>CM068587.1:49198881-49798881 GCA_035048485.1 Pteria penguin
TGTAACTTGTCATGGTAAAACAATATGGTAAAGCAATATACCAAATATCAAATGAACATCTGTAAGCATGAAAAGAAAACTGCGGAAAACTAAGTTTTTGCTTTAATTTTCCAAGTACAAGGGCTATAACTCAGCAAAAAATGCACTAACCTGAACAAAGTTCGAACTTAAACTGTAACTTACATGGTAAAGCAATGTACCAAAATAATATCAAATCATAACCTGCAAGAATTATGAAAAAGGTGTGGAATACTAAGTATTTGCATTAATTTTCTAAGTCCAAGGGCCATATCTCAGCAGAAAACGAACCGGAACAAAATTCAAACTTGATCTGTAAATTGTAATAGTAAAGCAATACACCAAATATCAAATGATATCCTGCAAGCATGATGGAAGAAAGTGTGGAAAACTGATTTGCTGGACTGACAGACATGTACTTAAATGATCAGTTCAGAGTATAGAGTGTTCCATTCAACCTTGTTGTCCTCAACTTGGCTAGAGTTATCTCCCTCAATGGATTACAACTCTCAGACTTTATCCATCACTGCCCATACACAACTGCTTAATTTAACTTGATTTTGTAATATCACAGCATTGTAAATTTAAATATTTAAAATTACAATTTTCAATCAAACCATTATATTGATTGAATAATTAAGACTGAAGTCACAAAATCTGCCCTGATAATTTGTAAATTTCTCAAAAGTCTAATTCTGTTTTCATGGCAGAAATGAAAAAAAAAAAAAACTTGTACTCCAACATCGCCACTAATGGTAGTAGTGTGAAATTACATGGGAAAACTCTATTCCAGGATTTTTTTTTTATTAATTCATGAGTCAAAATTTATGATTTTTCTTATGTTTTTTGGAAAATTAGCACCAAATTCCTTTAATCTGATGAAGTGTAGTGAAGGTATCTGTGTGATACATTGGACAGATATTTGGTTGATTGATTGATTGATTTTCGTTTAACGTCACACCACGAATATTTCACGTATATGGTGACAGCATCTGCCTGATGCGGGGCATACAAATTTTGACCTTTGCAGCGGACCCACCCGAAGCAGTGAGGGATCTTTAACGTGCCATGCATACCATGACACGGGGCCTCGGTTTTTACTGTCTCATCCGAAAGACAGGACACCGGCATGACCAAAGCGGGATTCAAACCCCGGCCTCCGGATCAGGAGTCCAGCGCGATACCACTAGGCCTCGCCGGCTTGGGACAGAAATTTGGACCTCGCAGTAGGTAATAGAACCACCAGAAGCAGTAATAGCAATAATTACAAACAATTAGCTGGCCTAGCAATAGAACCACCAGAAGCAGTAATAGCACTGATTACTGACAATTAGCTAACCACCAGAAACAGTAATAGCACTGATTACTGACAATTAGCTGACCACCAGAAGCAGTAATAGCAATAATTACAGACAATTAGCTGGCCTAGCAATAGAACCACCAGAAGCAGTAATAGCACTGATTACTGACAATTAGCTAACAACCTGAAACAGTAATAGCACTGATTACTGACAATTAGCTGACCACCAGAAGCAGTAATAGCAATAATTACAGACAATTAGCTGGCCTAGCAATAGAACCACCAGAAGCAGTAATAGCACTGATTACTGACAATTAACTGATCACCAGAAACAGTAATAGCACTGATTACTGACAATTAGCTGACCACCAGAAGCAGTAATAGCACTGATTACTGACAATTAGCTGGCCTAGCTCTGTTTGTAGCTGGTTACAATTACAAAGAAGAAGCTACAAAACTCCTCCATTACAACTGTAACTTAGGGAGCAACCATTTGATTTTTATGGGGGGGGGGGGGGGACGTGGGGAAGAGTAAGAGGACTATTGTGAGCTGGAATTTTTTTTTTTCATATTTTCAGAGCTAGAAAATTTTCTTTGCCAATATTCAGAGCCGGATTTTTTTCACTTATCCATGAAATTTAGCGTATGTAAGGAAGGAGAGGGGGATGGTGGTACCAAAATACCATATGAACATATATGTGTACTCTTAACTTTCGGAAGCCTTTGGACCACATACCACCTCCATCTTCACTAACATTCTGTCTGGGTTATCTTTTTTTGCTAACACTTTGGGCCGTAAAATTTATTTTTCCTATTTTGTGAGCCAGAAATTTGTTTTTGCAAAGTATAGATAGTTTTCGATTGCATAAAATCTAATAGGAGTTGCTTCCCTTTTCTGCCATATTGGAGGTAAATGACTGAATATATGTGCATAAATCAACCAAATTACGTAAGGAATTTCTCCAAACTAAGGATGCTTCTTGAATTTTTGCAGTTGTTATGCAATAATAAAACTATTGAACAATGTCAAAATGTTTTCAAAGGAGTGAAAATACAGACAACTTTCTCACAATAATTTAATATAATTGGTATGAAAATGAAGTAAAAACTCCAGCTTCATCTCCAAAAAAGCCGGCGTGGCCTAGTGGTATCGCGTCGGACTCCTGATCGGGAGGCCGGGGTTCGAGTCCCGCTCTGGTCATGCCAGTGTCATGTCTTTCAGATGAGACAGTCAAAACCGAGGCCCCGTGTCGTGGTATGCATGGCACGTTAAAGATCCCTCACTGCTTCGGGTGGGTCTGTTGCAAAGGTCAAAATTTGAAAGCTCCGCATCAGGCAGATGCCGTCACCATATACAGTCAAACCTCGTTATCTCGAAGTCGGAGGGACCGTGGAAAATACTTCGAGATATCCGTAGTTCGAGATATCCAAATTTCGAGTTAAGGATCACAAATCTTGCAGTTGTGATTGTACGCCGATTCATTTGACATTTGTGATTATCATAGTAGATGTATGAGATATACATGTATTAACAATAAATACGCATGAAGATGTGCATATTGTATTGTTCCTAAATAATTAATCTAAATCTCATCATACCTTTTATATTTTATGAATATATAGAGAATATACTCCAAAAGTGAAAACGTCATGTTTCCTTTCCAGTAACATCGTAATTTAAATCCAATACTGGATATAACTGTCGTATACATGTACTATACTTAAAACCGAGGACGGGCTAACACGTAAGACAAGATAAAGACACACGTCATAATTTGATTTAATTATTATTAATTACTATTGCTTTGCATAAAAACTCATAGACATACACACGGATTGGAAACAGAAATAATTAATGAACAGTGTAAAGAAATTTCTTTAAACGCAGGTATGAAAAAGCATTAAGTACAGTTCATGTTAATTATCTAATTTTGTGTCGAGTTTAATAAGCTATCATCATTTATTAATATTTGGTATAAATAACAAGGTACGCACAGACGCAATCGATTATGTAATTACTGCGGCTTTGTACACCGACACGGTCAATTGATCACACCACGCGAGCGACCTGTCATTTAGGGTAAACGCAGCGAGGAATATCATCAATAAGAAGCCAACTTCGAGATAAACCGGGTAAATAAGAACTTCGGGACTTGAAAATGTATTCGAGATAAGCATGGTATTCGACATATCAGTGTTCGACACATCCGGGGTGAATTTAATCATAATATGAAGGATTTTTTTCGGGACCGACGTTCAACTTCGAGATATCCCGGGTATTCGAGATATCAGTGTTCGAGATATCGATGTTTGACTGTACATGAAATATTCGTGGTGTGTCATAAAAAAAAAAATCAATCAATCAATCAATCACCTCCAAAATGGCAGAAATGGGAAGTAACTCCAATTAAATTTCATGCATTTGAAAACTATCTATTCCTGCCCCCGCCATAAAAATCAAATAGTTTCTCCCTTATATGGTAGTGTGCTTTGCTTGTGGCCAGAGGATCTGAAGTCTGAGAAAAAGTAGTAACTTCCTGGTATCCTTGGGATGAAATGGTAGACAACCGAACCCTAGTCCAGAGGCAGCGTCATGAAAAACGCTGGCATAAAAAAGGTCCCACATATATATCTTACATATAGAAAAATATCACTGCCTCTTTCTAGAAATGATCTTTTTAGTATCAGCTTAGCTATATCAATAATGATTTCATGAAAGCAAACTGCAGAGAAAACTATTATCTTATCTGAAGTTGTAACTGTATAGAAAAAGAATCTTAATATCTTAAGATGTTTTCACTCAGGTTCCTGTCATAAAATAACTCATAAATTTATTATTTACACGCAAACTACAACCCTCCATAACTCACATATATCCTCAGGATTATTTTGTTTTCTATAAAAATCTACTTTACCATAAAAGACAGTACCTGGCACTACTTTCAGATTGCAGGTCGTGCTTCAGTTTTGTAAATGAAACTGAAAGTAAAATATGTTTAAAACCGAAAACGAGAGCGGTTTTCCGGAATGAACAGTTGATGTAATGTTTTTAAAAACTCACACAGACCAGGGACGTATATATATAAATCTAATTTAGATATATACGTCCCTGCACAGACATATTGCAGTATGTATGTTTCTGGATAAAATAGCGCTGGATTGTGATATCATTCAAACGAAATTTATTTTCAGTTGTTTCTTTCATTGAATTATACCAACTGAATAGTACTGAACAATTAAAAATAAACATATTTAAATACACATAGATCTAAATTAGAAAGATATCGTCAGGGACGTACATCAGTTCATTTGATTGGGTTTACCCATATATCACTATAAACGTTATTTGACACAATTTTATGTAAAACGTGAAAAGAAAAAGTCCTAATGAAGGGGTGGATAGTATCTAATCGTCTGCTTTTCTTTAAGTTATGAAGAAAATATATTTTAAAATGGATCTAACGATCAAAAAGATGAGGATATACATCAGAAAATTTGCTTCAAAAAAGAAAATTTTGGAACTATCTTTGCCTTTTTCTGTTCTTTCCGCACAGACTCTAATAAAAAGCGAGAGGTTTCGCCGATTGGCAGACTCCCGTCAGTGACGTCATAGCGGCGCCGTAACCACATTCGTTTTACGACGGAATCTTGCGCTGTTTGACACGCTGAAGATGTATTCTATAAACGACAATATACCAGAGAAGGACTTTCTGATCCTGCAATTTGCGACCAAGTATGTTACCAAAAGCCCAGGGAATCGTTTGGCTGTTTGTGGCTCCGTGCCTGAGCTAGGGGAGTGGAACTTGCAATTTGCAGCTTTAGCAGGTAAAATGATATGGGCTTCATAAGAAGTAAAAATGATGAATGTATAGTTTCAAATATATGTATTTTTGTTTCAGATATATTAATTTTAGAGCTGTATACCCTATGTTCGCTAGTACAGTGCATATTATGTGTAAATTTATACTAAATTGTTTTGATTATATATAGGCCTAAAACATATTTTTTAAAAAGGGCAATATATTTTTATACCATTATGTGTTTTACAATACCTTACGTGTTTATATTTTTATGACCTCTCAATATGCGATACCTGTTGACCCTTGTTCTTTACATGGAGGATTATTTATAAAATTTTAAATGTACGTCCTTTGATTGTTCTGCTGTTAGGCTGAGTGGGAAGGTGGGCCCGTAAACCGGTTAACCACACCATATGTTTGACTTTTGTCAAATTAAATGACCGTCCTTAGTCGGTATCGTAATTGCACTACAATCAAATATTTTTGTAATGTGTTATATGTTCTAGTATATTATTTATATTCATGTATTGTATAGCTCCATGGTGACTTCTGCCACATAACTGAGCCAGTAACTCCTCTTTTTTCTTAGCAAATGTTGCGATCAAATTCGTCGTATTACTTAGTAAGTGAGATATGGCTGTCTAAAATACGATGATTAAAAAAAGAATGTTTACAACCAGCTTATATCCCTCCATTGTTTCAAACTCGGGGCCCCCAAACAAAAGTTTGGAACAACAAATTTTCTCTTGGGGTGATGCCAACGTGGTAAAAACATGCAAAAAACGCGAAAAATTTTTTATTTGTTTTCATATTGTTAATGTTTTACGTTACCCCATTTTTTTTATTATTCGAATAGTGATGCCACAGTCTGTTACATGTCCTCGGAAAGTTTTATTACTATCTGCAATGGACCCATCCAGCGCTGCTCAATTTGGGAAAGAGGGAGGGGGGGGGGGCTCTTTTACGTACCGACGTATCCACAGGACCTCGTTTTATACTGTCTCACCCGGAGAACAGATATGGAGGCTGCATATCATAAATCTTCTTAAACCGTCTCAAGATTTAGAGGAGAAATGGTGTAGTAGAGGAGAGATAATGTAATGGATAAGGTGTTGTACTTGTAACCTGGGGGCCTCACTAGCTACGGGTTCAATCCCCGTTAATATCCATATGAAACAAAATTCAGTTTTAATTTCATATCCAAAATACCACCTCTGCCTTCCCTCTCTCCGGCCTTGGGAGAGTAATGGCCAGGTGAGTATCTCTGATGCTGTAGCAGAGGTACGTCAGTGTGGTGGCACCTGTAATAAAAGCCGTCAGAAATACGGACCTTCGAAGAAGTACATAATAAATTCAACACTCCAGCACACATACACTACATGCAAAAGAGGAGGGTAGGCATTAATTAGGAGTTGCATTACGCTCCTTTAAAAAATGAAGGACTATGAGGCGCTCTGAAGGGGGACAGGCTGGCGATAATACTCTGTAATGTACGGTTGGTCAATGAGTTCCCCGATGCTGATAATATCATCTAATAAAGTCCTGCCGGATGCCCATACAAGTATAAGTAGAAAAAGTAGAAGACATATGTAATCAAAGTCGGGTCGCCAAGTCTTTAGTGAAGTGCAATAGCACTGGACCAATCTCCCCCAGCAAATAAATGAATAAATGATAATAGTGATAAATAAATAAATAAATAAATAAATAAATAAATAAATAAATAAATAAATAAGTGCCTATAAAAAAATAATAATAAATAGATAAAAAAGAAAAATAAAAATAAATAAAATAAAATAAAATTTAAGTAAGGTTTTATTAATACTTATAGATGAAAGACCAGCAAATTCTGGGAAATGGTTGACAACTATACAAATCCCTCCAGAGATAGATATGGAATGGAAGTGGGTGGAAGTTAAACAAAAGCTTCTGGATATATCAGCGGTGTGTTGGGAAGATGGACCCAAACGCCGGTATAACACTGGCTTTGAAGGAGGGAGATTGGACACAGAATGGAACAAGAAATGCGATTTTCATCATGTACCGACAGAAAATGGTAAACTACATTTAACACTAAAATTTTTACAAAAATAATGAAATTTTGAAATGTAGTCTCAACACTATGAATTATGAAATTTTGAAATGCGATGTTAAGTGCACATATATATTTTTTTCTCTATTTTTTCTTTTTTCTTTTTTCTAGATATACATGTATCTGTTTAATGTTTTCAGAAGGGGTTGAATGGGATATCAAAGACCAAAAACAAATAGACAACTTACTTGGATTGCTGGAGCAGAAGGCTACTGAACAGATGGACGTCACCAACTCAATGGACAAGCCAAAAGAGGGCGTGTTTAAGAGTGTAATCACGTGGCTTTCTGAGAGATGCAGTTTGTGGTGGCACTTTCTGCGGAATTCATTCAGATTTTGTGTAAATAAATTCTTCAACACAGAAGAAAGCGACGAGCTGGACTAAGATGTGGTCTTTGGACGAAATTTTTATTTCGAAAAGACTTTATTTGGCTTTGTATTGTTTTTTGTTTTGTTTTGTTTGTTTTTTTGTTTGTTTGTTTGTTTTTTTTGTCTTTTTTTTGGTTTTTGTTTTGTTTTGTTTTTTTAATTGTTTTTGTTTGTTTATTTTTTAATCCATTTTTTTAAAAATCAAGTTCATTATTGAATGAAAACACGAAATATTTTAGGTGCAACCTTTCTAAAATGACAATAAAGTTTTAAAACAAGTTTTTAATTTGTGTATTTTCTATACATGGGCCAAAACAAAAATTTGGGTTTAAAGATTTCTGTATTCCTATGTTCCTCTTCAAATAATTTTTGGGGTTTGTTTACAGAAATGAAAAGGTATATACATTATAGTTATTTGAAAATCCACAAGTGTATTTCCTCTCTAGGTTCCTTGTTAATTCCACATAAAACTTGAGCAACTTCGGAGAAAGTTGTTTCGGATTTAAGTTAGCAATAACTACACCTCCTCCGAGAATAAGCAGACTTAGTATCTTTCCTCATAGTGTTAAAAATGTTAAGCATTATTCAATTTATTGTTATTCTGGCAGGACTTATTTCGCTTGTATATCTTGATAAGGGAAAGCCTTATCGATTTTACGGTGATATGGTCACACAGGTTGTTCATCATCAGAACGCAATAAGAATTTACAAGCATTCCCCATGCCATTGGAAACACTTCAAAGTATTGTCCGTGATTTTCTTACTTTCTTCTGCGCCGAAATTGAGAAATTAATCATTTTCTATAAGCAAAAAGTAGCT
Source organism: Pteria penguin (assembly GCA_035048485.1). Lineage (NCBI taxonomy): Eukaryota > Metazoa > Mollusca > Bivalvia > Pterioida > Pteriidae > Pteria > Pteria penguin. The sequence goes on from CM068587.1 coordinate 49,207,277, forward strand.
TGATTTAATATCATACTGACAGAACTAACCTGTAAAACGAACCTTCAAAATTTCCTAAAATGCCATCAAGGTCTACTTATGCCTTATTTAATGAAGCACACTTTATACGTTTCTTTGTGTCATGATTTATAGACGTCCTATAACAATTATCCGCTGACTGAATGTGATTTGAGGGAATGCATGAAATGATATTATCTGATAAGAAGTTCTCCTAAGAGAAGTGTGAATTAAATAAGTAACAAGAAACACCCAAATGTCCACAAATTTTCGGCCCCTTGGCCTCTATCAAGTGGAAACAAAAGTATTTTTTTTGCGCTGGGCTGATTTAAACAGCAGGTATGAATTTCACTTAAAGATTTTGTTATTTATGTTTCCACTTGATAAAGGCAAAATGGCCGAAAATTTGTGAACATAGAGTGTTTCTTATTAACTTACTTGATATCATTATTAATTTAGTATTACTAATGCATTCCTCACTGGCTTTTTTTTCCTTTCCGGTGACGGAAATATCCGAGGGGTTACGATTATGATTCATCCTCCATTCATTAATTATCCATCAATCATATAGTCATTAAAAATAGAAGTATTATTAGTAGATAATTAAAAAGGGATTAATTATAAGTTATTACAAATGTTGAAACATATCTACATTCAAACGAATATATGTTTATATATAAGAAGTAAATCATTATATAAAGGTTACAAATGTTTAATTGTACAATAATTTTATGTTCATTGTCGTTTACGATATTTTACAATATTTTCATCGTGATAAAATTGATATATCGAGTTCGATTTTTTTATTAGCAGTATGACCGAAAAATTTCATATCAATTGAAGATGGTTTTTATTTTCAATAACAAAATATGACGTATACCAATAAGGAAAGGATATTCTTTATTGGAGAACACACATCAAATAACATAAAAATTATAGAAGGTAAAATTGAAACTGACCACTTTACATCATTCTATATTACAACTCCAAACATATCACACATTACCCAAATCCCACACCTCCCCCTACTTTTCACATATTTTTTTCACACATCAGTACGTCCCTTTTCCTTCACGTCTCCTTTGACCTTATACAACATTATATAAATATACATGTATTTATGGCTTGTATCGCCATTTACTGTATTAACATATCATACATATTGTATATGCTAAAGGAGAGGGCATTATCTAATGTTGTCAAACTTGTAGCCGAATCCTTTTCAATGTATTCATATACTGAATGAATATTTTAATCTACCGAAAAATCACGATCACAAGGTCATGAAATAACACGCCTTGCATCAATTTCCCGTGAATTTAATACTACGCCTTGTATTAATTTCCCGCGAATTCAATACCACGCCTTACATCAATTTCCTGCGAACTGTAAATGGTCACTAATGACCTCGTTTGCTAGTACCAGGTTTAATTATCTTATTTGTCGACGTGTTTGTAATACGAACAGTAAATATGAATTAAGCGCGTTTAAACTGATTGAATACGATTATAAACTAACTGTGAGAACTACAAACTTCAGGTGTGACCGGCTGGCAGGGGATGCTTACTTCTTCGTGATCTCACTTTTTCCGGATTTCTGCCGATTATTATCGATTTTGTTTCTTACATACACATTGGTTGCAATGCATTATATACTTCTGTATGTAAAGATATAAAACGTTTATAGTGTAACTTATGATAACTCTATAGAAGTTTACAACTGCAGATTACAAGTATAAATAAAGCATTTAATAATTTAATATACGATTTCAAGTCTCCTTACTTTCCTTATATAAAAATTATGTTGCCGTTAAATATAACTCAGAGGTCCCATATGTATAATAATCGGTTCGTCTGTCTGTTTCTTGAATAAAGCATTAATAGATTTAATACGTACCTTTTAAGTCTTTTTATTTCCATAGAAATCAAGTCGCCGATACATTTTAATCAATGGCCAGTTACATATTATAACGAAATTGTTTGTTTCTCCATTTCTTTGTTCGTTTGTCCGTTTCTTGCTGATGTCACATCAAGAATTTTACACACATGGACACGGAACCTAGATTTTTTACTGTCCAATCCAAAGACATGTACAAGCCGTCGGTGGGACTCGGACAGTGAACCTCTCGACTACTAACTTAGAACGCTATACACTGAGCTACGCCGGCATTGTAATAACGACGACAGTAAAATTTCTACTAGTAGTTTGGTAAATATTATTAGCTCTGATAATGTGGGAAAAGTCTAGTTTGATATAAAATTAAGAAACAAGAAACATTGAGCCCTTTGTATTGAAATAGGTAATTAACGGGAGCACCGGTGCTCTGTCTTTCGGATGAGACAGTAAAAACCGAGGTCCCGTGTCACGGTAGGCGAGGCACGTAATAAATCCCTCACAACTTCGGCTGGGTCCATTGCAAAGGTCTAAATTTGTATGAAATGCATCTGGCAGATGCCGTCAACATATACATGAAATAATCGTGGAGTGACGTAAAACAATATTCAATCAGTCATTCAAATTTTTCATAGTGTTCTTGAAATGTTATGTTATTACTGGGATAATGGATAAACACCAATATGCACAAACATCAACAAGGCAACTCTTTTCACGAATTTTATTCCACTTGCCTGGTATCAAGTGAAATAAACGAATAGAATGTTAAATTCTAAACCATGTAAAAATCAATGCTAACGTTTCAAATTATAAATTAGTCATACGATTTGTAACGTTAGCATGGATTTTGCATAGTCTAGAATTAACCATTATTTATTTCACTTGTTACACGCCAAGTGGCCCTATATTTCTGAAAAGTAGAAAAGTGTGTCTTTTAAAAATTTACTTCCCTAGTGAAGATTTTACTCGATCTGTCAACAGGGCAGTTAAACGAATGTTTAAAAGATTTCAAATGTTGTTAAAATTAATTTCAATTCAACAAAATGTAATGAAAAGCTAAGTACATCAACACAAAGGGAGCATTTCGGTATTATCTCTACACTATTTATATCTTATAACCCCCACCCCTGCAAACGAAGTTTGGAGATACATAGGAATCGGCATGTTTGTCCGTCCGTTCGGTTAAGAAGCTTAACAAAGTAAGTTTTTTTTAAAAAAAATGTACAAGAGGGACATCCATTACACTAGAAATGATGTATCTTGGGACGAATTATTACATGTTTCAACCTATTGTCATGTTCTAATTTTTGAATTTACTTGAGGGTGGTAAATACAAAAATTAGAACGAACATGACACTATGCTGCCCCGAGGGATACATATGTATTTGTCCATTTAGGACAGTTCTCTAGGTACAAACGGGAGAAGTCTAGCGTCAGACTTGCATCTGGTCTTACCTTGCTCTAATCTTCGGACATCCATGAGTATCGACTCTAGTGCATTATGGGAACTCCCACAGTAACATCACATTAGTAACTTTCAATATTGTGCAATATTGTTATAATATTTATAATAATAATATATCAAATGTATATAGAATACTTACAATAGGCACCGCGTAAAACATTGTTTATGCCTAACTAATTTTGGATGCATAAATAATATTTTATCAAAAGATAAAACAAATATAATTATAAAATGGTAGATTTTTTAATGATAATTTTATTTGTATAATTCATAGTCTTTAAATATCGCATTTAGACGAAATGATTATAGCTGGACATTTTATGTGGAATACAATGATGTATCGTTTTAAAACGTGAAAGACCATGTCTGTCCTTTGTTTTAATTATGGTTATCTGATTTCTAAAATTAAAATGCTAATGTTATTTTTATAGTCTTGTGAATCTTCTAACCATACTAAACTGTTTGAAACTTTCGAAGAATAAAGAAAAACACGGAAATAATGTATTTTAAAAATGATATCGTCATTGTTTTTGCAAGAAGATAAAGATGTAATTATGTGCAATAAAATATCACGTTAAACACTATAACTCTAATGATACTGACAATACAGTAAAGTAGATTTCATTGTTCCTAATCTATTTTCCTTTCATCTCATATTTCCTTCTTAACTTTCAATTTTGAAAAACATGGCTATACTGCTTTTCATATGCGCGAAGTGTGTTTTGTTTAAAGGAATAGTTGTTTAAATTTCATGAGCGTAGATACCGGGGGCGGGGTGCCGCCTTTTTTGTTCTTGTTTTTCTTATTAGTTTTGTTTTGTATTGATTTGGGTTTTTTTTTCATTTTTTTTTTTCATTTTGTTTTTGTTTTTTGTTTAACCGAAAAAAAAAATCTTCCGAATTTGGAAAATATATACTAAGAGTAATAAATAATTTTAAAGACTATCTTTGAAAATGGTATTTAATCCCAAAGTTTGATTTGCTTCCTGTGCAATATAATGAATGATTATGAATGGTTGTTCCGGTGTCCCGGTGTTGTAGAATAACTTATTCGACCCAGTATAGAACACACCGTGAACCGGATAAACTAGAGTGGAATGTTACATCCCCTATAAAAACAAAAAAAAAAAAAAAAAAACAAAACAAAACAAACAAACAAACAAACAAAAAAAAAAAAAAAACCCAGACAACAGCAACAAAAACAGAAGACCAACTCCATAAGTATTTTCAAAACACATAAAACAAAAAAAAACCCCCAAAAAACAAAAACACCCCCCCCCCCAACAAACAAAACAAAACAAAAGAAAACCAAAACACCCCCCCCCCAAATCCCAAAACCTATAATGATAATAAAATAATAAGATCAATGCTAATTAAGCTTTCAATATTGCCTCCTCGGCACCAACATGATCCCAACCTGGGGGGGGGGGGATGTTGAGATTGTACATGTTGTAATACCCTTTGTCACAGTTACATATCACTTTATATCGTATACATGTATAATCGAAACGAAAGTACAAATTTATGTTGTGACCAGCGTCCATTCACGTCTTAATAAACGAAGCTGAGACATGAAATAAACAGTAGAATGAATAACAGGGAATTAGCGAATATATGTTTCATATGTACAGAAAGTGCTTTACAGATTATAAATGCAATATGTGCAATATTAACCGATAATAACGAGGAATTAATAACGTAAATTGCACAACACGCGAAAGGCATGCCCAACGTATTATCATCATAAAACTGACAAAAATTAAATTCATTTAGTGCTAACGACTTGTGATACAATGTTCTAATCTAAAAATGAAATACGGTTATTGTTACGTAACGAAAGAAAATGATTTCATAATTATCTGTAGAGAGTATTTTTTAACGAGCATGCTAAATTCTACATTTACGATATGCCCTTGTATGCATATTTTTTCTTAATATAATTGATGATCGGATGTGACGGAAGTAAGGATTTCATTATTCTAAATCTACCTCACACCAATGTTTTATGAGATTTTGAAAAGATTTACTTGTATATATTAAGGGAAATTTTCCGACAGTCACCAATTGATCCAAAGACCTTAACCTGGTAGGTATAGAAGTGAAAACTTCATTTACTATATCAGTGCATATGTAGTTTTGCCTAAGATGTTTTAACTATTGAGTTGTGTGTTCGTATACCTGTATTCTTATATTGAATTTTTGACGTTATTTTATCGGTTTAATTTAACGGGAAATGAGAAATAAATATTTGATTTTTTTCCAAGAGTATAATGTTAAAATAATGTATAAAGTATGGACAATGACAAAACATGTGGAAAAATCAATATATATTTTGATGTAAGAAATTTTCAGTCTGTTTCGAATCTTATACGGGATTCATTGTTTGTAAATTTTTCAGAATGGCAACAATTTTGTAATTATGACGATTGAAGATGAAAATAAGATAATTTTAAGATATCTTAGCTTCTTTCATTAGGTTTGATTTATTGCATTATCAACACTATTGTATTTTGTGATCAGTATCAATAGACCATTATACTTGAGTGTTCTCAGTGGCGGATCAAGTATTTCCGAAAAGGGGGAATGTGCACATGTGAAAGTCAAGTATTAGTCAAACTTCTCAGACAATCTTGAGTTTTACTTGTAAATATGTGGCGAAAGGGGGGGGGGGACTAATTCCGTCACTGGTTCTTGTAACAAAGAGAGTGTAACAAGCCGGCTGGGGAAATTTATTTCGCTTATTTCTTCATTGTCTTTTTCACTGATATTTTCTATTTTTCACCGGTAAACTAAAGAAGGACAGTTTTCAATATTTCTACGGTACGAACAAAGTACTAACTGGGTTAATTGCTGTACATGCTTTATAATCCTCGAAAAAGTCACCACTTCTTATATTGAATATAATTCTTACATTTTATCTATTTTACTCAAAAATTATTTAAAACCAGCAATAAACAGTGATATGTCAAGTCATGGAGGGCATGAACTAGATATCAGTCGCCGATCCGTCAATATTTATGTTCGGACGTCAGAGTGAAGCCGGGCATGACCATGTTCGCGCTGACAAATGAAAGTAATCGTTATAAATGAATTTCAATTACTTTTACAAATGTATTTGCAATTCTGATATACATGTAATCAGCACATACAGGTTACATATGTATTAGTTTTTATTTTTCTTATTTCAGTTCACCAACATGCACAACATTTTACTGATCTTCGCCATTCTGGCTTCCGCCAGCGCTAATTATTACCATGACTACAACGGTTATGGATATGGTTACGACGATGATTGGAAAGGAGCTTATACGGGCTACCCATCCATTGGATATCCATACAGAACCCCTTCCTTATCTAACAGGGGAGGTTACTCTGGAAATTACTTGGGTGGACTAGGTAGTTATGGCCCCACCAGTTATGGACCTAGCAGTTACGGACTTGGAGGTTATGGTCCTAGCACTTCTGGTCTTGGCAGTTACGGACTTGGCGGTTATGGTCCAAGCGGTTATGTTCCTGGTAGCAGTGGACTTGGCGGTTATGGTCCTGGAAGTTACGGACTTGGCGGTTATGGTCCTGGAAGTTACGGACCCGGCGGTTATGGTCCTGGAAGTTACGGATCTGGCGGTTACGATCCTAGCGGTTACGGACTTGGCGGTTATGGTCCTGGCAGTTATGGACTTGGCGGTTACGGCCCTGGCATTGTTGGACCTAGCAGTTACAGTTCTAGCATTATTAGTCCTAGCAGTTATAGTCCTAACATTGTTAGTCCAAGCGGTTTCGGACCCAGCGGTTTTAATAGGCTCGATGATGGTTTCGGCAGTTATGGACTAAACAAATATAAAGTTGGGAATTATTGGAAGTATGGAAAATACTTTAAAGGCTAAATGCACGAAGTATATGCAAGATTTAAAGGTAAAAGTATTGAAATAATGCATAAAACTCCTACGTTGTCATAAAATGATGATGCCATTGATATCTGGCACATTTGGAAAGTAGTTTAAATACATGTAATACGTTACTAGATGAATTTGTCTTTTGATACTAATAGGCTGTCATAAATCTCAAAGGAGTATGAAATTCACTTAGGACCAATAACGGGGTCAAACCCTATAATTCATTAAAAGTCCATATCAAAAGACGTACTATTCTGGGGAGTAGTTATGTAAAGAAATTCAAGATGGCCGCCATGGTAGCCTTTTTAAATATCTGAAGGGTATGAATTTAAGATTATTAAGTACTGGCCATAACATATAATCCGAGGTCCAATATTAATAGTACTAGTTCAGGAGGAGTATAGTGAAGAAAGCATTAAAATGGCGCCATGACTTAAGAATCAATAATATGGCATATGTTACCATTCAGTCATAGCGCCATATCAATAGGATTGAAACCTCTAGTAAAATAGTAGTAGCAAGTCTAACGCCAATTACAATAAAAACCCTATAATAATAATAATAATAATAATAATAATAATAATAATAATAATAATAATAATAATAATAATAATAATAATAATAATAATTATTATTATTATTATTATTATTATTATTATTATTATTATTATTATTATTATAAAAAGAAACAATAAAAAAAACCCCAATAAGTTAGTAAATATGATGATGATGATGATCCTTCCGCTTTTAAGTCTACAGTCTTACCTGTTAAGTTGCCTTTTGTAATTAACATTCTATAATGATAACCCCTCCTTACAATAGGATTCTTAATTATCTCGATTAAAGCCGTTGTATAGAGCCCATATCTGTATTAATTGGTCACCTATTCTTCAATACACCGATTTATTTTTCAATTCAATAAAACCACATTTAGTGGACTTTCAATGGTTATTCCTACAACTTCATTATCAAATGTCCGACCTGAATAGGCATTACTGCAACCACATTAAAGTGCACTATATAATAAGATAAGTGAACAAGCTGTATTTGTGAAATACGAATGCCACCAGTAGCAACTTGTCAGTAAAACCTATTATGCTAATACTTAATTTCATGTTTATTTCAGATTCCTATTGAGTAATCTATTAATAGAAGACAAGACGGGATGTCCTTCACATTCGTTGTATCAATTCATGTATGGTTAATGAATTACTCAATAAATCTATTAATCGATAATCTTATTTTCCTAATTCAACACGTTACTGCCATATTGTCACATGCTCGGTCATTGATAGACAAAAAGCATCACTGACATACAACCAGTATCACTGATTGACAACAAGCATCACTGACATACAACCAGTAGCACTGATAGACAGCAGGCATAACTGACATACAACCAGTAGCACTGATAGACAGCAGGCATCACTGATATAAAACCAGTATCACCGATAGACAACAAGCATCACTGACATACAACCAGTAACTTTGAGAGACAACAAGCATCACTGACATAAAACCAGTATCACTGATAGACAACAAGCACCACTGACATACAACTAGTATCACCGATAGACAGCAAGCATCGCTGGCAAACAATGACATCCAAAAGAATCATTGATATACAACCAGTATCACTAATATACTAGTATCAATGACATGCAACTAGTATCGGCGCTAGACAACAAGCATCACTGACATACAAACAGTATCATTGATAGACAACAAGCATTACTGACATACAGTTAGTATCACTGATAGACAACAAGCATTACTGATATGCAACCAGTATCACTGATAGACAACAAGCATCACTGACATACAATCAATATCACTGATGGACCACAAGCATTACTGACATACAACCAGTATCACTGATAGACAACAAGCATCACTGACATACAATCAGTATCACTGATGGACAACAAGAATCACTGACATACAACCAGTATCACTGACAGACAACAAACATTACTGACATACAACCAGCATCACTGATAGACACCAAACAATACCGACATTCAACCAGTATCACTGATAGACAACAAACGCCACTGACATACAACCAGTATCACTGAAAGACAGCAAGCATCACTGACATACAATCAATATCGCTGATAGACAACAAGCATCACTGACATACAACCAGTATCACTGATAGACACCAAACAATACTGACATTCAACCAGTATCACTGATAGACAACAAACACCACTGACATACAACCAATATCACTGAAAGACAGCAAGCATCACTGACATACAATCAATATCGCTGATGGACAACAAGCATCACTGACATACAACCAGTATCACTGATAGACAGCAGGCATCACTGACATACAACCAGTATCACTGATAGACAAAAGGAATCAGACATGCAATTAGTATCACTGATAGACAGTAAGAATTACTGACATACAACCAGTATCAGTTATAGAGAGTAAGCATCACTGATATACAATTAGTATCACTGATCGACAGCAAGCATCACTGACATGCAATTAGTATCACTGAGAAACAGCAGGCATCACGGACATAGAACTAGTATCCTGATAAACAGCAAGCATCACTGACATACAGTCAGTATCGCTGATAGACAACAAGCATCACTGACATAAAACTAGTATCACTGATAGACAACAAGCATCACTGACATACAACCAGTATCACTGATAGACAACAAGCATCACTGACATACAACTAGTATCACTGATAAACAACAAGCATCACTGACATACAACTAGTACCACTGACAGACAGGAAGCATCGATGACATGCAGCTAGTATCAACGATAGACAACGAACATCACTGACATACAACTAGTATCACTGATAGACAGGAAGCATTACTGACATGCAACAAGCATAACTGACATACAGTTTGTATCACTGATAGACAGCAAGCATCACTGACAAACAATGGCATCCAAAGGAATCAGTGATATACTACCAGTATCATTAACATACTAGTATAAATGACATGCAACTAGTATCGGTGCTAGACCAATATCACTAATAAACAGCAGGCATCACTGACATACAACCAGTATCACTGAAAGACAGCAAGCATTGCTGACATATAACCAGTATCACTGATAGACAAGCACTACTACCATGCAACCAGTATCACTGACAGACAGTATGTATCACTGACATACAACCAATATCACTGATAGACAGTAAGAATCAGACATGCAATAAGTATCACTGATAGACAGCAAGCATCACTGCCATGCAATTAGCATCACTGATAGACAGCAAGCATCACTGGCATACAACCAGTATCACTGATAGAGGGTAGCATCACTGACATACAACCAGTATCACTGACAGACAACAAGCAATACTGACATACAGCTAGTATCACTGATAGACAGCAAGCATCACTGACATACAACTAGTATCACTGATAGACAACAAGCATCACTGACATACAATCAGTATCATTGACAGACAGTAAACATCACAAACATACAACTTGTACCACTGATAGACAGCAAACATCACTGACATACAACCAGTATCACTGATAGACAACAAGCATCACTGACATACAATCAGTATCACTGATAGACAGCAAGCATCACTGACATACAACCAGTATCACTAATGGACAACAAGCATCACTGACATACAACCAGTATCACTGATAGACAGCAAGCATCACTGACATACAATCAATATCACTGATAGACAATCTTATTAAAACGCGATTTGTATTTCGCTCCTCTATGATACTCTCCATGTACAAGATCTTACAACTGCCGATTCAAGGTCATCTCAGGATGACCTTTCAGAACAGCCAATCAGAATCGGAATTAGACATCTTTCGGTGTTATATTACATACAAACAATACCGAAAGATCTCTAACTCAAATTCTGACTGGCTGTACTGAAAGGTCATCCTGAGATGACCTCGAATCGGCAGTTGTAAGATCTTGTACATGGAGAGAAGCGTAGAGGAAAGAAGTACAAGTCGCGTTTCAATAAGATTGACTGATAGACAGCAAGCATCACTGACATACAAACAGTATCACTGATGGACAACAAGCATCAGTGACATACAACCAGTATCACTGATGGACAACAAGCATCACTGACATACAACCAGTATCACTGATAGACAACAAGCATCACTGACATACAACAAGTATCACTGATAGACAGTAAACATTGCTGACAAACAATGGCATCCACAAGAATCACTGATATATAACCAGCATCACTAACATACTATCATTAATGACATGCAACCAGCTTCAGTAAGAAGCACTGACACACAACCAATATCAATGTCATACAGCAAATATCATTCACATACATTTAATATCACTGTAGCAGTAATCAACCAGTAGTACTGATAGACTATGACATATGCAACCAGCATCATGGACATACAATCAGCAACATTGATATACAATCAACATTACTGACATACAATGACTTGCAAATGATATCACTGATATCAAACCAGCATCAGTCTTACAGTCAGCATCATTAATAGATATATAATACTGTAGACATACTTTGTATCAGAAAGACATATGGACAGAATGTTTAGATGATTAAGTTTTTAATTCTCCCAGATCAATAGATCAGGGGTATTTTGGTTTTGTCCAGTCTGTGTGTATTTGTCTATTGAAAACTTAAACATTTGGACATAACTTTTCAACCATACCAACCAGTTCTTTAATATCTCACATGCATTCATTGTGGCGAGACCTTTTCATTGATACCATAATTCATGACCTTGTGACTTTGATATTTGACCTACAATTGAAAAACATTACTTCAGCCCTTGCTTTTCAACCATAGGAGCTAAGGGCTTTTTAAAATATTTCACATTTGTCCCTTGAGGAGAGACCTTTCCAATGATACTATAATCGATGACCTTGGTACCCTGAAAATCAAGTGTGATCTGTATACAAAATCTTTTGCCATGTCCTTCACTTTTTTAACCATTAAATATTTTAAGGTTGTGAAATTCACATGTATTCCTTGTGGTGTGCCCTTTTCATTGATACCATAATGTATGACCTAGTCAGGAGCCTAGTGACCTTGACCTTCCCATTTGATTTATACATTGTATTTAGAATAAGGCTTACCATAGCCCTAACATTTGAACCACAGAATGTGAGTTTTCATATTCCAGGTGTGTTAGTAGTCATACATCACAGACAGAGAAAGCTGGGAATCTCCATTCTGTCAACTTTTTGTATGACGCAAGGTCTGATTTCATGGTCAAAAACAAAATGGTCCAGCAAGTACAGAAAATACAATTTTATGAGACTCACTTACCACTCGGTCTTATAAAAACAGAACAAAGAGACAAACACTGTGACAGATAGTGTATTATAGAATTTATTACCAAATCATCAAATTTCCTACAAATTTTATTGATAAATTGATAAAAAGTAGCAAATAAATGTGCAAATGCTTGGTGTGAAATAGTGCTAGGTCTGGAGGACTATTGCTGTCCAGTGGAAGAGTTAATTAATGAAAAAAAAAAATTGCAATTAAGGAAGAGATCACCCCTTAAATCTGGTAACTTGAACAAGTTGTAAACCTGTCACATTTGTACTGCATATATAAATGTGTGTTCATATCATTATATATCAATTGATGGAGTGATTTTTTTTTTATTTAAAAGACATGTGGTGGAAGACACATTTACAATTTTTACCCATCTTGAATTTTACATATAATAATACAAAAATTGAAAGTGATGTTTTAACCTCATTAATGATGACGACAAAAAATGTAGTGATGTTACTTGGAATTTATATATCCTTGTCTCGTATCCATGCAAGTCTTGTGTCCTACGTATCAAAAGTGTATTTGGTACTAGTTTATCACTGCATTTGTTTTTATCTGTATTGAATACAATAAAAAATGAAAATTCATACAATATTGAAATTGAATATGCATAAATAAATTACATTGTTTGAACAACAAGCTATATGTAAGCAACTGCCCACTACACTGCCCCTTACCCTACAAAAGACACCAATGTTTTAAAAGGTGTTGAGAACTGTAATGGCAAGTTTTGTTTTCATCAAATAAAACAAATTCATAGTCTATGTCTTATATTTATCAGTGGATTGTCTTGGTCTTGCCTTTTTTAATTGTTGCGAGACAAATCAGAATTAATTCACCTATACGGTGGTTGCCAGTATTACATGTATTGATGTAAGTGGTCAAAGAAACCAGGGTACCATAAAACACCACCCACCTTGGCACCCTGCCCCACCTTCCCACTTTGCCCATCAGGAGAGTTTCTTTGAGTTACGTCAATGTATATGAAAAAGACTCAGTTCATGGTCTGCTTCTTATGTATACAACAGAATGTCTTGACTTATTTGAGTATAGTCCAGGCTTAGCTCAATGAACTACACGCCACAGTAGTCCCCATGTAGATTTATTTTTATAAATTATTCAAACACACTATTCTGTAAGGTATGAACCAACAAATGTAAATTTACTTCTGAATTTTAGTGGTACTTTGGGTTTATTTTGTCATTTTGTATTCTGCACATTCTCTGACACACCTAGACTAGTACCAGTATCTGGTGCTAAACTGGTTCATTGTTCATTTTGCTGTTTTCACTTAATGTCTCTTCCATTCCATTTGGAACAGCGCTAATGTCCGGTTCCTGAGGGGTGTCTGAAGCCCCTCTCTTCTTTCTTGTATGTATCTGAAGATGTTTTTTCAGATACCTCATTCTATTTGTGCTGAACTGGCACAGACCGCATTCAAACGGTTTTTCCTTGCTGTGTATGGCTTGGTGAGCTCGCAGAGTGGACATTGTCCTTGTCCGGTACGGACACATCTCACATTTAAATGGCTTTTCTCCCGTGTGAATCATCTGATGTGTCTTGAGATGACAGAGTCGATTAGTGCTGTACTCACACAGATCACACTGGAACGGTTTGTCGCCAGTATGTATCATCAGATGTCTTTTCAGATGACTCACCCTATTGGTACTGTACTGGCAGTATTCACACTGGTACGGCTTATCTCCGGCATGCATCATCTGATGTTTCTTGAGATCACTTCCATTAGTAGAAGTATAAGGACACAAGTCACAGTGGAAAGGTTTTTCCCCTGTATGTATCATCTGGTGTTTCGTGAGATTCCCAGAATTCCTAGTTGAATATGGACACAACTCACACTGGAAAGGTTTATCACCTGTATGGATCATCTTATGCCTATTTAGATGACTCATCATATTCGAACTGTATTCGCATATCTCACACTTGTACGGTTTTTCTCCAGTATGTATCATTTTATGTCTCTTGAGTTCCATTTTCCTCTTTGCACTGTATTGGCACAAGTCACATTTGAAGGGTTTTTCTTGTGTATGTCTCACTTGATTAGGAGTCAGCTGGCATACATCCCAGCTAAATGTCTGTGGATCAGGATTGTCTCCCTTGATCTCTGTCATCACTGGCGCAGATTCATCCACTGAACTACACGAACTATTTAGCATCATTGTATTTGTTTTGTTAAAAGTAGATATGCGCAAGGGGGATTATAATCAGATAGAACGTAAATATCGCTCCAGCTGCTAACACTAATCTACTGAATGTGAAAGCATCACAGATACTGGCTTTTCCATCAATGATGTGTGATAGTTCATTTTCTTCTTACAATGGCTCATAATCTGCAAAGTACATAACGCTGTAATTACGCATATTTCAATTCAAAGAACTTATACATGTACATTGTAGCAGCATGTATCTCTAACAGTAACAACATGCAGTAGGTATTGCAATACATGTACAAGAGTCATAATAAAATACATGCATGTATTGTAAAATACTTTATATAAACTGTATAAATTTTACATCTTGTCTACTATAAAATGCATTATCAATGATAGATTCAAGATATGATTGGTTGATTTTCAGACATCTATATTTAGGCCAACAAGAGTTGTCAGAAAATAACAAAGCTTCCTGGAATGGGATGACTTTTACAATTTTGTAACTATCAGATATGATTTCACAACTTGATTCCTAGATATTTCTATCAGGACAGAATTTGTCATGTGAATATCAATACGCATGTAGTTAAAGCATGTTTACAAATCCATCATGAATGAATAGGAAGATTGAATATACAAAACCATACTTGAATCAGTAGCACTATTCTTTGCATTAAACAGGTTGGGGGCAACCTTTCATTTGAGAGATAATCACTCAAATGAGTAACTATCTCTCTTTTCAGTAATCAATAATCAATTTCAAGTACCAAAAATTGAAACTTTGGCATTGTGATTTGAAATTCAAAAGGGCACATGTTTTCAACATACTGAATATAGTTTGCAAAACAAGTTGACTTTTTTAACTTACTGTTTTGGAGTTTATAGCTGCACAAATGTTGCAGCTATAAACTCCAAAATGGTAAGTTGAAAAGGTCAACTTCTTTTGTATTTTATGTTAAGTATATTATAAAGATGTGCTCTTTTAAGTTTAAGTCAAAGTTTTGAAACTTTAATTTTTTAGTACTTGTTTACTTCTGTTCATTCCTTGAAAATGATTACAGAAAAGAACGATACTTACTCATTTGAGTGAATATTTCTCAAATGAGAGGTTGCCCCTAACCTGTTAAAATTGTTTACTTTCATAAGTTCTATAAAGATTGTGGAATAAAAACATATAAATAATATTTACTTTAATACAGTTTTAGTATCCCACCCTTGAAAAACAGACTATCAGTATAATTATTTATACTCATGTACTTGGTTTTGTCAAACTTTTGAAACATGGCCATGAGTGAGGATTTGTGTTGTTGTTTTCACCTGAACCTTTATCAAAGTTGTAGGGGGTATATTATGAAAAATTTGGCAAGAGTGTGAAGGAAAATATGTCTGAATATTATCTGTGACCAGCATTCTGCAGGAAACAAGGTCTGTAGAATGTTTTTGTTTGTTAGACAGTTAGTACACAGGGAGTGTCAAATCATGAAAACCAAAATAACTTAAAAAGAAGAGCTGACAAGCGATTCTGGAAAGTGGCAACAGTAAACAACAGCATAATTAATGGCCACATGCAAGAATATCAAAACAGATTATTGAGCTTTTTGTTCTGGTGTTGTACATCTGGCTTGAGGTAAATGAAAGTAGAATATTTCAAATCCAGTCTCAAATCACCGGAAAGACTATTATTTCGCCAAAACTTGCCTTAGTTATTGGACAGTTTACAGGTAATCTCGTCGTATTAAGCGATATGGGCTCCTATCTTTTGGTAAGCAACATGCCTACATGCATTATCATCATCGATCGATCATCATGTCGCCCAAAGGAATTCCCTCGGAAGACTGAAACTGATAATGACGATAATTACGAAAAATATGGTGGTATATTAAACTAGCCTGGTACGAAAGGGAGTATTCTATCATTGTAAAAGTCAATTATTCATATTATAATCTTATTTATACCTTAATTCTTCTTTTATTCCATTCTTGTTCGTCTTTTTGTAAAAAAGGAAACCGTAGCTAAATAGACACAGAATAAACCGATACTGTATATATGATGTCCGGATAATCGAACAGCGTACCAAAACAGAACTTATCTTATGATACATGTATCTTCCGGGATCCTTATTAATTAATTCATCCATTCATTCATTTATTTAGATCAATAGACCTTTTCACGTATCAGCACTGCGAAGAGTGATGTTTTGAATGGTAAAACCACAGTTCCCGCAAAATGAATCCAGAGACAATAAAAATTTTATGACGTCAAAACTGTTATGAGAAGCGTTGCTACTTGCCAGCTAAAATGTCAGTCCCGCAGCTAACATTTACTTATATGCAACCCCTTTCAAAATTTCTAGATCCGTCTATGGTCAGTGTCTACCTCTAAGCGATTCAAGCAAGACTCCTTAGCACAAAAGTGGCTTAAAACAGTGGGATCATATTGCAAATTTTGTTTTGAGTTTGCAAGTTTGCCCCCTCCCACACACACACTTTTGAATATTGAATTGCTTCCTACAGGTCTAAAATTAAACTGATGAGTGAAAAATTAATTGTCGCTAGTCTTACCATTTAACTTCAAACAGAAAAATTGAAACATTAAACATTATATTTACAATGTTGTTAGGATATGCAATACTTTTTACACATCATTCAGCTTTAGGTGTAGGTTGGCGTACTAGATTTCTTGGCCGGCCTAGCTTATAGTTGGGTGGACCTGATGCAAATTAAAGATATACATTTTCGTGCATTGCATCAGGCAGATGACATCACTGTTATAAGTGCAATAATCACGATGTGACGTAAAACACACACACATACGCACACACAAACATACACACACACACCCTCACACATACATCCAAATACTGTATTCCAGTCTAATCAGTAATCTGGCGATCGGTGTTCGATTCTGGCCGTCGGTTAGGGTATTTCTGATGTGATTTCTCTGTCTCTCGAGCTCTAGCTGTCTTTCGAATGAGACAGTAAATTGGGCACCGCTGATGAGCTTATTGACAAGTAGATTCTATCCGGAACAGGGAAGGTCTTTCCTCTTTTTATTGAATGCTCCGCAGAGTTCTCAAACTGAGAACAACTGAAGAATGATGATGATGATGATGATGATGATGATGATGATGATGATGATGATGATGATGATGATGAAGATGATGATATGATGATGATGATTTACTGAACCACCAACAATGACTACAAGTAATCGAACTAAAAAAATGGAAGACAATTTATAACAAATTAGATTTCTACATATGAGACTGTTTTAGTCCATGGCCATGCAGCGTATACAGTCTTTAGGTCTCTCGGATAATGTGTTGCCGTTAGCGGTTTGTTGTTTTGTACCGTACATCATTTCAGGAAGTGACGTTCTTGGCGCGCCGTCTGACTGCATCTAGAACAGTAGAAGGCAATTCAATATAAATCAATTACCTTTAATTGCTTGATTTCAATTGGATGTAACGGTACATATTCTTTTAAGTTTTTTTTTGTTTTGCAGATTTTTCTAAGATCGTCAGTTTCTGGAGATAGTCACAATACCGAAGTTGAAACTGTGTTGTTCTTTTCCTGTTTGTTTACATAACTGTCTTAAGTTAAGAACAGTCTAAATCCAGTGAAGGTAGGCCTATAGGTCTACAGCGATAATATTGCCCGTGTTTATAAACACGACGAGTCTAAATTTTATCTTAACAGGGGAGAGAGTTTTATCATGGTCAAATATTCCTAAAAGGTGTATTATTAAATATTCGCCTCAGTTCATAGTAGCGGTGGTGGCGTAGAGGATGAATACACCAGTTACCGCTAAGCCACATAGACTCTTATTATGATTTTTAAAACATGGCCATTTAAATGAATATTGGTATGTATTGGAAGAAATAAACTTTGTCAGGTTGGGGGCAACTCCTCATTTGAGAGATAATCACTCAAATGAGTAACTCTCACTGATTACTTAAAACAGTGATAGTTACTCTTTTGAGCGATTATTTCTCAAATGAGAGGTTGCGCCCAACCTGTTTGTTAAACACCTCTATAATTTGATAATGGAATATTAGTTTTGGTTTTTTTAAAAGCCCGGATGAGCACATTTATCGCTGTAGACCTATACTGTAGGCACAGGTTGTAGACGCAATGTCCCTGTCTCCCTAATGTGTATAATATAATAGAAAGGTATGGAACTCTTTTGGCTCGTGGGCCAATGCAATCGATTTGATGCTATTTTCTGAAATAATAGGTCGGGCACATCCCTGTAAAGAGAGACATTCCCTGTTTAGAGAGACATTTTGCTGGCATTTAAAACATGTCACTCTAGACAGGGATGTTTTCAACCTTAATGCATGAGTTCCCAAGAACTAAAAAATAAAAATTTATAATTTTGACCTGAAACTTAAAATCTCTTATCCACAATACATACTGAATAATGTTGTAAAAGGTGTTGACCTGTAGGAAGTACTATTTATGAGTTTGATGATGAAAAACTTCTGCAGCTATAAACACAAAAACGATTGATAGAAATTCCAAACATTCTTTACAGATGTTGTATAGGACATTGTAAAGATGTGTGCTTTTAATTTTCAAATCAAAATTCCAAAATTTTGATTTTTAGTATTAAAGAACTGTTGCATTAAGCTGGAAAAAAATCCCTCTTTAGGACAATCTTTCAAATGCAGATGAACTATCTCTCTAAACAGGGAATATCTCTCTTTAGAAGGATGTGCCCAACTTGAATAAGTCACCAACATTTGGTCACAAGGCTTACATTTTATGAAACTAGAATTAATTCTCTATCTCATCAACACAATATGAGAAGGAAAAAGCATTTACTTCGTTTTTGAGAGGCAGATGGATTCAGTTCGTTTTCAGGTCGACATTTTACAGGTAACGTTCATCACGATAATTTGTGACCGGTTTATCAGGATATTTCAAATATCAAACCATATGCACACATGACAACTAAGTTGCTGTGTTTGCAATCATGTAATGTATTGATTTACTGACCTGCTTTGGAAAATTAACAACCCAATACATGTACATATGTTTAGACGCAAAACAAGACTCATCTCCTGTAAAATCAACTTAACCTGTCACATTTTCCTGCCAAATATGCTACAGAAACAAGAGCTGTGATTGGTTGAGTGGCATCATGGTACATGTAAGTCTCATGATTGGTCATTATTTGAAATAATAAGATGTTATACCAGGTATGTATGACTAGCATATTAATGTGTTAAACTTAAGCATGCTGCTGCTACCAATGTAACTGCAAATCCTGTATAATCCATTGCCTATGGTGCAGATGGTTTACCATTTGAGAAATGTGTTCTAATATGCCTAATATTCCTGTCAACCACAGGATTCCAAATAATGTAAGGTATAAACTATAACAATATAATGTAAGGTATAAATTATAACAATATAATGTAAGGTATAAACTAAAACAATATAATGTAAGGTATAAACTATAACAATATAATGTAAGGTATAAATTATAGCAATATAATGTAAGGTATAAACTAAAACAATATAATGTAAGGTATAAACTAAAACAATATAATGTAAGGTATAGATTATAGCAATATAATGTAAGGTATAAACTAAAACAATATAATGTAAGGTTTAAATTATAACAATATAATGTAAGGTATAAACTAAAACAATATAATGTAAGGTTTAAATTATAACAATATAATGTAAGGTATAAACTAAAACAATATAATGTAAGCAGAGATGCCAACTGCTCCGATTTCGGCCCCTAAATCCGCGCTCCGATTGATGTAAAGTTTGCTCCGATTTTTTTTTTCGGCATCACTGTAGCTGGAAATCCGATTAATTTAAAACGAAAGTAGCCAAAAATGGAAGGTAACAGTGACGAAGAAGAAAACAGAAAGTGCTGGCAATTAGATGAAGATGTGTACAATAAAACCATGCCTAAAAAAATTAAACACCAGCATAGTCAGCAATATAATGTTGCAATAAAAGACTGCATAAAAGACTAGAACTATAACATACTCTTTTCACCCAGTTTTTGATCTTTGTTTTTTTTTATTATTATTTATTTCTTTTTGTTCAAGAAGGGCATAAATTAAAGATTTTAACTACAATAACACTCAATTTTTACTAATTTTGAAAACTATATTTTCCATTTTTGTTTCGCTTCAGGGGGGCTTTGGCCCCCCCCCCCTTATCAGGGCTTTGCCCTGAACCTGACAAGGGGGCTGCCATCCCCTTGACCCCTGCTCCTCTGAGACATTATGAAATGTTGGCATCTCTGTGTAAGGTATAAATTATAACAATATAGTATAAGGTATAAACTAAAACAATATAATGTAAGGTATAAACTAAAACAGTATAATGTAAGGTATAAATTATAACAATATAATGTAAGGTATAAACTAAAACAATATAATGTAAGGTATAAACTAAAACAATATAATGTATAAACTAAAACAATATAATGTAAGGTATAAACTATAATAATATAATGTAAGGTATAAACTATAACAATATAATTCTTTCAGATCATAATGGCGATGCAAGCAAGACAACAAGTTGAAGAAGTTGAAGCTGAGGATGAAAATTTTGGACCAATGCCTTTAAATAAATTAGAGGTAACAATATAATCAAAGGGTCCTCTGGAATAGGCATTGCTCCAGAGAATTCTATAGCTGTAGTGAACCCATTGGCACAAGCTTTGCTGTGTCAACTTGAAAGTAGGACTTGGAAAGTCCTCCTTGATTTGTCACAGCCAAAGTTAATGAGCAAAGATAAAAACTTTAATTATAACAAATTCAGAAGGACATACATGTAGAATATTAAAATTGAATACATATATGTGTTAGAGAAAAAAATTTTTTCTAACTTCTTTCATTCTTTTTTTCCAACTTTTATTGATAGAAATTTTTAATGAGTGAATGAGTCATAAATTACAAGTACATTGTAATTTGTATGAAACCTAACCAGTGGTTTACAGCAAGTCACATTCTTAACGAGTAATTCATGCTAAAATACTGCAAATCAAACACTGAAACTATAATAGGTACAGTAAAAGACAGGTACTTGATAAAAGTATCTTCAAGCTGAGTTTTAGTACTGGTACATGTACATAGAAGGAATCCTGGATAGAGATTTTTCTCAAGATATTCTATAAAGCCCGGTATTTCTCTCATCACCGAGATCTACTAGCACTTGAACATCAGTATGAAAACCTTGTCTATTAGACTCCTGCAATGAAAGTTAACAAGGTTGTACATGTCTTCTCTTCTTACATTTTTAGGCTCATGGTATTAGTGCTACTGACGTGAAGAAGATGGAGGAAGCAGGCTATTACACAGTGGAGGCTATAGCCTATGCTCCAAAGAAAAATTTACTGTCAATCAAAGGGATCAGTGAAGCCAAAGCAGATAAAATATTGGTAAATTACAAGCGAGAATCAAATATAGTTTTCTTCCCTTTTTGATCGTAAAAGGTACAGTTGATACATTTGTAGCTTTCGGAAAAGTTTTAATTTTGCATTTTGTAATATTTTTTTTCATTTTTCCCCAAATTGTTAGACCATATTTGTAGGTCATTAAATTATGAAAATCCTCCACTAATTTGTAACGTCCAGTATTAATGACTGTAGATAGAAGCTTCTGTTAAGACAAGTTCAGAACAATATAAGAATGTAAAGATTGACTGCATGTATAAAATAAATTGAAATCTATTTATTAAAAGTTTTTTCAATACCATGAAATGGTTTAGTGTTGAAGTGAAAAATCAGGGTTGGAAATAAAAATTTGAAGTCAGTTGCCCGGGGGGCAACCTAGATCTGAAATGAAGTTGCCCTCCAAAAAAATTCACTTGCCCTATATTTTTTGTAGATTTTTTCATGTTTTTATAATTCATATAGTTCTTAACTTTTTCGGTACTTTAAAAGTAACTGTACTCCTGTTTCAAGCTTTTCAATAAAGTTTTCTGTAACAGACAGACCTGTAGACTCGAGACTAAGTAACTCAATCATATACTACATATACTTTATTACGTATTTTGAAAATTTTATCAATAGTTTATCAGGGGCGTAGCTGCCTATACGCCAGCACGCCATGGCGTGCACATCACGGGGACCAAAAAAAACCAAAATAAAATGTTACTCAAAGACATCCTTATCATATGATAACTTGTAAATGTCCCATCCCCCTCACAGAGCTGCGCGTGCCTCGTGAGAAGCTTTCTTTGCGTGCACATTGAATATTTCTAGCTATGCCCCTGTTTATATAGAAAGTTTCCAGGCTGATATAAAGCCATAAATGCCCGCAAACTTCATATCAGCCCCGGGACTATTTCCAGTTACATGACGTCATACTTATATTTGACGTCATACCATACGCAAACAAACATGGTGGACAGTACCATTAACGAAAATACTTCACGGTTAAATATGTAATAAAAAGGTTATTGACTGAATACGACGAAATATGACCGCCCTCGGTCTTTGACCGCTCAAAGACCGAGGGCGGTCATAAATCCTTATACAGTCAAACTTCGTTATCTCGAAATCGGAGGGACCGTGGAAAATACTTCGAGATATCCGTACCTCGAGATATCCAAATTCCGAGTTTAGTATCACAAATCTTGCAGTTGTTAATGTACGCCGATTCATTTGACATTTGTGATTATTATAGTAGATGTATGAGATATACATGTATTTATCAATAAATACGCATGAAGATGTGCATATTGTATTGTTCCTAAATAATTAATCTAAATCTCATCATACCTTTTATATTTTATGAATATATAGAGAATATACTCAAAAACTAAAAACGTCATATTTCCTTTTAAGTAACATCGTAATTTAAATCCAATACTGGATATAACTGTCTTATACTATACTTAACACCGAGGACGGGCTAACACGTAAGACAAGATAAAGACACACGTCATAATTTGATTTAATTACCATTACTCTGCATAAAAATACATAGACATACACACGGATCGGAAATAGTAATAATTAATGAACAGTGTAAAGAAATTTCTTTAAACGCAGGTATAAAAAAGCATTAATTACAGTTAATGTTAATTATCTAATTTTGTGTCGAGTTTAATAAGCTATCATCATTTATTAATATTTGGTATAAATAACAGGGTACGCACGGACGCTATCGATTATGTAATTACTGCGGTTTTGTACACCGACACGGTCAACTGATCACACCACGCGATCGACCTGTCATTTAGGGTAAACGCTGCGGGGAATATTGTCAATAAGAAGCCAACTTCGAGATAAACCGTGTAAATAAGAACTTTGGGACTTGAAAATGTATTCGAGATAAGCATGGTATTCGACATATCAGTGTTTGACACATCCGGGGTGAATTTAATCATAATATGAAGGATTTTTTTTGGGACCGACGTTCGACTTCGAGATATCCCGGGTATTCAAAATATCAGTGTTCGAGATATCGAAGTTTGACTGTACAACTCATTAGCTTTTAGAGGTCTCTCTTGATAGTCCTTTCTTTTGCTTCAAATTTCTCGAATACTTCATTTAAATAATCATCATCACTTTCATACTCTTCCTGGTCATTCACATTGCATGCTGTATCTTCAAATTCAATTGTACCATACTTTAAACTGCATTTATAAAACATTTAATTCTAAAATAATTATAATTCACTGCCAGTCTGGTATGCGTAACAAAAATTACATGGGGAATAATGAGGTAGCGAGGCAAATTTTATGTCTTATGTCGCAATTATTCATCATCATTATTTATTTTTAATTTTTGCATTTTGAGTAGTAGGCCTAGGTTGTCAAACAAAACTGATTCAATTCTCGCGCCATGTGAATGAATTTTCAAAAGATCTATCTCGAATTAATTCATGATTTTATCCAACCAATATCCAAAATTGCTAAATGTAAATTCCAATAATTTTTAAATTAACGATATGAACGAAATTTTAAGTGTGTAAAATATTGAAAGAAATGTTTGGTAAATGACCGTCAACACTTTTCTTGATTCCAAGATTGCGACGACTGACATGTACTCTAGTATGTTCTTAAAGTGTTAAAGTTTTATTGCAGATAATATTTTAAATATTTTATTTTGGGGTGTAGAATTGGTAAGATATGTCCTTATTACATAAAGTAATATTAAAATAAATTTAAAATATTCAGAAATAGCTTAAGTAAAGCTTAGGTTCGACACGGTACCCGGTTCGACTCTACACGTTCGATTGTTAGGTTCGACAAGTGATGAAGCTATATTTCAATTAATATGGTATATATTTTTTTATTTTTGGGTGTAGAAATGATTAGATATGACCGTATTACATCAATAAACATAAAAATCAATTAAATATATTCAAACATACAGTACAGTTGCCGTGGAACGTGGGCATCGTGGGCGTGTGGGCAATAAATTTACCTGTAGATTTATAGGCTGAATTTTTATTTGTTATTAACTGCAGTCATATAATGTTCGAAGAAGGAAAGAGAGTAAATCTTTGTGAGATTCCTCAATGAATTTCAAAAGTTTTAAGACTAATTTAGCTCTTGTGCATAAAATATGATTCAGCAAAGTTGCATTACGGTCTATGATAAACACCGAGTTTATCCCCCAGGTCATCCTCGGAATGTTTTGGGGATTATCTTCATTTAGATTGTAGTGTGATGTCACGCTTACTTCGAGAATTCAGCCGTTTTCCTGTGGGCAGTGTGGTCGATTGAGCGTGGACACTATACACTCATCTCGTTTAAATAACGATGCAGCCGACGGACAGTATTCGGAGTGCTAGCATCAAATATGGTGGAATGTACTTATCTTATTCATAAGAATGTTATACACTTATACATATCGAAGTTGGAGATTTAACTTTGATTTAATTTACGCTTTCACTGAAATCATTACTACATGACTAGCATCAAGAATCGCATATAGTAGCGAACAATAATTACAATGTATTTTAAATCGTCTTTTAACTTTTAAGGATAAAGACATAAACGTAAGCTTTTCATGACAAAATTGTTAATTTCAGGGAAGACAGTGTATTTATCCAGTATTAATTAATTATGTTCTAATCCATGCCAGTGTGCTCCCGATTCGCTTACTTGCTTAAAATAGTAAGGCAATTTGAAGTTCAAATAAATCATTACGTATTCTGATGGCTAAACGCATGCTTTTGTCCACCATTCTGAGATTCTTTAGACCCCCTCTATCAAATATATAACTCAAAAAACAAATCATCTTGAGTAAATGACCCTGAAATGTCAACTCATTCAATCCTTTTTGTCCAGCGCGTGCCGATTAGACATTGACAATCCAGGATATAGAAACCATGATAACAGCTGCACTGTTTACATCTATAAAGATATTGCAAATTCTTGCAGATTTTCATCAGTAGTGAAACTAACTGTGAAAACAGAGACTCGTAATTCTCTTTTAAAATATGCAATGAAGTGGTGTTTGAATGAACATGCCATTTTAGACATTTGGTTTGGTATTAAATTTGTGATAGAATTCTGAAATTCTCGCCTATACATGTACAATGAGGTCTTTACTTCACCCCTATTCACTGTTAGTTCTACAATTAGTGCGTCAAATGCCCGTCTGCCACACTCGGTGGGTTTTCCTAATTCCACGCCGGCTGTACTGTATCTTAAACAAAGCTTAGGTTCAACATGTTCGTTAGGTTCGGCCTTTAGTCCCACCCGCGATTTCATTGACCCGCGTAAAGCTTATCTGATGACAGACTAGCTTGAAAATAGCAAAACAACACAGATATAAACTGTATCATCGAACAGTCAAAAATGACTTGTCCCGTGGGCTAGCTGAAGTCAGAGTTGACTTGCCATGCCAAAATTTAGTATGGCACGGGCAATCGGGCATCTGCTTATTTCCAACCCTGAAAAATAGAGATAAAGTAAGATGAAAGGCAGGAAACATATCTTTTTATGTTTGGACTGTTCATTATCTGTCAGCAGACTTGAATATTTGGTTTCTTTCAGGCTGAAGCAGCAAAGCTTGTGCCAATGGGGTTCACTACAGCTACAGAGTTCCACCAAAAACGTTCAGAAATAATTCAAGTGACCACTGGTTCAAAAGAGTTGGATAAGTTATTACAGGGTATTGTACTAATTCTAAAACATTAACTTGTTGAAAAAGAAAGAAAACAATAAGTGATTGTACAGGGGCCTTTGTGACCAAATGAGCAACTCTCGTTATAGTCGCCTAACTCTGTGAACTCTCAAATTGGGTTTATTTTATCTTAAATGGGAAGATGTACCAGTGTATGTTCTACCCTCCAAAGGTTAGTATTTTTGTCCTCCCCATTTAGCGAAAGCATGGGGACATTAAATCTCATTCGCCCGTCCGTCTGTCACAAAAACTTTAACCTTGGTCATAACTTTTTAACCGTAAAACGTAGGGCCTTCATATTTGGCATGTGTGTCCCTCATTGCAATACCTTTCTGTTGGTACCAAAATTTTTATCATGTGACCTTGACCTTGACCTTTGACCAACTTCAATGTAACTTTTTAACCAAAAACATAGGGCCTTCATGTTTGGCATGTGTGTCCCTAATTGCATTACCTTTCCTTTGGTACCAGAACTTTTTATCATGTGACCTTGACCGTGAACTTTGACCTACTTCAATGTAACTTTTTAACGGTAAGACCTAGGGCCTTCATATTTGGCATGTTCGTCTGCATGCACAACCATGACTGTATGTCACAGATCACTGCACCCTTACTGATAGAACCCCCAAAGCAGGGGACCACAATTCTCTGAATTTGCTTGTTCTCTGAGGGTTCTGATTCCTCTGCCAAGAAACATTTGCCACAACAGTATCTATAGTCAAAATAGTCAGGGTATGATGTTAAACAATACACAAACCAAAAAGACCCCAAAGTATATGCATTGAATATTTCATATATTTAATCAAATTAAAACACATTCAGCTGTATGTAAAATTTGCTCTTACATGTACATGCACATGTATCTCAATAGATGTATTCAATTTCTTTATGTTTTATAAATTTCTGTATTGCTTGAAATTTTGTTTGCGTCGTTATTGAAAACTTACATGTAAGAAATTACAGTAATTCTGGCATATACATCATACATGCAGGTGGTATAGAAACTGGATCAATCACAGAAATATTTGGTGAATTCAGGACAGGGAAGTCTCAACTTTGTCACACCTTAGCCGTTACGTGTCAGGTGAGAAGTCATGATAAATATCAGATACTAAGGGTTATGGAATCTATTCCATATAAAGTTTGGATGTATATGGCCCGAAATATTTCTTGTAGACATTAAAAAAATGTTGCATTTTTGCCAAAACATTTTGAGTGATTACAATATTGGTTATTTTTTCTGGAATTAACCCATTTGACAGCCACAAGTAGTGGCCCTATATGAATGATAGGGCCACAATTTCTTATGTGCGTAAACTTGCAATTTTGGTAAACGGAATGGCCGGCAAGATCATATGCATTTCTGCATCAAATTGAAGCAGATATCTAACATATATAAACATTAAGCAAACGATCGGCAATAACTTACCCCCGATCTGTCGTCTGAAGGCTGTACACACATTTTTTCCCAAACTGTGTCAAATTTGCTGGTTTGTTTATATGTAGTCTGAATCATCCTCATGTTTGATTCTGCTACTGAGATGCAATTAGGCAAACGTGTGGATGATTTAATTGAGTTCATCTCCATAATGTCTGACTTAACCACTTAATAACACTCAGATTCTCATGGACAATTTTAGGCCAGGTTTTTTAATTGGATTACATTTTCCAAGTACTCATCATCTGTTAAGGAAATGTGTATTTAACATTCATATCAGATTAATTTCATTGGAAAGAAAAATTTTTAGATAGTTTCATATCAGTAGATTTACCTTCATGTATGAAATGTAGTAAGTTGTAGGTGTTGTTACACTTTTCCACAACATTCAAGAATTGTGCCTCTGTCAGATATTACTGACTTATTTTTAGTCCCTATGTCTGTCTGTCATCTGTCAGTTATCTGATCCACTTCATAATTCAGTCCTTTTTGGATAGATTTCCATCAAACTGTGCACAAATGTTCCTTATTGCCTAAGGTGTGTCATGTATGTTATTGTAAGGTCACCAGCTAAAGATAGCTTATGTTCCATTCCGTTTCCATCATATTATGCATGAATGTTCCTACAGACCCAAAGGTATGTCAGGACCTTTACTCAAGGTCATATGTCTTGTTTCACGGTTACTAGCTTAACATGAACCATGTTCCACTCCACTCCGTAATTCAGTCCCATTTTGATGGATTTTCATCAAACTTTGCACAAATGTTACTTCAACCCAATTGATTTCTAAGTCATCAGCTAAACCTTTTTCATTTTGAATGGATTTTCATCAAACTTTGTATAAATGTTCCTTAAGATACCTAAGGTCATTAGCTAAGCACTGCACTGTTCCGCTTTGTAATTCAATCATGTGTGGTTGGATTATCAGAAAACCTTGACCCAGGACTGATATATCCATGATTCTCCACATTATTTTATTGGTCGGAGCTGCCTCTGCAGTTTGCTGTTTTCAGTAGTGTTGGATGTACATGTATTCTTTATTTCAATGTCATCGCCTCAAAATAACCTCTTAACATACTGTCTGAATTTCATCAGCTTTAATTGCTGTTATTCAGACATGTCTACACCAAAATGAAATTGCTGCCTTGGAACTGCTTTTGAACATAACCCTGTCAACTTTACCTTGACCTTTATTTCAATTTCAATAACACAACAAGTTTCTGCTTCTGTTGGAGTGCTGGTACATGTAGTTGACATGTATTACTTTAGCAGTACTCTCAGACTGCTTGTTATTTTTAACCTGTAAAGAGTTAGTGGAATAGCATATTTGAATATTGTACATATAAAAAATCTTGATTTATAGCTACCTATTGATATGGGTGGAGGTGAGGGGAAAGCCATGTACATTGATACAGAAGGGACATTTCGACCAGAGCGTCTTCTAGCCACAGCAGAAAGGTCAGTCACCCATAATCTGTATGGAATCATACTTAACTTACACTTGATTTTAATATCTCTAATATGGTGTTTCGAAATTCTCTAATGGAGTGATCTTGATAATCTGATCTATATTTCTTAAAGCATTTCTATAGAATTTACATTGTAACGTTTCTATGGAATTTGGTTATTAAAGTTGCAACTCTTGCTGGTCTGATTAGGGCAATAAAAAAAGTTTTTGTTTCCTGTAACATGACCAAGAAAGGTAGGGTCGGTAGGTAGGCTTTTTTTTTTCTATGGAAAATGTCTTGACATTCAGATGGACATACGTAATGTATAATAAAAGGTATTGTTCAACATAATTCATCATGTACGACGAGGCTTGATGCCATGGGAGTCGCCATATTTGTTTTAAAAACACTGGAAATAACAACAGTTTGAAGTTTCAGAAAACTGATTCTGGAATTTCGATTCTGAAAATGGCGGTGCTTGTAAATGGCGAAAAAAAATCAGAGTCAGCGCCATTTTTGAGGGGTCGGCTGGGTTACAGGAAACAAAGATTTTTTTTTTTTAAGCCTTAAGAGACCTTTTGAAAAAAATAAAACTATTATAATGTATACTTGTTAGAAAATACATGTAAACAGAGGAAAAAAGAACAAAGATATAGCATGATTTATACTTTTGACACATGTAGTTTGTGTATAAGACTGCAGACATTGCAGGTATGGTTAATGCTGTATATATGGTATGTGTTAATTACTTGATGTAGAAGGCTGCAGACATTGCAGTTATGGTTAATGCTGTACATACTGGTATATATGTGTTTTGAATTACTTTGTGTAGAAGGAAGCAGACATTGCAATTATGGTTAATGCTGTACATATGATATGTCTTAATTAATTTGTACAGAAGGATGTAGACATTGCATATACATGTATGGTTAATGCTGTACATATGATATGTGTTAATTCATTCATATAAAAGGATGTAGACATTGCATATACATGTATGGTCAATGCTGTACATATGATATGTGTTAATTACTTTCTATAGAAGGATGCAGACAGTGCAGTTTTGGTTAATGCTGTACATGTATGTATGGAATGTGTTAATTACAATGTACTTTGTGTAGAGGGATGCAGACAGTGCAGGTACCAGGTATTGTTTGTGTAGAAGGATATCAGTACTGCAGGTATGGTTAATGTTCCAGATATGGTCTATGTTAAAGGTGCTATTGTATATTACAGGTTTGGATTATCAGGTAGCGACGTGTTAGACAATGTGGCATACGCTCGCGCCTACAACAGTGATCATCAATCCCAGCTCCTGGTACAGGCAGCAGCCATGATGTCAGAATCCAGGTAGAGTGAGACTTCAGTTTACAACATGTACCTGTACTTACTACAAAATACTGATAATATTCTCAAGTAAATTAAGTCAACAATTTTAACTATACCAGCGACTTCAGCAACAATCTATAATGCATTTAGATGTGACATACATTGCTGTCATACTTAGATTGAGAGAAGTAAGAAATTTTGAGATGATACAGTGGAATATGGAAAATCTGATGTATAAGATAGTTTATGATTTTATTGAACCAACCGTTAGTAGTTGTCTCAAGGCATGTGAAGTACATTACTAGGTAGTAACTCTGAATTTCCATGCTTTAAATCTCTCCGACTCAAACAAGCAAACCCAGGATGCTGCCATATTTATGATGTATGCACAAGGGGGACAGAATGTTCTCCTTATCTATGTTCATAACTTCAGTGATTTACGATACATTTCCTCCCTTATTGGAAATAATATGTTTTTCGCTATTTGACATAATAGCTGTAAGCAGTTACATTATATTGATAGAGAATCATGGAGGCAGTACTCTCATGTACTTTGAAGTATATGACATAAATGTATGTAGTCTGTATACTATTTAGTAGGTATGCCTTACTGATTGTGGATTGATTGATTGATTATTGTTTTATTTCACTCCACGATTATTTCATGTATATGGTGATGGTATTTGCCTGATGCATTGCATAGAAATTTATACCTTTGCAATGGACCCACCCGAAACAGTGAGGGATATTTTACATATGATGTCTACCATGACATGGGACCTGTTTTTACTGTCTCATCCAAAAGACACGACACTGGTGTGTGCATGGCCTTTGGTCATGAGCGGAGCATTTTCATTCACTAACCACAGTAGCTGTCCTTATTGATAACACATGTATCAGAAGTGTATACATGGAATCTGTGTACTATGTTGTAGGTACACCTTACTTATGGTACATACATGTAGTCAGTGTGCTATGTTGTAGGTATGCCATACTGATTGTACATATATATAGTCTGTGTACTATGTTGTAGGTATGTAGTACTGATTGTACATATATATAGTCTGTGTACTATGTTGTAGGTATGCCTTACTGATTGTATATATATATATAGTCTGTGTACTGTTGTAAGTATGTCGTACTGATTGTACATATATATAGTCTGTGTATTGTATTGTAGGTATGCCTTACTGATTGTACATATATGTAGTCTGTGTACTATGTTGTAGGTATGCCGTACTGATTGTACATATAGTCTGTGTACTATGTTGTAGGTATGCCATACTGATTGTACATATATGTAGTCTGTGTACTATGTTGTAGGTATGCCGTACTGATTGTACATATATGTAGTCTGTGTACTATGTTGTAGGTATGCCGTACTGATTGTACATATAATCTGTGTACTATGTCTTAGGTATGCCGTACTGATTGTACATTTTATATAGTCTGTGTACTATGTTGTAGATATGCTTTACTTATTGTACATATATGTAGTCTGTGTACTGTATTATAGGTATGCCTTACTGATCGTTGATAGTGCTACGGGACTTTATCGTACAGACTACTCTGGCAGAGGAGAATTATCTGCTAGACAGATGCATTTGGCACGCTTCCTCCGTATGCTTCTCAGACTGGCAGATGAGGCGAGTATATTCAATAAACTGTAAAACTTATCCTTTGTCATATAACGAATTTTCTTTGAACAAGTGTGATTGATATTCATACTGTTTATATCTATTTTTGTAACACGAAGTGTTACACTGTTATGGACCCGGGTCATGGGCGCTGCCATATTGGGATTCACCCCTTTGCTCATGTATTCCTACACTCAGTGAAATAGGCCCATGATTATGTGCATTAAATTTGCAAATATTCATGAACATTTGATACTTCTGGTATGTTAAGAACTACATATTCAGCAAATTATTTAGGAAGATGTAAGGAAAGTCTATACCAGAGCTTAACAAACACGATGATTATTTTTGAAACTAACTGGCGTGTAACCTATGTTTTCATTCAGTCGTTGATTACTACGCACTGATCGCATATTTTCGGGCCTTTCTGTCGGCCCTTGCCAACCACAATAACAACATGCTTTTGATGACGTTATGCCGAAAAAATTGATGTTTTACTTGATTAAAGTGGGACAGCAGACTGTATAAGTGAAATATTTTCCTTTCCGTATTGTAAACATTCTGCGTAAGTTTCACCAGAGCTGGGTATTAACGTGAAATTGCCCCCCCCCCTTTCCAAATTCCGCGTTGCTAAGGGACGAATAGCGTCATGTATAAAATTCTTCCGAGAAACGAATTGATATTTAGTGCACCGACATAAGATGTTTCTTCGGTTTCATATTCTTAAAATTCCATGATTAAATTATTAATCACAAATTGATTCATACATGAGTGACTTGACATCGCATCGTAAACAGCTGTACAGGCAGATTTGCTCCGGCGCGGCGAGATGAAATAACGTGATGGAAAACATGTTGCACGGTGGTACGCATGCATGTCATGTACGTTGTCAGTTTTGTTGGCTCAACTTGATTGTAATAATTGTGCACGTAAATGGTAGAACTTGCAAATTGTCCTTAATATGAGATTTAAGATGGACGTTAAGAGCAGTGAACGAAGTTGGTTCAGACAGAATTTTTGATAGTTGGAGTCAGAGGCAATGTGGACAAAGAGTAGGTATAATGACTATTAATGTATTAATAAATTTGAGGACGGTATATCGTGGTTATACATGTCTGAACGCTAATGTATGGACCAATCAGAATTATCAAAACAAAACAAGTTAATTCGAATGTTTTTTTAACATCACTTTTTGTCCTCCGCTTTTGTGAAAGCAAGGGGACATTACATCTGATAATATTCATTCCTCCAACTGTCAGTCTGTCACAAAAAACTTTAACCTGGGCTATAACTTTTGATCCAGTAGGGTTACAACTTCACATGTAGATTCCTTGTGATGAGACTTTCCATTTAAGATAATTACTTTTGACATGTTCGAATTCTTTGAATTAACTAGTTTATCTTGACAGTTATGTATCCTCAGGAACACCCTCATCTGATTACAACCCCCTCCTAATTACAAACATGGATTCACCATGTCTTCTCTGTCTTTGTACTCATCAAATCCACAGCAAATGGTCAGAGCAAGGACAGTTTTATGATCACATGTCCATCCGTCTATCTGTCTGTCACAAAAACTTTTAACCTTGGTCATAACGTAGGGCCATTATATCTGGCATGTTTGTGCCTAGTTGTAATACCTTTCCTTTATCTGTAGACATGCACAACAATGACAATGTCACAGATCACTGCACCCTCACTGTTAGAGTGTCAAAACAGGGAACCACAATTCTCTGAATTTGCTTGTTCCATTTGAGTCATTTTGGTATCCTGTTTTGGGCACAAGTATCTCAGTTATGGACAGTAAAAGTACCAAAGTTGCACCAATGATTCATCTATGGGATCCACACTAGAGTGCCTGGTTCGATTGCTTCATGTGACAGTTTTCCACTTCAATGATTTGGTTAACCCGTTAGGGGTACCTCAGTTTGCGACATACTAGTAAAAATAAAAGACTTGGCTGTATGCCAAGTCGCCTTGACTAAACAGTGTGTGAAAATTCCCAAACTTGTGCTAATGGTTAATCTTGGGATGCAGACTTGAATGCAAGTTTTGTATAACTATTCCCACTTCAATTTTGTTTCATTAAAAGAAAATTGATTAGAATAACTCAATAATGATTCAAGAGTCATTTTGAATTTGTACTGTTAATTGTAGAATGAAACTAGTTCTCAATTAAGGGGGTAGTCTGGTGAACTAGTAAGAAGAAATAAAATCTACAACTGGCTATTTCATGCATACATTGTATTCTATAAGAACAGACAAAGGTAGATTAAATAATAACAAAAACGTATCATGTTATGGAACAAATTATTGTACTAGAATCAGTGCAAATTAACACTGTGTCATGCCTATTTCGATATAGAGAAATGTCATTTTAGAGCAGGTTATATAGTTTTTTTCACAAATATAACACAGAAAAGTTTGGTAGATAAACTTATGAATTTATACTGATTGATTGGAAAAATAACAAGGATTAGGGAAAGCTCTGACAACTTATGAAGCGTTTCATAGTGGCTATAGTAATTAAACAAACCTACTAAAATGATGACAATTTCACAAGAAGTACACTTATTTGATAATTTCTGTAATCTGCATCACTGTGATATTACACTGTAATGTGCAATGGTCTGTCATAAGTCAATACAACATAAAATTACAATAGGTAATGGAGCGTTTTACAAAGAAATTTGATAGATATTACACCCTCCCTCCATTTTGCTATAACCTCATTTGTATGTAATATATATTGAATGAAATATTTCCTTTTCATGATCAAGAAAGGAATTGATTTGTATACATATAAGCTTCTAATGACATTTCAAATTAAAACCATATTTAGATTCGATATAATCAAAATATATAAACACATTAATGCCCTCCCCCCCTTTTAGGAAGATGGAGGCTATTTGGAAAACAAGTACATAATCTGCCTTTGTGGTACATATATAACTACTTCAATGAATATATCAGTAAGAACATGGTAGTATTATTTAAAAGTTTAGAATATCTTCTTTTTAATGATATGTAAATCCTGCCTCTACTGTGAACGAGTCCTGAGATATAATGGCTCAAAGACACCATACTTTTCAACAGACAGCATATGCAGCAGGTGCGACGACATCACATCATTAAGACGTAACGTCTCAATGACATCATCCTCTACTGTATGACGTAAATCTTCAGCCCTTTTCAAATACGTTAGCACTCTGAGGGTTAAAAATAAAAACCGTCTCTTGTTCATTAAATTTAGTTTTTATTGTTTCAAGATAATTAAATATACTGGCCTTCGCTTTTAGTTGACTATCTTGTGCTTTTTTTGGTTTTAAAATATTTTATTTATCCCATTTCGTATTCGCTGCATAGAGATCTATATCAGCATTGTCGATTACTAGAGCAACAGAAACCGGTATGTTGTAAACAAGTTTTGGTCAATAGAATAACTCTAAAAACGGTTTTCTTCAATATCACATGATAATTTACAAATACACGCATAATAGACAAATTATTGAATATTACTTCTGTATTTTC
Organism: Pteria penguin; assembly: GCA_035048485.1. NCBI lineage: Eukaryota > Metazoa > Mollusca > Bivalvia > Pterioida > Pteriidae > Pteria > Pteria penguin. The sequence goes on from CM068587.1 coordinate 49,243,517, forward strand.
TATCACGACTAAAAATGTTACATCATCGTGAGGGCATGAGTTACCTCCCGTTAGGCAGATTACTTTTAGGCGTAAATCGCTCACCAGACTACATCCTTGATACTATTGATAAAACGATATCCTCTTCATCTTCATATGAGTGTTACTCAGGACCTTCAGTCCTTTGATATGTTTTGGTTACGAAGACTGAGTATCTCTCTGAAAAAAGACAACCTCCATATACTGAAATGAATTCCAATCCTCTGAAATTCAGTTGCAAGTTGACTGAGAAGGTTGGCTGAACTACATACACTTCTACACATGTAATGGGTTTTTGAAAGATGAATGTCACCATAGATTACTACATTTTAATGTAAAAATGGAGGAAGAATTAAGAGGTCTTATACAGTACAGTCCAGATGTTTTGAAGAAATTGCACAAAAGACAGTGCAAAAAACACCCAAAGTCACAGTGGGAATCTGGGTGGAAATTTACTTATGTTCATTCACACCTTTGAAAAATAAACTGTGTAGTGTAATTCTTAAATTTACACCTTGGTGTGGCCCATTGTGGTGGGTGGAAAAATTACAAAATATTTGGAATTGGACTGTACTGTATGATATTAATCTTTCATTTGAATAAATTTTATCACTCAAGTTCAGTAAATTCCAGAAGTTAGATTTTATATGAATGTGGTCTTCTTGAACATAAGCCTAATGCATATTGTTGCTTTCAGTTTGGAGTGGCTGTAGTTATTACAAACCAAGTAGTGGCACAAGTTGATGGAGCTGCGATGTTTTCAGCTGACCCAAAGAAACCCATTGGCGGCAACATCATAGCACATGCATCAACCACTAGGTATTTCATTTCTGTTTGTTGGTGGACTTTTTTTTAAACAGATGTATATTTCCATGCATGTGGGCTACTGAAATGTTGGGTCTTTCGAGTGATTCTGTAGTGCTTTGTTTTGTTTATATTTTGTCCCCAGATCATTAAATTGGAGGCAAATTGTTTTTGTCCTGTCTGTCTTTCTGTTTATTTGTCTGTGGACAGCTTTGACGTTGGACATTTTCAACCATACCAGCCAGAGCTTTCATATTTCATGTGTTCCTTGTGGCAAGACCTTTCCATTAGTACCATAATACATGATCTTATGACCTTGATCTTCATGTTTGACCTACATTTAAAAAAAAAAATTAATCCTTGGTTGTAATTTCTCAACTATTGGGGCTAAGGCTTGCATCACATTTCACACATGTTCCTTATAGTGAGACCTTATCATTGATACCCTAATTTATGACCTTGTTACCTTGACTATCAAGTTTGACCTTTATTTAATCAAAATAAAAAAAAAGAAAAAAAGAGAGAAAATGAACCTTGGCCATCAGAACAAAAAAGAGGAACATTTGTCTTCATTTTTGATTAAGAGGGATTTGATATTTCACATGTGTAATTCATATGGTAAGACCTTTCCATTGGTACCACAATTCATGACCTTGTGACCTTGACTTTCACTTTTACCTACAAATAGAACAAAACATCTTTGACCTAACTTCTCAACCATTGGAACAAGGACTTTTTATATTTTTATATTTCACATGTGTCTTGTAGTGAGAAAATTTCCATTGAAAGTTTTCCATTTAAACCATAATTTAAGATTGTATTCACCTGACCGTCATGTTAGACTTGCATTTGACCTAATTTGAAAAAAAATTTGAAATTAACCTTCACTTCGGAAACATTAGAGATAGAGCTATGATATTTCACATGTGTGTCCCAAGCTCTAAACTAATTAGGTACTTCATACTTCAGTTTCTTCCATCTTGATTTCATATTACCTTCTTTCACGTAGGCTATATATATTACGTATTCTGAAGTGTGCTGAATAAATGAACACCCTACCACCCTTACAAATAAATTCAGCATCATGAAATTTCATGGAAATAACATTCATGTATGATTTTAACATTGTCAGTGGGTCATTTGAAGTTTCACTGTATTTTGAATTATTTCTCAAGTCCTGCCAGTAATGGAAGGGTATTAAAGTACTATGAAATGTTTTAAGTAGAAATGCCTAATGTCTTGAAGTATTGGCCTTTTAAGGTTTGATTGGAAGAGTAGATTGTTGTGCATTCATATGACAGTAGTGGTAGAGATTTCTAATACATGTACTATGGTTGTTTCCTCTAGGCTATACTTCAGAAAAGGAAGAGGAGAGACACGAATCTGCAAAATCTACGATTCTCCATGTTTACCCGAAGGAGAAGCCATGTTTGCAATTAACGCAGATGGCATTGGAGACGCCAAGGACTGAGCCAAGACAAACACAATAACCTGTTGTTATATTATAATGTGCCAAATGCACCTATTGTTTTTGACAATCTGGCACACAAGACGGAGCTGGCCCTGTTGACATGTGAGGAACACATGGTGCTGATGGAACTATATGATATATATTACTGCCTCCGACATAACAGATTGTGCCGCCTTTTTAGGCAAACAGTTAGCCTTCTCAATAGGAAATCTGCGCTTGCTATATTTCATTGTTTTGATTCACTACATGAAGATGTGAATGTGATATAGAATATATAGGAAAATGATGTGACTTATAAAGGAGATGTTTTTTATTTCAGGCTTCATGTTTTATTCCTGGTATCTTTTTTTTTTCTCGTTGTATAAATTTGGTTGAAAATGCAAAAGTACATTGATTTTCGTCATTCAAATTTCTTTTATTTAAGGAAGAAACAACAATAAAATGTATGGCATGATCACAGATGTTATAAATACCCTTATTTAAACATAGGTACAAAATAAGTATCTGTACAATTAAATAAATATATACATATACTGTACAATAAATTTTAACAAAGTCATGTATTGATAACTTTACCTTTTTAGAAATAAAATGTGGTAGATTAACAACAACAATACGATTGTATATTCTGTAAAATAAGATAGACAAAATTTATATATGTGTAAATGCATTTTTCAGTAGATATGATTCATTGTTGACAATAAATGCTTTAACCTTGATTGTACTCATTTATGTTGGAAGGGGTTAGGCATTGGTATCTGCAGTAAAGAGAGTTGACCTATTTTAGTTGGTAGTGTGGTTTGACTTAACATTTGGTTTTTTTACCCTAAACTATTTGGATGAATCAATGACATGATCATGAATCTAGTAAGAATCTAGCTCTATATACATGAAGTATAACGCTCAACTTTTGAGTACACTTCGTATTGGAAGAAGAAGAAGAAGATATACTATTTGTAAATCGAAGTCATTGACATTCGGCCAGTTTTCAAACTGATGTAAGAAAGTAACTGGTGTGATATCATTTTGGTATTCACAGAAAGATACCAGGGAGGACATCGATAGCAGCGTACCCTTGGTGTTTAAAACCAGATACTCGCAAGAAGTTAAAACCAGGTACTCGAAAAAAGTTAAAACCAGGTACTCGCAAGAAGTTAAAACCAGGTACTTGCAAGAAGTACCTGTTGATGGGCATTCTGTGTCCACTACAAATACCCAAAACATACGACAAAAATATTTCAATACTTCATACTAAAAGATAGACTTAAAGGGTGTGTTCAGAACATCGGAACAGGGTAATGATTACACACAAATTGTATAATCTCGTAATGAGATAATGAGTGAAAGGGATACTGGATTGAAGAAATAAATATTAAGTATTATCATATTGTATCTTATTGGAGGACAGTCTGGTAAATCTCTTTAGCTACTTGTATAATGAACACCTTCAAAAATTGCTTTCAGAAATTATTCATCTGTACAATCATTTAGCACCAAAAATAAAAATCATGATTGTTGTATAATGAAAATAAGATTAAGTGTTATGAGGCAGATTTGGATGTAGCTTTGTATGTAAATTACCATAGTAAAACATACAATATATGATGATTTTTTATAAATACATGTAATAAGTTTTTCTTGAGGTCTTGCGTACCCAAAAGTCTAGGGTCCGCCATTGTTTTTAATATTTTTACCATTTGAATTTGTACATATGAGCTGATATCACGTATACCCATGTAGAAATGATCCATTCGATTTCATTTCGTACACGTCGTTGTACGACCCTGAAATGTTACAGTACAGAATTACATTATATCTCAGACTTTTGTAATTAGAAATTTGATATTCCATGAAATATTACTTTACTATCTTTGTTCAGTTACCTTCCGTTATATATATTTTTGAATCTTACAGATCAGGTCTCCTTAAGTTCCAATTTAGTCTCAATTTTCTTAATATTACACCACTAAAATTTTTTGGGGAGGGTTACTAAAATTTCACAATCCGTCAATCATTTGAACCCTAAAATTTTAATAATACGTGTATCATTCAATAAGAAAATAAAGTTATAACTAGAAAACGTGATCATATTTACATTCAGATACATTGAAATCGTTTGTTGGACTGCTATGTCCGCCATTGTAGTATAAGGAATCATTTCCGTATGTGTACGTCATCTTTGTAGGCATATGGTGTCTAAACTCGGAGGGAGACTTCCTATACAAAGGAAAATAATCAAACATAAAATGTTATTTCAAATATACAACATATATAACGCGATATTTAAAGATAAATCTTTGTATTATTTTAGATCTGTAATAGTCAAAATATCGGTTATACTTGTCTAACAAATAAATAAATTTCAGTATTTTGGAATAAAGGTGGTCATTTTGTGATATCATGGTTTCTTTTAGCTCATTACAGATGAAGTCCACGATCTGATGAAGTAAGTAATCGGATCTTACTCGTAGTTTTCCTCTGTGAGTCCATGCTTCTTTACACGTTTGCGCTTTGTAGTGACACAAGCTACGCTAATACAAAACACCGAAGCTAGGACGACTATGCCGGAAGCTAATCCAATCAGGCGATACAATTCTCTCGAACCATCTGAAAATTAAGACATAAATGTAAGAACATGTATGTTTATACCACATCGTTTTATTGCACCGGAGGCGCGTTTCGATAACTTATGTTTCTTCGGTGATGTTCAAGGCAAAATTTGTAAAGTCGAAAACGTGTACAGAGCATGCCAGTTACCAAATGTATTATCGGTGTGGGTTACAATTCCTGTAAAAATTTAAACTTCTTTCAGAGAGAGAAATTTCTTGCTTTAATACTGGTTTTAATTGTCTTATCCAAAAGACACCAAACTAACAAGCACCCGGCAGGAATCGATCACGGTACCATGAACCAAGCACCTAACTGATGGAGGGGCAGGCTTGGTGTAGTGGTTAAGCGCTTGGCTTGCGGCGCCGACGATCCGGGTTCGATTCCCGGGTTGCGCCACTATGTTTAAGAGGTTGGTTACCTACTGCTTCCATGTCGCGATATAACTGAAAAATTGTTGAAAGCGACGTAAAACACCAAATCAACCAACCAACCAACCTAACTGATGGAGGCTAGGCCGGCTCAGAATTGGAGAGAGGTTTAGTTATTTCAATATTCATTTCAAGGAATCAAAAGATTTTGTAATACCATCATGTATCTTCTATAAAGTATTAGGGCATTACAAGTCTGTGTTAAGCTGCCCTAGAAATTTCAATAATTGCTGTAAGCTATGTTGAATATCATTGATTAAGTATTGAGGGGTAGTGCGTCAAGTGATACGACGATACAAATTTTGTCCTTCACTTAAAATTGAAAAAGAAGTTGCACATGACAAAAATTATGAAATAATTACCCCACAAAAAATTATACGTTACGAATCATCTGTTGCGTTAAGATGGATTTTAGATACCTTATTAATTGACATCGTTGATTTCACTTGAAAAAGGCCACGTGGCCGAAGATTTGTGAAACGAGTGTTCGATATTTATATCTATTTATATCTATATATGGATATCCCGCTGGAAGAATTAACCTGTGTGGTCATACATTACCGTTTGTTTCTTTCTGCACAATGTCTTTCCTAAAAAAGATGAAAACAAAAGGTTATTGGAAACATTATTCAATAACATGTTCAGCACAACGTAAACCTCTCCTCGACTATAACATAGTGTAAAACATTTGATATTAGAGTTGCTCTATTTTCGTGAGAATTTTTTCGGGTATAATATTCACAAAGGCTGCAATATACATGTACTATATTGTTAGCCAGATCAAGAGAATGGAAGATTATATTTTTGCATGGAGTCATACTCACAGATTTACGCCAAAATAAAGTCCCGCGAATAAAATTGGTTTAAGTAATTTGAGAAAAGAAAATGGCCCATTGGTATGACAAAATTCACCGTAGACACAATAAACAATTATAATTACACTAACTCTAGAACGAAAGATGTGGTAGGGGACTAAAATAGAATACATGGACGGAATAAGTATGTGCGATCTGACTTCTTTATTTCTGAACACTTTGTATTTTCAATGAAACGTCACTTACTTGCATGTTGGACCATTTGCTGTGTTTTGGCACTGTTCATTATCGCCACATGTTGTTACCTTGAGATATATGTCACAAGCGTTTGATGTATCATCGATCGTTACTGGAAAATACAGAAAACTATAGAAAATGAATAAAATGGATAATCTTTTACCTCCATGGTATCTCATCCAGGTTATAAAAGTTATGAAAGCAATCCCATATACAAGAGATTTTGCTTTTAAAATACATCATACACTGCTATATAAATTTTCTCAAGATATTTCATTATTGTAAATCATATATTTCGTGAGACATTATTTTCTCGATATTATGTCACATTAGGTACATTCGCGAGGCATTACTTTCGACATCATCTCACTTTAGGTATATTCGCAAGACATTTTTTTTTTCGATATTATCTCACTTTAACAGGTATTCACGAGACATTATTTTCGATATAATTTCATTTTAGATATAATTTGGGAGACATTATTTTCGATGTTATCTCACTTAAGATATATTTGCGAGACATGATTTTCGATATTTTCTCAAAACTGAAAAAAATCTTTTACTAAATCAATTGTCCGAGGTATCTCAAATTAATCAGCTCTGTCCCTTGATGGGATTTTTGCTATCACGTTAAGGGCCATGCGGTGATTAATTTGCTCTTCAGATATTTTGGATTCGGCCATGGACATCGCTAAAGAGAATTACGTTTTTGACATTTGTACAAGACATAATTAATTAAATAAATACGTACATACTTTGTTGACACATTTACACACAAAGCCTTCACAAACCTACCGTTTTAAATATCCATTCTTTGAATACGCCTTTACAGACAAGTTCCTCATATATTTACCGAATTGCCCATTGTTGATCACCATTTTCACAGAAAAGGTCTTCACAGACCTACCATTTTGTCCACTCTTTGTCGACACCTTCACAGACAAGGTCTTCACAAATTTACCGTTTTGTCCATTCTTTGTCGACACCTTCACAGACAAGCTCTTCACATACTTACCGTTTTGTCCATTCTTTGTCGACAACTTCACAGACAAGGCCTTCAATACTTACCGTTTTGTCCATTCTTTGTCGACACCTTCACAGACAAGGTCTTCACCGACTTACCGTTTTGTCCATTCTTTGTCGACACCTGTACAGACAAGGTCTTCACAGTTCTACCGTTTTGTCCATTCTTTGTCGACACCTTCACAGACAAGGTCTTCACATACTTACCGTTTTGTCCATTTTTTGTCGACACCTTCACAGACAAGGTCTTCACAGACTTACTGTTTTGTCCATTCTTTGTCGACACCTTCACAGACAAAGTCTTCACATACTTACCGCTTTGTCCATATTTTGTCGACACCTTCACAGACAAGGTCTTCACATACTTACCGCTTTGTCCATTCTTTGTCGACACCTTCACAGACAAAGTCTTCACATACTTACCGCTTTGTCCATTCTTTGTCGACACCTTCACAGACAAGGTATTCACATACCTACCGCTTTGTCCATTCTTTGTCGACACCTGTACAGACAAGGTCTTCACATACTTACCGTTTTGTCCATTCTTTGTCGACACATGTACAGACAAGGTATTCACATACCTACCGTTTTGTCCATTCTTTGTCGACACCTGTACAGACAAGGTCTTCACATACTTACCGTTTTGTCCATTCTTTGTCGACACCTGTACAGACAAGGTCTTCACAGACTTACCGTTTTGTCCATTCTTTGTCGACACCTTCACAGACAAGGTCTTCACATACTTACCGCTTTGTCCATTCTTTGTCGACACCTGTACAGACAAGGTCTTCACATACTTACCGTTTTGTCCATTCTTTGTCGACACCTGTACAGACAAGGTCTTCACATACCTACCGTTTTGTCCATTCTTTGTCGACACCTGTACAGACAAGGTATTCACATACTTACCGTTTTGTCCATTCTTTGTCGACACCTTCACAGACAAAGTCTTCACAGGCTGCCCATCAAACATCAGCTCCGTTCTATTATTGACGAGATCTACAGCAGTTTTAACTAAAGTGGTTGCTGCCTGTGTGTCCTTCTTCACAATCACGTCATAGTCTATCACCAGACTGCCGACCCTGTATCAACAATAGGTAAGGACCATCTTATTTGCAAGATATAAGGGAAAGGAAGAAAGGTTACTGACTTTGCCGTATGACAGAAGTCACCACGGAAATATACAGTATATAGTGTAATGATATTAAAACACATAAGGACATCACAAAAATATTTGATTATAGTGCAGTTACGATGCCGACTTATGACGGTCATTTGATATGACAATAGTCAATCGGTTGGTGAGACAATTATTCAAAAAATACCAGTAGCGAACAGAACACAGTTACACGTAGTACCGAAAATAAATATAATAAAGTGTAGGAATTATGAATTCATAGAAACCAACAGGCAATATTAGGTACCAAGAAGAAATAAAAATACCCTGGATAATCAGATCCTTTTTTATGCACCGGATCAATAGACGGTGGGAGGGGTGCGGATATTGTTTTTGTCCTGTCTGTCTGTTTGTTTGACTGTTGTCATCTTTAACCTTGGTCATAACTTTTGAACCGTGAGAGATAGAGACTTTATATTTGACATGCGTACTCAACTAATAAAGCCCTTTCAAATGACACCAAGGTTGATGACCCTGTGACTTTGACAAAGACCTTCACGCTAAAAATAACTTTTTGGACTTTGTTGCCGCCGGGATATTAGTGTTTCACAAACACAGCTTGTTTCAAATAAAATAGAATTATCAAATCAACAATTATAGGTCCGTGATATGTTATAGGGTTTCCAGTTTATTCTGGTAGAATGCTTTTCGAATGAAGACTGGGTTATGAAATATATTCACATTATAATGTTATGAAATTAGCAAAACGATATGTCGGAAAATGATGATAGCTCAGGTCAATTGTTAAAGATGAGCTAAACCTATTATTTGTTATTGCAAATTTACCTTAAATGTTTTATAATTTGAACATTTAAAAAATTTCAGATATGAAATATTGCCGTTTTCGAAATTACTCTTTTGATTAACCATAACGTATAGATATTCTATCATTTATTGAAGGGTTCAAGCAAGTGGAATTTGTCATTGGTATAGTTTTCAATACCTCTGTACAGACCCGAAATATATCAGTGGCTGATCCAGGATTTTCGAAAACGGGGGCACACATGTGCTTTAGTCAAACTACTCAGCCATTTTGGGTGCCAAATTTGGGTTTTGGCGAAAATGGGGGAGGGGGCGAGCACCCTCCCGGAACCAACCCCCCTCTAAACCTGACACTGTACATACTTAAAATTCACTGAGAAAAAAGTTTGCCCATTATTCTATAAAGTAAGGAGTATCTCCCTCATGCACAGTTCTGTCCTTAGATGGGATCATTGGCTCTTATTTTTAGGTCAATTTGGTAATGAATTTGCTATTCAAATATTTATACTTTCGATTTCAACCGTTTATGCATTGGGCATCACTGAAGAGAAATAAGTTGTCGAAATGTGCATATTATGCTCAGATTAACTCGTGTATAATTGTTCCAATAGTTATTATAAGATTGTTTACTTACGATAATTTGTTTATTTTTATGCCAACAAAGCTTGACCCCAAAGTATTTTGGTAATGATTCGTCAACTGTTAAAATATGATAATACCTCTATAAAGAAAGTCCATCTCTATTTATATACATCAGTTTTATTCTTTGATACTCTTTACAATTTCTTAAACTTATGAAATGGTCATAAATTCCATATCCTTAAAATGTTTTAATTAAAATATCTTTTGGTTATTTTTGGGTATTTTGCTTTGTGAAAAAGATGGGATTTTAATAAACAGTATCATGAACCATATTATATTATAATTACATTAATGTTTTAAATAGTTCACAAAATAACAATTCTCATACAACATTCCTTTGAAATAATGGTTAAAATGAGATTTAATATATCAAATTTGCAATACATGCTTATAATTAGACATCTATGGAGATGGAAAATGGACTCACAGTCTCGGTTGCTTTGTTATGTATGCTCTTGTATTCTGGGCTTTCAGTGTCGTTTAGATCGCTAGCTTCTACTTTTTTATCGAGGGCAATGGTGAACCGGAATGCAGTAGCTGGAATATAAGTATATGAAAATAACCTTTAATCATCCAAAGATGTTATGTTGAAAATCTTATAACCAATAACATGAAATTATTTCATGCGATCATTTATATTAAATACGTTGTAAACAGAGATTTATTTTTTTATGCCTACATATGCATGCACTACAAATCTTTCATATGCAAAGTACAGTAAAACACATTTCGCGTTATCTTATTTTTGCGATGTTTTCACTTTTGATATAAATTTTTTATAAACGCAAATATCTAATTGTCAAATCAAAAGAAGTGTGGATTTCATGTTTGCATGGGATCATATTTGCAAAAAAAAAAAAAAAAAAAAGCGAAAAGTAAATCCTTGCGAATATAAAAGTGTTGCAGAGTATTTCACGACTCACCTGCACTTGACGTTGTAGTTTCTGGAGGGGTTACCTTTGTCGTAGTGTCGACATCTATAGTGGACAGGGAACCCTGACCAGTAGAACTTTTAGTAGTGGAGAAGCTGGATCTCGAATTTACTTGCTTTGAAGTAACATGTTCACCCGTCGAAGCACCTTGTACTACAGTTGTTATAGGTAATTTTGTTCTGTCTAATTCGGTAGCCATTGAAGTTATTTTTTCCGGTGAGGAAAATTCATTTGTTAAAGTCGTTGTTGGATTTGTAATTTCCGACATTTCAGTAGTTGATGTGTATTCCCTTTGTGTTGAGACAGATACAGCATCAAGTGCCGTTGCTGTAAAGTTATATGTCTGTGTTGTATTCGGGGTCCACATGTCTGTTGACATCATTTTCGATGTTGTTGTAGTTGACGCCATTGCCTTAGTGGTACTTCCTTGTGAGCTAAATGTAGTTCTACCTGTTTGTGTGTTTGTGATTATGGATGTATCTGACGTCTTTGACGAACTTGTCGAAAAATCTCTATCGGTGGTTTCTGGTGTATCACTAGTAATGTGAATTTCAGACGTAGGTACCCCTATCGTCGTTTCTGTTGACTGTGCAGATGATTTTTGTGTAAAAGTTATTTTTTGTGTCGGCACAACAGAAGTTGATTTTTCTATTGTCATAGTTCCTTTGGTTGTCGGCACAATAGAGTTTGATTTTTCTATTGTTATAGTTCCTTGGGTTGACATTACAGAAGAAGATTTTATTGTTGTGGTTCCCTGTGTCGGTTTTATTGAGGAATCTTGTGTTGTTGCAGTTCCTTGTGTCAGCACTACTGAAGAGTTTTCTGCTGTTGTGGTTTCCTGTCTTGGCATTACTGAGGATTTTTCTGCTGCTGTGGTTTCCTGTCTTGGCATTACTGAGGATTTATCTGTTGTTGTAATTCCTTGTGTAGGCATTACTGAGGATTTTTCTGTTGTTGTAATTCCTTGTATAGGCATTACTGAGGATATTTCTGTTGTTGTAATTCCTTGTGTAGGCATTACTGAGGATTTTTCTGTTGTTGTAATTCCTTGTGTAGGCATTACTGAGGATTTACCTGTTGTTGTAATTCCTTGTGTAGGAATTACTGAGGATTTTTCTGTTGTTGTATTTCCTTGTGTAGGCATTACTGAGGATTTTTCTGTTGTTGTAATTCCTTGTGTAGGTATTACTGAGGATTTTTCTGTGGTTGTAATTCCTTGTGTAGGTATTACTGAGGGTTTTTCTGTTGTTGTAATTCCTTGTGTAGGCATTACTGAGGATTTTTCTGTTGTTGTATTTCCTTGTGTAGGCATTACTGAGGATTTTTCTGTTGTTGTAATTCCTTGTGTAGGTATTACTGAGGATTTTTCTGTTGTTGTAATTCCTTGTGTAGGCATTACTGAGGATTTTTCTGTTGTTGTATTTCCTTGTGTAGGCATTACTGAGGATTTATCTGTTGTTGTATTTCCTTGTGTAGGCATAACTGAGGATTTATCTGTTGTTGTAATTCCTTGTGTAGGTATTACTGAGGATTTTTCTGTTGTTGTAATTCCTTGTGTAGGCATTACTGAGGATTTTTCTGTTGTTGTATTTCCTTGTGTAGGCATTACTGAGGATTTACCTGTTGTTGTAATTCCTTGTGTAGGCATTACTGAGGATTTATCTGTTGTTGTAGTTCCTTGTGTAGGCATTACTGAGGATTTTTCTGTTGATGTAGTTCCTTGTGTAGGCATTACTGAGGATTTTTCTACTGCTGTAGTTGATGTGACCTGTGTCGGTATTACTGAGGACTTTTCTGTTGCTGTAGTTCCTTTTGTCGGTATTACTGTGGATTTATTTGTTGTTGTAGTTTCTTGTGTAGGCATTACTGAGGATTTATCTGTTGTTGTAGTTCGTTGTGTAGGCATTACTGAGGATTCATCTGTTGTTGTAGTTCGTTGTGTAGGTGGTACTGAGGATTTATCTGTTGTTGTGGTTTGTTGTGTAGGCATTGCTGAGGATTTATCTGTTGTTGTAGTTCCATGTGTCGGCATTGTAGTTTCCGTTGTTGACGTTACTAAAGTAGACTTTTCAATTGTAGTTACTTCTCCCGACATTACCGAAGTAGATTTTTGTGTCGTTGTGGTCTCATGTGTTGTCAATACAGAGGTGGATTTTTCTGTTGTTGTTGCTGTTTCTGCTTTCTGTGTTGATGAAGCAGATTTTTCTGTCATAGTGGTTTGTTGCGGCGAAGGTTGTGTAGATACCGATAAAGTGTTGTTCAATGAATAATCGGTAGAAATAATTGAACTTTGTGCTGATGTTGGTGGCAGTGAATGTATACTTGAAGTTGTTTCTTCTGTTGTAAATTTTGATAATGTCTGTCTGCATTCTGACAGAGGTGTCGGTGGCGGAGGTGTAGTAACCGCATTACTCGGATTATAACAGCTCTCACAACATATTTTGGCACTGTCACCCACATATCGGCAATCTGGTTTACAACCTTGGTTTTTATTTCCATATTCACAATCTAAACAGAATAAACTAATCATTGAAATATGTAAACCGTACTGAGAAATTAAAGATACAATACGTATGTGTTTTTTCGGCATTTTGAAAATATCTTCTGATGCATTTAATTGTCAAGTTATGATTGTAAGTTGTATTACATTAGCTTTAATAAATACAGAACATATATACCTTTTAATTTTGTGCACCATATGCGCATTTCGACAAGTTATGTCTCTCTAGTGATGCTCGTAGCCGAATGATTGGAATTCTCAATATATATATAAAATATGAAGAGCCGTGTTGAAGCTAAAATGACCGGAAAGTGAATCAAAGAATCTATCTAAGGACAGAACTATGCATGTGGGAGATAATATACATGTATATATGAAAATTCATAGACCCCTGATATTCAGCGATGAGAACAGGTGCCCTGTAGGAGTGAAATATTCTGCTGCCTAACCTCAACCGCCATGACTACCAAAAATTGAATTAACGAGTCCGTTCTCGGTACGAGTTTTAATACACTGCTCAAGTTTTAGCGCATGCCAATCGATTGTAATCGTTAAAATAGTCGGCGTCTTAAAAACATTGATACTATTTAAAAAAATATCAACAAATTATAAAATCAGCATAGTTTAAACGAAATGTATCTACCCAACATTAATATATCGAAATTAATTCCCATAATATCTGATTACGACATTTCAAAACGTTAAAAATAGTGTTTTTTGAGATTTTCCCCCAAAATTGAACCAAGCGGTGAATTTTTCTACAATTCTCTGAAAATTATTTTTATTTAGCATTTCATTACTGACGAAAAAATGATCAATTTTCCTATTGTAGTTTTTGAGATATTTTTACCCAGAACGGCCTCGTTAATCTAACTTTTAAATACCATGTAACAAAGTAGGACTCAACCCCGGCCTATTGCTTTATCACTACAACTGTGCCAATACATTTACCTGGTATGGACTTCTTGTTTTGAGTACAAGTGTTGCAGCAAGTGTTGAAAACCATAGAGTCATAACAGTAAATTGGTGAATTCGGTATGACTGCACAAGTGCCTATTGGCTGGCCAAAATGTAACACTGTTCCCGGGGAGTCACCATACAGACATGCATCTGATATAAATCAAACAAAAATAACAATAATAATCATGATATTTGATCACATGTACATATAAAATGAATATTTTTAAAGGAAAATGTAAATAAAAGTTTTATAAAGTTATATTAGATTTACAAGCTCGTAAAAAGTCTGTTATGCCAGTATTTCACTGATTTCAGCCAAACAGTGTAATCTATAAATGGTATTTATTAAATGTGGATTCTTTACATATATATATATATACACATACATACATACATACATACATACACATACATACATACATACATACATACATACATACATACATACATACATACATACATACATACATATATATGAGTGCATTTTCCCTTCATTTCATGGTTTTGTTTCTATCTCATATATATATACCATCTCTATTATTGATGAGGCCACTATCAGATCGCGATTCTGATTGCTAATGTAAGATTGATGCGCGAAATTTTGATTTCTTAGTTTGAAATAGAAGATGTTATCGTTTTTTTTTAAAATGTTTTATTTTGAAATACCTGTAATTGAATTACAAGAAATGACTGTAAAAGATTTCTTACTATTCGATGTATAGACAAAAACCGATGCATCAGTTTTTGTCAAGACATCGATAGACAAAATTTTTTTACAGTCATTTCTTAATAAATTGTATTCATTCAATCTTTGCTTTCTAAAGGAAGATGCAATAGCACTTTTGTTTATCTTTATATATAGACATAGATGACTTACTTTCAATTTATAATTCTACATTCATGAATTATCAAAGTGTTATCTATCCAAGTAAACTGCAAGTTTAGGAAACCCAAGAGAGCAACAGTTCTACTTCTCATCTGAATATCATGTTATCTTACGACAATGATGGTCGCCTAGACACAACTCTCTTTATGACAAACTTGACTATTCCAATTTCAGCATCAGAAACATTACTTTTATGAGTAGAAATTTTCCATCATAAGGTGCCTTTGGCGTATTGCTATCTCTGTTAATACGTTAAGCATAAGCGAACTGAAATTACGTTGACTTTGTTCTGAGAGTAAAGCAACTATCAGACTCTCTGCTGGGGAATTGTTAAGAGGTAGACTTCCAACGCCATTGAGAAAATTCTTAAGTTCATACGAGACTCCTATCATACAACCCGACATCTCGTTATACTGAGACCTATCCCGATAATGATAAACACTGAATGGGGTTCACCAACTATACGTGCTTCGGGTTTTACATAATGCCCATTCATTAAAGAGAAGAAGTCCGAAACATTCCGAATGTATAATGGGGTATGACGTTGGTTTTATCGTAAGCAATTATGCAAATTTTCAGTCGTATGTTACTGATATTATTGTATGAATATCATCATTTGAATTCACTAGAGAGGCTGAATAGAATGAAATAATCATAAACTTTTCCTCATTTTAGACAATATTCATATTAAAACAACAAATCTGGATCATCTCAGCGTTTGAAAATGAACCTAATTATACACTTATATTAGATATTAATCTGACTCTACAATGCCTTCTAGACTTACGTGGCAGGTGATGATAATAGGGAGGAGATGAGTGTTCCCCCCGGGTACCTCATCTAACTCCCTTTGTGGAGTTCACTAATGTTCCCTCGTAGATGTGTATGCTTGTTTTGATTTTAGCTGATTTTGTAAGCATTTCCGTTTCATTGATTTTATGATTTGGTTTTATTCATCATGTTGTCCTCAATGAAGGTATCTATGTTTTAAGACTTACCATCGCCAGCAGGGGCATCTGATGAACAAGTGCAAGTACCTTTTATACACCACTGTAAGAAAAAAGAAATCTTGATTTAAAAAAATTAAATAAACGCTTTGTACAAGTGTTTATATTGGTTGATTAAGTATACTGTAAATAATTCATTTTGTAAGATTGTATGACCCCAGGAAGACGTTGTCACTTAGTGGATGAGGTGCTTGGTTCGTGACTGAGAGGTTTCGGGTTCGATTACCGCCCTGGCACACCGGTGTTAAGTCTTTCGGATTAGACAGTAAAAACCGAGGTTCTGTGTCACGGTAGGCGTGGCACGTAAAACATCCCTCGCTGCTTCTGGTGGGTCCGTTGCAAAAGTAGAAATTTCTATGCAATGCATCAGGTAGATGCCGTCACCATATATGTGAAATAACCGTGGAGTGACATAAAACAATAATCAATCAATTAATTAATATGAATTTTTCAGGCTCCAGCAGCATCTTGGTTACCTTTAACAAAATCTTTGGCACACACACACATCTATATACACACACACCTACACACACATACTCACACACACACACACCAAAAAGGTCAAAAGGACTTTGTAAAGGTGCACACACACACACACACACACACACACACACACACACACACACACACACACACACACACACACACACACCAAAAAGGTCAAAAGGACGTGGTAAAGGTGCAAAGATTTTTTCATGTTGAATAATGAAATTGTGTAATCTCATATCAACGACTCGGCGGATAAACTTATTACTTTAATTAATTAAAAAATTGATCACAGTCACTTATAAACAATAACAAATATAATATTATTTCATATTGAATATTGAATTAAGTTGTCTCGAGGAAGATATTATCTTTACTGATAACATTATAATTACACATTTAATATAATAATTATTATATACTAAATTATATTTGATTTGTAAATTAAATTGTTTTATCTTTCTTGTTACATCTGATGTTAAATTTAACTGCTATGTGGCATGTTAAAACTCAATTATATATTTTCCAATGATTGTGTATTGCTGAAAATAATATCCGTTATGCCAATGAATTTACATGTGAATCTGTGACTTCATGTTTGTAGTGAATGTTCTGTTAAATGTGCTGCATTTTTGTACGTAGTGCCTTGCTTATTATGAAAAGCTAAAGCGAGTTTTAAAATTATAAAGCAAGAAAATGAAGCAATTGTATTCATATCATCAATAATGCAGTCAATGCGCATGAGTAGTGTCCCGTATATAAGCAAATAGGAATTCATGACCGCCTTTGTTAATATGACTTTATCGTGAGTTATCGTAAGCTTAGAATTATCAGAATACTAACGGCAAATGGTATGATTATTTGTAAATTAGACTGCAGATGTGATGTTAAGTGCCCGGAAGGAGTAGGCATCTTCTGTTTAGATAGCTACAACCGCAATTAATTCCAAAAACATAAATTGTCAGCCCTGAACTTGTAACATGAATATGGACCAACGTGTCAGGTTAATGACAACACTTAAGTCAATATATTCACACATTTATACGAAGACTGGCTTAATATTGGCAAGAAATTTAGTATTGGATGGAGGGATGGCACGGTGCGCAAAAATAAAAACACGAAATATTACCATTTTGTCTCCACATGGTGTTCCATCGGATGGTGTTTTTGCCACACAAGCGTCGAGGTCAGGTTTATAACAGTACATGTCTGAACAAATGGATGTGTAGTTATTTCTGTGAATGCTCTAGAAAATGAAACACAATATTAGGTAAATATATTTTTCTACGTAAGTCATTATTCTGATTTTATCTTTGCTTTCGCGTCCTGTAAAGCGATATCGATTTTTGGTAATTTTTTAAATGACGGTACTCACTCTACAAAGATAAGATCCATCGCCTACGAGTTGGCGACACAGTTCATCAGCAAAATTTGATTTTTGAGGTGGTGTTACAGAAATGGGGTTATTTACGGTTGTGTCTTTATGCAAGGGCGTTGAGGTCGTTGTCTTTGGCGTTTCAAATAATGTAGTTTGTGTTGTTATCGTTGTTATTCCTTTAGTTGATATACCATCTGTCCTGCTGGTTGTCGTCGACTGTGTAGTTACCATCCCTGATTTATCCGTTGACATAGTGGTGCTTTTTAAAGTAGATGGTGACAATGATTGCGTGCTTGATACTGTCATTTTTGTTGTAGTTGTAAGTTTTGATAATGTTTGTCTGCATTCTGACAGAGGTGTCGGTGGCGGAGGCGTAGTAACCGCATTACTCGGATTATAACAGCTCTCACAACATATTTTGGCACTGTCACCCACGTATCGGCAATCTGGCTTACAAGACGGGTTTTTATTTCCATATTCACAATCTAAAATATTAACAAAAGCAACAGCTTCGTTGCATTACATGCCCTTCGCATGACTTTAGGGTAGTAAATTTTTACGAAGATCAATAATTCTTGTCAAATTAGGTACCACAACGATTCCTGTATTCATTACGGAAAAAAGTCCAGAAATTGTTTGAATTACTTTTAAACATAAAGTACGTAATGGTGCATCACTCCAGCTGAAATGCAAACTGAATCTGTTTTTCACTATGAAGAACATTTTGTGACTAAATGTCAGCAGACCATTTCATAAAAGGTTTAAGTTCATTTTAAGGATTGTTCCTAACGTTTATTTACATAGAATTTGACTTTAAACTTCATATGAATTATTTTGTCGTATTTGAATACGAAAATCTCATATTATCATAATTCTATTCAGTTCAAATTCAGGCTCCTCCTAATTTGGAAATCGTGGGACACGGAAAATCCTTTAATGGTTGTAAGATTTTTTGCCAAATCACCTACATGGCAATATCTGTATCCATAAGTAAAAACAAATCCGGAATACTGTGTGACCTACATTTACTCATAAACTTGTATAAACTTGTATTTTTTTTCTGAAAAATATCAAAACAAGTCCGGTAAATGAGAGCTGTCATTTAAAGGTAATCAACTAAACTTTTTTTATTTTACATCTGTTCTTGCATCTCTCTGAAAGATCAGTCAAGACTGTAACTTCCCTTTCAATGGTTAAAGAGAAGGCAGAATGCATCTGACAAAGCTGTATGACACTAATCACCAAGGACATACACATAAAATTATAGTTAAATAAATACAGAAAACGACAAAATATTCAAATGTATTAAGTTACGATACGGACTTAGGACGGTCGATTAAAGTAACAAATGTCACTCAATTAGTGTAATTAGCTAGTTAGTAATATACCACGACACTTAACAGAAGCTTCGATATCCAGATAAAATTTACGATATGAACCAATATATATGTATATAGTATTACCTGGTATTGCCTTCTTGTTTTTGGTACAGGTGTTGCAACACGTATTGAATACCATAGAATCATAGCAGTAAGATGGTGAGTTATTTACGTCTGTGCAAGTGCCAATTGGTTGACCATAGTACAACACTGTTCCTGGGGAATCGCCATACAGACAGGCATCTAAATAAATATAAAACATCCTTTTCCTCTTTACAATCAAATAACATAAACACTAAACTCAAGTTTCATGGATAAAACCATAATATTCAGTTTTTGTTTTACGTCACGTCATGATTATTTCGCGCACACCTAGGGCATATATTTTATATATTTGACCCAAATTCGCACCTAAGCATCTTGTCCACTCAATGCAGTACAACGTGCGGAGGCCTGATGCATCGCATAACCTCAATTATTACTGTCTTATCCGAAAGATTTCGGTTGAATTCGAATCGGGCTCACTTGATCCTAAGCCAAGCTGTCTACCGACTGAGCCCTAAGAAAAGCATTGATACATACGTGTATTGAATAAGCATTTGTAGCGTCGTAGCATGAAAAAAAAATTCTCGGTTATAGCAAACAGAACAGTAACAGAACTTCTTAACTTTTGTGGTTGTATTGCAGTCAGATATTGTTTTATTTTCATGACTTGTGTTTCTTCTTATTCGTAGGATTTTTCATGAGATTTGACCAGTTTTTTTCTGCTTCGTACAATTTCGTGATACGACATAGATTTACTTAAGGTTGCCTGTATAAATTATAGATGTAGAAGATAATGAGATTACCATCGCCAGCAGGAGCATCAGGGGAACAGGTACACTGGCCATTAATACACCACTGTAGAGAAAATGACTTCAATATACATAACCATCCATGAATTACAAATTAGATGCACAATACTTGAAAAGATGAATAATACCAGTTTCTTTCATACATAAAGTACAGAGTGTTGAATTTGTTACAGTTCGCTGTACATGCTCTTTATGTGCGTCTTCCTTATCACCAATAATGATAGAGAAACTTGTGTGTATGCTTGTAATTTTAAAGAACCTAGATCACGGTTCTGTTCAGTTGATGCACCTATTTTACGAGCATTTCAGAATAAGATATATAAATTTGTTGAAATTTTAAAAACTGTCAGTCCCTTTGCACCATACCACCTATTCTTCCTTAAAATTAATTAATCACGGAATACTGGATTTAACAACTTGGCTAATATTTGGTTTGGTGTTTGGATCACTAGTAAGAGCTTGTTATCCAGAACATTAGTTATAAGTCCAAACTGTAATTCTCCCTAATATTTAATGATGTACCATGAAGGATCATGCATTTTGACAGAAACCAACATGGTCTGACAGATTTGGGTCTACATCCTTAATAAAATGTGTTAACCACTAAGTATTCGCTTGAACCTTACACTCACCATCTTATCTCCACACTGTGTTCCATCCCCAGGTGTATTTGCTGCACAGCTATCGTCCTTAGGGTTATAGCAATATATTGCAGAACAAATGGATGTGTAATTATTTCTATGAATGCTCTGAGAAAAAAGGAAAGGATTTTGAATTAATCATTCCAATCATAAATATAAGACGTGCTCCTGACATAAAAGAAAAAAGAGGAGTTACCGGCTCAGTTATGTGGCAGAAGTCACCATGGAGCTATACAATACATGAATATAAATAATATACTAGAACATATAACACATTACAAGAATATTTGATTGTAGTACAATTACGATACCGACTTAGGACGGTCATTTAATTAGACAAAAGCCAAACAAATGGTGTGGTTAACCGGTTTACGGGCCCACCTTCCCACTCACCGTAACAGCAGAACAATCAAAGGACGTACATTTAAAAATTTATAAATAATCCTCCATGTAAAGAACAAGGGTCAACAGGTATCGCATATTGAGAGGTCATAAAAATATAAACACGTAAGGTATTGTAAAACACATAATGGTATAAAAATATATGCGACATCAACATGATAAACCGTGCTCTGCCAGTCTGAAAGCGAGCTAAGACCCTAGATCTGTAGGAGTCCCGACTAACAGTCAGAGGGGACGAGGTTCAGGACCATGTCTCCTCTGAAAGAGGTTTGGACAAGGCCCGTCATATAGTCCCCACCGCCCTGTTAGTCAGCGTGCAACGTTCAAGTAAAAGTCTGCATAAGGCTGTAGAGGGGCCAAATACAAGACCTATAGTCTTTTTGATGATCTCAATATCATATTGTCTATTTAGAAGACGTTTGACTATTTTATTACATGATAAAATAACGTTATCGGAGCCTTTTACTTTCCTTAGTTTATATACGAGATCACCGTAAAAATTAGGATGGGATATTCACACTTCAAACTTAAATATGAAAAATTTTAAATATTCACAATCTTATCTCAACTTGACAATGATTTACAAGAGAAAAATCACTTTAATAAAGTTTCTACAGCAGATGTGACATTTCAACAAGGGATGCTTATCCCTTCGATTGCAACTCCGTTATTTCTGGTTCTCGTAATTCATGGACCGACATTTCAGTAGAGAAAGCGATCTTTCGCGGACTTTTGATCATGATCCTTATCAAAACGTTTTGACCTCATTGACAAATTTAATAATACTTGCAGATATCTGGATAACATTTTGGTTATCGATAACCCTGAATTCGAACAATTCATATCAGAAATATCTCCACCAGAGCTCACATTGAATAAAACTAATACTTGAGATAAATCTACACTTTTTTTAGATTTAAACATCAAAATTATCAACAACCTAATATATACTAATATTTATGATAAACGTGAGGATTTTGGATTTCCTATTGTAAATTTCCCTTACTTGGATGGCCATGTCCCTCGACTCCCATCATATGGTATCTATATATCTCAATCAGTTCGATTTGTCAGAGGCTGCACCGATGTTTTGGACTTTCATAAACGAAATTTACAAATTACTACTAAACTTTTAACTCAGGGTTACAGATATCACAAGCTAAGAAAAACATTCGGCAAATTCTTCAGATCTTATTCAGAACTTCTATCTAACTTTTGAAATATTTCTTTTCAATAGTATGTATCCAATGGAATTTCCCATCCTAATTTTTACGGTGATCTCGTATATAAACTAAGGAAAGTAAAAGGCTCCGATAACGTTATTTTATCATGTAATAAAATAGTCAAACGTCTTCTAAATAGACAATATGATATTGAGATCATCAAAAAGACTATAGGTCTTGTATTTGGCCCCTCTACAGCCTTATGCAGACTTTTACTTGAACGTTGCACGCTGACTAACAGGGCGGTGGGGACTATATGACGGGCCTTGTCCAAACCTCTTTCAGAGGAGACATGGTCCTGAACCTCGTCCCCTCTGACTGTTAGTCGGGACTCCTACAGATCTAGGGTCTTAGCTCGCTTTCAGACTGGCAGAGCACGGTTTATCATGTTGATGTCGCATATATTTTTATACCATTATGTGTTTTACAATACCTTACGTGTTTATATTTTTATGACCTCTCAATATGCGATACCTGTTGACCCTTGTTCTTTACATGGAGGATTATTTATAAATTTTTAAATGTACGTCCTTTGATTGTTCTGCTGTTACGGTGAGTGGGAAGGTGGGCCCGTAAACCGGTTAACCACACCATTTGTTTGGCTTTTGTCAAATTAAATGACCGTCCTAAGTCGGTATCGTAATTGTACTACAATCAAATATTTTTGTAATGTGTTAAATGTTCTATTATATTATTTATATTCATGTATTGTATAGCTCCATGGTGACTTTTGCCACATAACTGAGCCGGTAACTCCTCTTTTTTCTTTTATGTCCTCATAATCAAATGTCCGACTTGTCCAACCTAGCGTGACGTCATTATAGTTGTTTTTTGTGCTAATGTACTTGACATTCGACGAAAGTGGATAGATGTATTAATTTTTGGCATTTGTAAAATGATGTTACATGTTCCCTAGGAGCTCATTATCACCAGTATTCTAAAATTACTTATTGCACATTTAAACAGTTTAAACATTTAACTATTTTAATTATATTAGATAACATTGAAGTTTATCCTTTATCTGAATAAAATAGAACTGACCCTGCATAGGTATGACCCCTGCCCTACGTATTGTTTACATTGGTCATTGGCAGTATAAAGTTGACCAGGCATCAGATCACCATACTTCTTCAGGAAAGCACTGTCATGGTTGGCGCCAGACACAGATAAACAATTCTCCCCAGCACTGTTAAAGTTTTGTGAATTTTGTATGAAGAATACGTCATTAAGTAATATCAGAAATATCCACGAAAAACATAATTATAATTTAAATTAGTAAATCATGTACAGCACCATTCAGAGTCTTGTGTCTGTCATTCAGATTTAAATATCATGAATACTGATCACAGAGGTGAATTTTCAGTAGAGTCAGTTTGTATATGAAGTATCATATTTGCTATAAGAAGACACAATTCATCTGCTGCTCGATGCATCAGGCACGATGTATGATTACATTTGTCAGTGGTTGGTATATTAAATGTTTTACTCTTTGCTTTCTCCAATTCCAAGGAATTATAACATTCATTTATCGACAATCGAATATAAGCACATTACAGATCTCAAAACCTCAGATATTCATCATGGAAGAGTGCCATTTGTTATTTGCCGGAGTTTTGTCTAACCTCATATGACCTCATATGACGTCATCACAATGACAAGTTGCAATTTGTAAAAGGGTAAGTTAATTGAATGAGATGATCAAGAGCGGGCAATCTGACGGTCTGTCTCGGTTCGTGTCCAAGAGATTTCAGGTTCGATTCCCGACATGGGCACACCGATTTTATTCGGATGAGACTGTAAAAAGCGAGGTCCGGTGTCATGGTAGGGCCCCTTACCGCTTCGGGTGGGAGGGTTGCAAAGGTTTAAATTTCTAAACAATGCATCAGACTGATGTCATCACTATATACGTAAAATAATAGTAGACTGACATAAAACAATATTCATAATGGAAAAGATAGTTAATACTACAATCTTCACAATTCTTCAAATGAAGTACGAAAATTATGAAATCAGAATATGAAATACTTACATACTAAAACTGAAATACTCTGAAATGTGAATGTATCATACAGAAGTATCATTTCAATACTTGTTAATATAGTCACTATATCGTACACAAATAATTTAAATATTGCGGTATGCATTACTTGTTAAGATCTTGCAAGAGCGAACTGAATGCTTGTACAGAGCAGGTGCTGAATATCCAGGGATTTCTTGCTTGTTGTCCAGACCTGGGAAACATGGTGGCAGCCATCACGTAACCATTGTTTCCTGGACATCCAGTAGTGTCATCATCATGGATAGCCCCTAAGCTACAAAAAGTGATTACAATTGTACACGAATACATTTAATAAGATATTGTTATAAATGTAACATTCTTTGGAAATTTTATTCCCTGTGTAACATGTTTGTCCGTTGTCTCTCTTGAGCAAAATACTGATTGAGACGAGTTTTCTTGTTAATATCTAAAATATGTGCAACACAAAACTGCAGTATTCGTTTTGAAATATTAAAAAAGAGAAGTATAATTGCATGTCCAAAGGGCATTTAATGTGTTGTTTTTCATTGACCTGAGAAACCAGACAGATAGAGACGTTTAAACATGCATAGATCCAAGAGCAAAATAATCTATAAATTAAGACAAGTAATGCTCCTTTTAACATTATTTCACACAAAAATATTAAAATATTGATATAAATAGTATGTACTTGTGTCCAAGTTCATGTGCAGCGCTGATTGTGGTAGAAAAATCCAACTTGAACTCTATGATAGACTGGCTCATTCTTTTGCAAATATCCCCCACAGATGCAAAACCTATGAAAAGTGCGCCACATTATTCAGAGGTCGATTAAATAATCAAATGCACATATTTCTGTTTCAGCTCTGGTGATTTTAAAATTTATTTTTCCGTTGCAAGTTCACTTTAACGAATTTATATGATTTAATTTTAGATAAGAGTAAGGAAATCAAGAGACATCCCAAACATTTTTGATATTATACATTTATGTAACCAACTTAGGAGGATGGATTAAGAGACAATAGTCAGATATTCGACGTAGTAATACTGTTAATGGGCCTACCTTCCCACTTACCTCAAAAGAAATTTACACTCAAACGACCCACGTGTAAACACGAATATAAAAACATTTCAATCTTCATCTATAAAACTGAACATATATAAAGAGACATCAATGAGAATAAAGCATCATCTCACCTCTGTTAGACGTCTTTCCTCCATTTTCAAAGTCATATCTGTTTATGAAATATGTGAGTATATTTATACATGTCCTCAAATGCTACACGACATCATGCATGTATGGATACAATGTGAATATGACAATTTGTACAAAAAACTGGCCATGATTGAAATTTGTGTTCCATTGACTACTAGGAATAATACTGAATGATTTGACTTTTAATGAGATTTTCTTCCAGATATACCCAGTAATCTAATGGGGCTACAATAACACCTATATAAGAACTAATGGTTAAACACTGCAATCTAAATTTGAAAAATGTCTCGCATCAAAATGTTATACTTGCGGTTATTCTGGATAAGTTTCCTAGACTTGAATTAGTAAATTGCTAACATACCAGGGAATCGACGAAAACAAATATCTGTTAATGGAACCACTACAAAATTTGGAAATGGTGAAATCAAGGGAGAATGGGCTGCCATGAAGGATAAAGAGTCCGCTGTAACACTCTGTACACAGTCTTTAAGTTTGATATAAATTAAGAAGAAATACGACAAAATCATTTATTGAAGTCGCTTCAAATGAGATCCCTGGTGGTGAAACCCAAATGAAAAAAAAAACCAGTTTTGAAGAAAGAGACATGAACTTATTTCAAGAATATGTAAAAATCTGTGATACCGATCCGATTTCCACAATTCGAAGTCCAAAGAACATGACAAATACATATATATATATATATATATATATATATATATATATATATATATAATATATATATATATATATATATATATATATATATATATATATATATATATATATATATATATATATATATATATATATATATATATATATATATATATATATATATATACATATACATACATATATATAGCCGTATTATGATCCATTGACATATACAAGCATTTAAAGTATGGTTCACAGG
Organism: Pteria penguin; assembly: GCA_035048485.1. Taxonomy (NCBI): domain Eukaryota; kingdom Metazoa; phylum Mollusca; class Bivalvia; order Pterioida; family Pteriidae; genus Pteria; species Pteria penguin. The sequence continues at coordinate 49,270,298 of CM068587.1, forward strand.
TTTCTAGCACTGAATTCACTCATACAATAATTGGTGTATACTTAAGTGAATATATAGTGAAGAATAAGTCTTGCCTTGAGAAGAGCATGGCATGGTCGTGATGAGGGAGATTGTTTTTATTGTTATGCACCCATTCACTGAAGCTGTTTATAACACTGTAAACGTTGACTGTACCTGATGACGTCACTACAGACTCAGTCCAGCTGGAATTCGAAGGATTCTACAGAAAGAGTATATAGATTATTTCAAAATGATCAGAAATACATTATTTCCATTGATGAGAACAAGGCTACATTATACGTATTGACGTAGTCATAACACAAAAAATCGTTAATCTTTTAAAAAAGCTGTTATAAAAAAAAATAAATTTTGTTTTACTGTTATTTATTATCATATCAAATTCATGTTCTTCTGGTTGGTTCCTGGTCACTGATTTGTTGATAGAGAAAACCACTATATAATTGCCGCAAGAATCGCATCTAAACTCAAATATGTTAGTGACAATAGGGGAGCTCTGGCAAGCATAAAATTTCTTATTTTCTTTCACTCTACTTTTTCATTATTTCAAATATTGTTGGTTATCATTAACTGATATTACCAAAATATTTAATTAAAAATACGTACATCTACTATATATAGTCCGACGAGAGTGATATTGAGCGAGAAGGAAGACTGGATGTTCTGGTATCGGTACTGCATCTGGAAATACATAAAATTAGTTTTAAGAGCATTCTTAATTCAAAATGTTGAAAAATCTTAAATTATCGTTATACACAACCCAAATTATCATCATTATTTCATGTTTTCGATTAGTAATTGACGATGTGTTCCATTCTTTTGGATTTATCGTCCTTGGTTTGGCGTAAGGATATCTGATACCTGAAACATCCTACATATTGTAGAGTCTAACTGCTGGTGGACCGTTAGTTCCCGAGGGTTATCACAAGCTCAGTGTGCAGGACTTTTGAAAAACTTTAATGACGAAGTGTACTTTTAATGTATCATTACAGTTTACCTTTCTAAATACAAGATTTGTGGTCGATGTTCTGATATTTTTAAAATCTTTTCGCGTCAGGAGAATCTTTCATCTAGGCGAAACATTTACAACAAAGTTAATAAGGTCTAATCAATTACACTTTCAGTCATTATTTTGTATGCTTTAGAATATAATTTTTGACACATAAATGGGCATATTTATTATTTTTATTTTCATTTCGATTTTACTTTTATTTATCTATTTATTTAATCATTTTTGTTAATGTTCCATTAACTTACTCCGTGAAAGATCCAAGTCATGTAACGAGATGCCGTGACTTTTGCATCCTGATCTTTCTCCAAATGGGTGTTACCATCGCTTATGTCATACCAACTATAATAAAGTATAGTAAGCCTTATGACAGATATCCTGTGACATGATTGACGAAATAGTGCAAGTCTAGTTTTGCTTTTCATTGACTTAAAAACTTGAAAACATAGTTATCATAAACTTTTTTTTAAAAAATGTGGGTATGTGTTGATTTTTTATCTCGATATCATTTCTGTTTAAGCGATGACAATAGGAATATAGAAAATGTTTATAAAGTTTCGATTTCTATTCTTACAAGTGTTACTGTTTTGAAGGACAACTCACAGTTTGTACATAGAATAATCCAAAATAATGAACAGTTCTACTGTGTATTCTCCTGTTGTTCGCTTCACCCGCCTTGCTCTGGTACTACTTGAACTCCGTCGTTCTATAATAAAACTATTTGTCAATGATGTGAAATTTCTAAATTTTATAATTAACTACTTACATGTATAAATCTTCATTGATCAGAAAGAAGACATGAATTTTGTTTTTGTCATTGTAGCATTCACATATCAACGTAAACAGTCATAGGTTCCTGAAAATCATGTGAGACTAATTGCCCTGTAGGAGTAAGTGTCAACTGTGGCTGACCAACTGACCACTCCTACAACTGATAAGGGGCGAGAAAACAGCATTCCAACTCTACATACATGAGATCAGGGATGGTTCTTGTACCGAGCATATAACAGCCATACAACAGAACATGGAAATCCCAGTGTGAACAGTATCTATATTGTCGACGCCTTTCAAATGTATTAAAACATATCGAAATCTTTACCATCATAAAGTAAATCATCAAACTCAAAGACATCTGACTGCGGAGTCCAGACTTTCACAATGAAGTCCTCGTTAGTAACTGTGTTTGTATCAAAAAGGTCTGATGCCAACATTACGCTGCTACCATTGACTGGCCTGTAAGTCCCATACTGTAGAAATAAAAAATCGAGATGTAATTCATTTCGATAAGAACGCATTACTTTTTATCCATCTGAAACATGTACTTTATACATTTAAAAGAGTGTGTAAGTGTAGATTTTGAAAATACAATAATGGCCTATGAGGGTCTGATGTAACAAAAAATGTACCTACTCTTACCATCTTTCTTTAGAAATCTTATCAACATAAGCAGATAGTTCAAGCGTCTCTTTAATAACTTTACCAACATATATACCTGTAGTAATGTATTGTACCATAAGCACACTTTCACAACTTATGTCTCTTCAGACTCAATGCCGAAACTGTGTTGAAAACTAGAATATTTGTAGAGAAAATTTGTACTTAATAAATCCAATTGGAAGAGCCAATCCAATCTAAGTACAGAGCTATGCTCGAGGGAGATTCTCCTTAGCTACAAAGTGATACAAACTTTATCACAATATCCTGATTTACATTGAATTTACATCTATATACAATATTTATATGCATATATCAAGGGTATGTGGTAGAGAGTACTTTATTGAATGAACAAATCACCAAAGAACAACCCCAAAACAGTTATGTGATATACGTGATATAAAACTCCATAATAAACAAAAAACTAGAACAAGAGCATAAACATTTTATACCATGTGTATTTTGTCTTCTCCAGCCTCTATACAGATAATCCCATCGTTTCTGGAATCAATGTAACAATGTTGTACCTAAAAACAAAGCATAGATATATCAAGTATAATTCAACAACATGGAATCATTCACAAATAGATTTGGAAACATATTTTGGAAGAAAGTAGAGAAGATCCTCACAAAAAACATTTACACATATTTATCAATGCCGACTGCATTTGTTTAACACATTGCGGCAGGTGTGGTTTGTCATCAGGACATTCTTACTGTCTCATTCTCGGGTTGTCCAGGGGTTCATGATTTTCTATTGTTCCATATTTCCTTGGTATTTCGACTTTTCCTTAATGAATATGATATGGTTTTGATATTTACTAATATATACAAAAGTTATTGTAAAATACATACCGATTTAGTTTTTATTTTCTGTTGTCCTGTTCCTGCTTCGGTGGGATAGTGTACAGTAACAAAGTTGTCAGTCTGACCACATTGAGTTAAATGTAGAACCGTGTTCGGATGATCGTCACTAGAGAGCAACAGAGTGAGGTGACCTTGCAACGACAATCCGCTAGATCTCTTTTCTCTGGACTGGAACGTCCCACGCATGGTGATATAATCTGCGAAATGGGTAATATAGAAGACAATATAATAAGGGGGGAAAAGAAAAAAGAAAGAAAGAAAAGAAAAAGAAAGAAAGAAAAAAGGTGATTTTCATGGTTGTTTTGCAATATAGTTCATAAGTTCATCCTCATCATCGCTACATGACCTTTGCGGCTTTTGCACTTTATGCAATACATAACTTGGTCTATACTGCCTAATGTAATACATAACTCGGTCTATAATGCGTAATGTAATACATAACTCGGTCTATAATGCGTAATGTAATACATAACTCGGTCTATAATGCGTAATGTTTAATTTTGCTCTTTTGTATCAATGATTTGTACAGATCGCTTCTGTATGTTTGATTCAGCTTCAGAACCGATCCGAAATATGTACTGTGAAATTCACTGTGAAAAATACATCGTTAATTATTCTAAAACCCCGGAATATCTCCCTCATGTACAGTTCTGTCCTTATATAGGTTCATTGGCTCTAACTTTTAGGTCAATGGTAATGAGTTTGCTCTTCAAATATTTCTACTTTCGATTTCCACAGTCTATGCCTTGAGCATCACTAAAGAGGCACAAGTTGTCGGAATGGGCACATGGTGCCCCAAATTAATACACGTATATATGTTCTGATAATTGGGTCTTTTCGTAATGCAGAGTTATTTCCCATTTGAGCAGGTATCTGACGTCAAAACCTTGTGACGTCATACAATTTCTATATCACTCCCCGTAATTTTACACCAGTTGTCGTATAACTGGTTGACGTCACAATGATTTGACGTCAGATACCTACTCATATGGGAAATAACTGTACAGTATAACGAAAAGACTCAGTTTTGTATATTTTGTAGCATCAGTGCATATGATGACTTTGTATTGCTAATATGACGGCCTACATAAGCAATAGATTACGTCGGTTGGTTTCACTAATCTTAAAACTTATTTGTGAAATAGAAATAATAAAGTTCGAATGTGTCCATTATCAAAAGTTATTGTATGAAAAACATAGAATGTGTAAGGTCTCACAAACCTTGCACTAAATATGTCAGATATAAGAAAGACAAAACTCCGCCATGTTTGTAAATATTTCAAAAGCTGTCGCGCAGGAATACAATTGGTTCCAGAGCTATGTGAAGTTTGAGATCGAAAAATCTCAAACATATTTTCTATTGGTATACCCTTATCTCAGAACCAAGGTATTTCATAGTTAAATATATCACGAAAATATATAGATCAAAAGAGAAGATAAAGAAGAAGAAGAAGACGAAGAAGACGAAGAAGAAGGTGATGATGATGATGAGGAGGAGGAGGAGGAGGAGGAGGAGGAGGAGGAGGAGGAAGAGGAGGAGGAGGAGGAATGGGGAGAGAATAAGAAGAGCATTCTTGACTAAAACATTTGCGATCTGATAACAAATGTCGTATATAACCTAGCTGCTGCATCTAACATTTTTCAATTTGCTGTATGAATGGATATAGAGTGCTGTCTTGTTTTATAGACTATTAAAAGCCTTCTGTGTCTGATGGTAAAGCTTGTTTTCGTTTCATTCTATGGAAAATTGATATTTCTTGCACCATTTTTGACAGTTTCATTTAATGCATGGTTTTGAAATATATCCTAATCAAATTTGTCACGGGGTTGCCATTTTGCGAATTCTTTACAAATGTAACCGGTGTTAAATTTCAACATTGATAATTTCTAAATGTGCTACAGTAAATCAAAAAATAAAATAAGAAGAAAATGGTTTGTGCTTTATTTAGTCATATCTAGGTTTATTCACATGTATGTTTTTGTAAAAAAGGCAACTAAAAACTGAATCACAATGTTATAAGTATATCTGTCTCTTTAAACATAATACTCTATTTTAATGTAATTTGCGTAAACGTACAAAGTTCAGGTAACAGGTCTTGTTAATTTACACTCACAGCAACAGCAACATCATAGAATTTAGTGGGGTCTCGGAAGTTACACCGGAAGAGTAAGCGTCTCCTTTGCGGCTAGCCACACCAGCCATAAACAGTCGAAATACTAGTAGTCAGATGACGCAAAAATGCCTCAAATTACACTATGAAATGAACACGGACTGGCGTCGTATTGAAAGTATCACAGCAACTTAAAAAATTCATAAAGATAATGAATTACATAAAAATCATGTAAAATCTATACATTTCATCGATTGCAATGTAGTTCGTGAAATATTTGACAGAATACGAAAAAATATAGAACCGAAGTTCGATGTATGCAAGTTACTTTACGTTCTGAACGACGGTAGGTGGTAAATAAGGAGTTTCATTGTTTCTTGCTTTTCTTCGCATCTCCTGTTTGGCTTGCCATATCCACATTTGAAATACTCGTGAATGTAACTTTTAAGATATAATTTGGAACTGTTACTGATCCACTGGTATTGTATATTTGCTCTGTAAAAAATGTTATTTGAAAAGAAATATATATTGGCATTTTATGCCTGAAATACGTCTTACACTTGCTTTTGTGATATCATGCATGCTGACAAAGTATAAAATATCGAATATACAAAGTGATATCTGATTCGGATACCGGGTATACTGTAGACATATTTTTATAATATGCATTGGATGTTTGATGCATTGTTTACTTTGTTTGTTTATTTGTCTGTATAACACCAAGATCATCTCAACACTATGGAGAAGGCACCTGCTTGCAGGGCGCATGGTTCAAACTTTTGATATAATCACATTACCACTAAAAGCAGGGAGTGGTCTTATCTTACTTTAATGTGTCAAATGGGACTGGGTTTGTACTGTATTGTACTGTGGAGATGAGTGCAAATGATCATATTTTTTCTCAGAGGACCTGAGCCCTGTGCAACACACTGAGTTCGAATACAGAAAGTGTCTTGTCGGTGGTTTGGTGCCTTCAGGGTAAAATCCGAGGTGCTTTGTCACAGGAGGCGTATCACGTAAAAGTTCCCTCACTACTTCGGGAGGGTCAATTTCATAAGTGTATATTTCTGTGTGATAAGTAGGGAAGATGTCGTCACCATATAAGAGCAATATCTCGGTGTGACATAAACCAAGAACCAAACAAACAAACCAATGGTGAATCTAGAAATTTAGAAAAACAATAAGAGAGGGGTCAAAATGACTCATGATATAGGCATAATATATAACTAATTTTATGCTTGGTAAAGGGGTTTCAGGAACACTCCCTCATCCTTTTTCTTCAAAATTCGAATTTTAAACACATGACATGATCATAAAAACTGTATAATAGCTTTATATGGCATATTTCATAATGAATATGCAATTTAGTTATGCAGCTTAAAAAGTGCCTAAATACAAACGCAGTGCAGAGATTTGGATGGCTGGAGTGTGGCCAGTCCTAAAGTCCTAAAGTGTTCAGATTTGAACGGTTTCGAAATTGTGTCGCTTATACCTATTAAATATTAGAACATTCATTACGGAAATATTCTTGGAGATCTAGTTTTTGCTGGGTGAATGATAAAGACACTTTTATTAGAGACATTATCTTTTATTTAAAAAAAAACCAAATAAACGAAACGCCACTTTAGAGAGTTTAGAGTTTTCAAGAGGCAGTCTTATACGTATCCTAAAGGGAAGAAATTCCTTTCGTGAAAGGATCATATATTCAAAGGGCGTATACACGTATTGCGTATTATATTATATTGCCATTTCAATGATATCTTTATTATTTAAAATTAATCTCTTTTGCAATGAAATAACAGCTTTCTTGCGTGAAATGATGTACACATCACGATATCTTGACGAAAAAAGTATGATAGCATGTTACAAACATTCATTGTTGAGAAACCAAGGTCAAAAGAAAGGGAAAGTCAGATAGAGTGTATGCAATATTTTACACCGCGCATTACTCATTAACTTCTTAAGCAGTTCAGATTTCAGCGTGCCCCCCAAAATACCATCTTCCACAGCGTTCTGCATACACACTCGAACCTGATAAGCCATGATACGACAAAACCTGGCCGTACCTGTCCTGCGATATGGGGACGGCGATATTGATACAAACGTTTTAACCATGACGTGTTCAGAAAACAATGATTTTTAAGTAAAATCTGTTCTGTGGTAATCACCCATTCTAGAGCAGAGGAGAGTGAAAAAAAAACAACCTAAAAACACGCGATTTACTACCGGGTTAAGTATTTATGACGCGATCACATGAATCGGGTGTTTTATAGATGTATAATGGTTCCTCTCCGTTTTAGCACATGACACAGGATAATCACACTTTCAGCATGCATCTCCATACTTTCCTACACATATACACTACCCTTAATAAGTAAGTACCCACCCCAGGAATTTTATATAAAAACAATAAATAAGAAGTCAATATTTTAGGTTGTTAGATTTTAACCGATAGAATGTTGGGACAATTTGTCTGCCAGGAGATGCAGAACACTTGTTAAAAACATGCTTAAACGAATTCAAGCTGTGATAAGGGCAGGAGGAGGGTACACAAAATATTAGACTGAAATGTGTATTATAGATTAGTATTGCATTTGTATATGATTTTTAAGAAATGTTTTGTTAAACTTCACTTTTTCATTATAAAACATGTTCTTTCATTGAATATAAACAGCAAAATACCTGAACTATTTCTATTTCTTTCATTTTTTGTCAAATTAATTCCAAAAATATGAAAAATATGTGTACTTATTTATTGAGGGTAGTCTATATTTTGTATGTTCTTGTTTTACCCGAAATTAGTGATAAAAGGCACCGTCCCTGGGGTCATTTACTTTTACCTTTTTAGAGATGTAACATACTTCTTCCTCTCTATCTAGCACCTGACACAGGACAATCACACTTAGATCATACATATCTTTATAATCATATATAAATAATTGTCAAAAAAAAAAATATGTCAAAATTACTACATGCATTTCACAGTACTATTTCCTTTACTATTAAGATTTCTTTCTGTGTTTCCTATGTATAATCATTCATGTATATGTTTAAATATGTCATGCCTGCAAGGGCCCATTTTGGTCAATAAACTTAACTTATCTTATCTATATAGATCACCTGCATGTGTGGATCTAGGGGCGGGGCATTGGTTCGTATCTAACTCAGGTCTAAATCTCTGTGCATTGTATCAAGCAGATGCCGTAATCATTATGAGTGCAATAATTGTGGGTGTGACGTAAAGCAAGAATCAAACAAACAAGCAAATCAACTATTTGCTTAACATTTTGTATGTCTTAGATTAACCACCACCCTCTCCACTTCCCATATTTGTGTTGCATTTTGGGATTTTTATTCTGAAATGCAATAGAATGCGACATATATTAAACTATCACTTTAATCGCGTTCATTTTGATAAAAAAAGACCTCAGTATGCTATTATTATTATTGGTGGTAGTGGTGGTGGTGGGGGGGGGGGGGGGGGGTGGGTGTTCCAGTGTTAGCCTAATTTTGTTTAGTTTAAGGATCAGCGATAAGGGTTGTTACACGAAACATACATTTATAAACTACCATGGATTTAAAAGATTGTGGACCTGGGGATCCCAAAGGCATTAGAAAGCACATATCAATGCTATCATCCATTGATCTCAAGAGCATTCTAAGCTTACCGATTTCTATTTTGTTAGACGTTTTTAAATTGTGCGTCGTTATACAACCGCTTGGCTTGCGGCGCCGACGATCCGGGTTCGATTCCCGGATTGAACCACTAAGTTTAAAAGGTTGGTTACCTCCTGCTTTCATGTCACGATATAACTAGAAAATTGTTGAAAGCGACGTAAAACACCAATCAAACAACCAACCAAATGTCTTTCTATACTTTAAATACATCGTTCGATACTGACCTTAAATTATTTAGTTTACACTTCATTTGGCTACTTTTTTGTAAGAATTATATGTGGATTATAATGTATGACAGTATAATAAATACTACCATAGAAAATAACTTAAGCTTTGTTTACAGAACATTTTGTTATCCCCTAATTTCATGATGTCGAGATATGATTGAAAATTTTTGAAAGCGACGTAATACCCTAACAAGCCAAATAATGAGCATACAAAATCTGAATTAAAACACAACAAATTATTCCTGTTTCGTATTGATAAAGTCGCATTGAAAATTTCCGTGTTACGTCATTATACTTTTTGCCTTTTTAGAATATGCACCAATTGAATAAAGTTGACAAATGATCTGATGGAGCTGATATGCAATCTCCATAATGGAATCTATTAAATCTGTCTACATATTCTTAGATAAAGCTGTCAATAAGGTTTCTGTTCGTTGAGAAGGCCACACAAGACATTTGCAGATTCAAAAGCGGGAACCGGGGTTCTGAGCTTATTTGGTCCTTTTTGTTGTAAAATAAATAAATGAATATCCCAAAACTTGGCTGGACCCCTCTAAAAATTGTCTAGGGTGTTGCTCCTCTCCACAAAATTTATGTAGCCTTTTTCACACACACACACACACACACACACACACACACACACACACACACACACACACACACACACACACACACACACACACACAAAATAACTTAAGACTAAAAGTTTTCTCTTACGAAGAAACTTACGAACTAATTCCGTTTCACAACCCCCTCCCCACCAAAAACAAAAAACAAAAAAAAAAAAACAAAAAAAAAAACAAAAAACCAACAAAACAAAAACAAAACAAAAGAAAAAATAAAAAAGTCGAAGATGATTTATTTTGTAAAGTTTCATAGGCTTTTAAAATATTAAAAATGTTTACATTGAATTTCTTACAGTATCGTCTTAACCTTATAAGTTCTAAAAGAATTTCATTTTAAAAAAGGTACACAAGGACTGATGTGGAGCGTTAGGGATCCCCTTTATCATAAGATTACTAATTCATTTATTAATTTTATTCTTATTAATTTGTTATTTATTGATTTTATCAATTGTTAATCATTTATCTACATGTATATTTTTTAATTCCGCTTTCTAATTGTTTTTGTTCTGACTTAGCTTTATTTTGCACTTTGATGAATTTTCTCTCTTAATTACTACCAGTATTTTATATCCAATTTACTTGTTTAATTTGATACTTATATTTAGCTATTTATTTATGCAGTCCATGATGCATTACAGAGTTTTATTATGTCTTTTCCCCCTTCAACCACATCACTATTCTTAAGCAGGACAATCGAAAAAAAAATTCGGGTCATCTTTTATTGAAGGAAATCCTGTTATCAGTCATAAGTTAAATAAATATGAAAAAACGTAAATAACTAAGATCTAGCATTCACCACGATCTTGCTCAGAGCATTCAGCCCGATCCTGCTCAGAGCAATCAGCCCGATCCTGCTCAGAGCAATCAGCCCGATCTTGTAGCTGCACATCATACCGTGGAGTGCACATGCCCCAGTGATCAAAATTTAATTTTCACAAATAACAAAACATCTTCGTTGATACCTTACGAGGTGAATTTCAGTAGCATTTCCATTTAATTTGCGGTTTATTGAAAATTGTGCAAAATACTGAATAGAAAAAAACGGGCATGGATTGTGGTTGCAGTTTGAATTACTTGTGTGTCAGACTTTCAGCTCTGTTTCTTTCATCCTATTGATGAAATTATAGTTCATAAATATGTGGGTGATTGATACCACATAAAACACTCCCAGTACATATTACGTTATAGTGTGTTGCGTTTTCAAAAATTAAGGTTGGGCATATCTATGATAAGGGAGATGACTCTCATAATGATAAGATACATGTTGTGTACGTCATCAAAGATTATTTGGTAGTATAGTCAGCTTGAGACAAGAGGTTCTAGGTACAAGTCTCTAAGCAACTCAACGATATTTAGGTTTTCGAATGAAAGAGGAAAAACAAAGTGTTCACTTTCATTTTTATAAGTGTGTGCTTTTTAGATGAGACCATTACGACAGAAAATTAAAACAAAAACAAAATGAAATAACAAATCCCCCTCCAACCCCCCAACCTCACCCCCAAATAAAACACTCAAAAAACAAAACAAACAAATAAAACAACCCCCCTCCCAAAAAAAAAAACCATACAAACAAAAAACAACCCCACACCCCTGAAAAGAACTAATAATAATATCAATATACAAAACAAACAAAAGAAAAGAAAAAAAAGCAAAACAAAAAAAGCAAAACAAAACAAAACAAAAAAAAAAAACAAACACAAAAAAACAAAAAAAAAAACAAAAACAAAAACAAAAAAATAGACGGGAAGAAAGAAAAAGTCAATGGCCAGGGATGTGTAGATGGATGTAAGTAGCTGTCCAAAGTATTCCTGTACACAGTGTACAAATCCTCCAATCCTGCGTGTATCTTCGGTCATTTCTAACGTGGACGTTACACAAAATAGAAAGCATTGCACTCGTAATCATAAAATCATTTCGCTTCATTAATTTTAAATGTACATATGAAACATAAAAACCTTGAATGTCAAATTTTCTAATCAAGGTGCAGAACAGAGACGGCGTTGTCGTCTGGAAAAATAAAACTTTGTGTAGTCTTAAATAACTGAAAAGAGATAACCCTATTAGAATTAGATACTTGTTTTTAAGCTATTTATTTACAATGTGTTTTATTATTTATTTATTCATTCATTACAATCTTTTGTTTATTTATTCATTTGTAATCTTTTTAAAATTCATTTAATAACTTAATTTATTTATTTAATCGTGCATTCATCCAAACCTTCCATTTATTTTCATATTAATTCAAGGGCTTCTACATAGAGAACCAAGTTGGTCCAGTCGCACAGAATTTCTTATCTGATGACCTGGGTTCGATCCCCGCTGTGGGCTCTGATTTTCTTAAATGATTTATTATCTTCTAAGTCTCCATCTCTCATTCAAATGATGCCGGTATGACTCAGTGGATGAGGTGTTCTGTTCTTAATCGAAAGGTCCCGGGTTCGATTCTCGACGTGGACACATGGGTATTCTGCCTTTCGGATAAGTCAGTAAAAACTTATGTCCCGTGTCACGGCAGGTAATTTTTTAAGATCCTATCTGTTTCCGGTGGGTGCGTTGTAAGATGTGTAAATTTCTATGCAATGGAGTGACGTAAAACAATAATCAGTCACTGATGAATCAATCAATCAATCAATCAATTAATCTTATTCGGATGAAAGAGTATAAGCTGTCCCATACCACTATATACCTCGGCCCAGGAAAGTTCCCATACTGAGCTACGGGCTAGTCCGTTATTTAGAACAAAACTATGAAGCAATGCACCGGGATGGTGCCGTCACTATATCAGTGAAAAACTCTTGGAGAGAACAATGAAAAAAAATTCTAGGTTTGGAAATGGCGCAAACTGTATAAGCAAGGAAACTCACATAAATTTATTCTCCGTCCATGAATTTTTAACGATTAATTGATTATTGTTTTGCGTCACTCCACGTTTATTTCATGTATGTATATGATGACGGCATCTGCCTAATGCATTGCACTTGAATTTATTCTTTTGCAACAGACCCACCCGACGCAGTGATGGATCTTTTACGCACCGTGACAAGGAGCAAAGATTTTCCCTGTCTAATCCGAAAGACAGGACATCGGTGTGTCCACGGCAGGAGTCGAATCCGGGACCTCATATAGTCACCAGCCGATCACCTCATTTACTGAGCTCTCCGGCTCAATTTCCCATGAAAACACAGATGTATAAATACATGTCAGTAAATCTCTTCTCGGATTTTTGTTTACTATTATTATTTAAGGTTACCTACCCTCTATGTTATAGAGCTCTACGTTAAAATCGTTGAAATATCGATACAATGTCAATTGTGATTCCATATTTCATACAATTTTAAATCTACCTTAATATGATTATGTATATGTATAGTTGCACGTAAAATATATATATGTATATACAATATTTCATTGTTTTTTTCTTATTTTCCCGTTAAAATCTAATGCTTGTTATATTTAGTTGCACGTAAAAGATATACATGTATATACAATATCTGTTTGTTTTTATTTTCCCATTAAAGTCTATCTAATGCTTCGTATTATCATAGTTTATTTGTATGTATATTATTTCAACAATGGAAACATCTGAAATATCGTAAGACATAATTAAACAATAATCTGTTTTCGTTTCTGAAAACACACAAATATGCAAATTTATTCTTACGACACAATAATGTACTATTTCCTTTATATAATTTGTGTATAACAATAATCATAATATACATGATATCTTGCATGCTCTGTAGAATTATTTCACCCATACATTTATCATTATAAGCCGGTGTGACTTAGTGGATTAGGTGCTCGGATCATGGCCGAAAGGTCCCGGCTTCAATTCCCGCCGTGGGCACACAGGTGACTTGTATTTCGGATGAGGCAGTAAAAACAGAGCTAGACGTGACACGTAAAAGATCCCTCACTGCTTAAGGAAGGCCCGTTGCAAATGTGTAAATTTCAATGCATCAGGCAGATGTCGTCAAATTATATATGTGAACTAATCGTGGAGTGACGTAAAACAATAATCAATCAATCAATTTATCAATATATATGATGCTGTGCATGTACATGTAAACAGCTTATAGTGCAAAACAACCACGAGCATATTTAGGAATTACCATACCTTTGTTTCCGGACGAGGGTTTGAATGCAGCAATGTCCAAAACAAGCATGGCAGCTGTAAAAATAAATAACTTAACATCCCTCTTTATCACATTCATCATTCTGTGTCATTTGTGCAACTGAGATAATTTACAGTGCGTCGATAGCAAAATAATCCCACATTCGTGATCTGCAATGTTTCCTTTTCGAAAGCCTCCATGCATGGCCTTCCAACTCAAGTTTCATTTTAAAGGTTACAGCAACCCAATTCACGACAAATAAAGACTGTTTTCAAATCATTTTGAGTATTTGGGAATTATTAAGATTTTATTCGAATATATTATGATTTATTGATTTTTAAATATGTAGAAAGTAAAACATGCAAGCATGTTATTAATTCTTAGTTCAAGTTATTTCATTTACACAACGGCATTTAAATTGTACAATAAAGTGCATTTTTCAAAACAAAAGACAATTGTTTTTCATGTTTATCGTAAATTTTAATACAATAAAGTACTGGAGCTTGCTGTCCAAAATCTCAACCACTGATTAAACGAACCAGTGTAAAAAGTTAAAATGGCATTTAGTGCTATTTGTACCGTCACTGTATAAATCCTTACCCAGCATTTGTTTACTTATCAGGGGCAGATCTAGAAGCAGATGGGGGTGGGGGTGGAGGAATTCCAAAGTGCCGAGAGGGGAGGGTACGGGAAGGGGTCTATCATCTCTTGTACGGGGGGGGGGGGGGGTCCTGGGGCCTTCCGCCGGGAATCTTTTTTAAATTTCGAATAAAATGGTGTAATCTGATATATATTTCAGCCTTTTTTTTCAATGATAACACAGGAATTTTTTTCTGTCTGCTAAGAACAAAACCATAAACTCATATCCATTTTGTCACTTTATTTCTTAATTATTAGTCCCCTACCGGCATCGTCGAAGGGGACTATAGGTTTGCACTCCGTCCGTCTGTCCGTCCGTCAGTTCGTCAGTCACACGTTTTCTGGACTTTTTTTCTAAACGCTTGTAGATATTCATCCAATTTTTGGTGTGTGAGTCTACCACCATGAGCTATGAACAGAGCAAGTTCGAGTTCCGTGTCGGTCCACCGATTTTTGACGAAATTACGGCCCTTGGAATTAGAAAATTTCTTTAAAATAGCAGTTTTCCGGACTTTTTTCTAAATGCTTGTAGATATTCATCCAATTTTTGGTGTGTGAGTCTACCACCATGAGTTACAGATCAAGTTTGAGTTCCGTTTCGGTCCACTGATTTTTGACGAAATTACGGCCCTTGGAATTAGAAAATTTCTTTAAAATAGCAGTTTTCCGGACTTTTTTCTAAATGCTTGTAGATATTCATCCAATTTTTGGTGTGTGAGTCTACCACCATGAGTTACAGATCAAGTTTGAGTTCCGTTTCGGTCCACTGATTTTTGACGGAATTACGGCCCTTGGAATTAGAAAATTTCTTTAAAATGGCAGTTTTCCGGACTTTTTTCTAAATGCTTGTAGATATTCACCCAATTTTTGGTATGTGAGTATACCACCATGAGTTACAGATCAAGTTCGAGTTTCGTTACGGTCCACTGATTTTTGACGGAATTACGGTTCTTGGAATTAGAAAATTTCTTTGAAATGGCAGGAAGTAATTATATACATGGCAATGTGATATATTCAACAGTTTTTGATGTAGAAGAAGTGTTCTTTCAGGCCAAAACTATCGAAATAATGAAAGTATTCACTGCAAATATCTTCATAGCGTCAGTGTATATTCGACCAAATCTCAAATTCAAGGACACATTACAAGAGTTGAAAGAACTCATGGAACCATTTTAAACCTTCACATCCTTGACAGATATTGGGAAAACTCTAGTTGTTGGAGATTTCAATCTCAGTTTTGACCAACTTGAAAAATTGACAGCAACTTTGAGATTGTTTGGTGTATCACAACTTGTGAAAGAGCCAACTCATCAGTTGGGATCTATTCTGGATCTAGTTTTCTCAAATATAAAGACAGTTCTCTCAGTAATGTACCATTGTGGTTTACAGACCATCATGCAGTTGTTATATCTCTTCAATAATGACTTTTGCAGTGCTGATTTTATTATGAAGGTATACTGACTACTACTATTTCTACATGTATATACATTGATTATTATAAATCCTTTATTACTGGAGTTTTTTCTCATTTTATATTAATTTATTGCCCAGATTACTGAATTTGTTAAATATATAAATTTTGTTCTTGGTCTAGGCCTTATTTTAAATTTTTGTGCCATGGGAGGTATTTGTCCCGTTAGGACAGTTCTAGTTTTCATCATCATCAAAGGTTGTGATCAAATACTTAACTTGCTGGAAGCCTGAAAAACAGTGTGTGTGTGTGTGTGTGTGTGTGTGTGTGTGTGTGTGTGTGTGTGTGTGTGTGTGTGTGTGTGTGTGTGTTTTGGGGGTCTTAGTTTTCCATTTGCCGGTAGGTAACTTAGTATTGCCTAAGCAATACTTTCAGAGTGCTTGTTAACTTTGATATGGTACCGAAATTGCATATAAGTAAGTTATGTCATTGAAATGGTAAGACGAACTTTGACCGTCCGTTACCGTAACCATCTGGTCCTTGTAGTATCTAACATATTGACCTTCGGATTTTATCATATCTACAAATGTTGATAATAGATTAAAATTAAAATTTTAAAAAATCCAAATTTCATTTTATTTATAGATAAATCCCCCCCCCCTCTCTCTCTCTTACCACAAAATCCAATTAGAACATGCCTTGGGTCAGATCACTTATTAGATCTCTTAAGATTTTCGTCGAACTTTTCACAGTACACTGAATTAATTTTAACATTTGTAAATTTGTAATCACTACATTATTGATATATAAAGATTGGCAGAATATTGAATACTTAACAATATACATGTATATAACAGCGACTTATTTAAAATAATAGTTACATACTTAAGTCGGTGGAAGAAAAAATAAAATAAAAACTTTTGACGTCGTAAATATATTAATGTATGACAAGCTATTTTTATAATTTCATAATGAAAAATGTGTATCATTTTCATAAACCATCGTGATAAATCTAAAATAAGAAATATACAATACACAAAACATCATTGCCATAAATAAATTACATTTTAAATATCATTTGATGAGTTCATCATATACAAGACTTTCTGTAAAAGACGAAGATTTCTTTATTATTTAATAAGTTCGGACGTTTGCCAAAATCATTTATTGTTTAATTAGAACACTTCAATCGAAACAATGTAGTTTTTTCAACATAAAATATATACTTCTAATAGTTTGATATTATAAGTATTCCTCATCAATAGGACTTAACTCTTGGGAAAAAATCTCGGAAATGGTTCGGGGAGGGGGGGGGGTTGTTTGTTTTGTTTGTATGTGTTTTTGTTTTGTTTTTGTTGGTTTGTTGTTTTTCTATCTAGCTCAGACTGGTGTGACTCTGAATGATAAAAATGCACAATAGCCTCAACGCTCACATAAAATTTTGTGAATTAAAATTTAAACAAGCGAAAGACTTGAACTAATTTATTTTGTATTCAATGATGAAGAGGCGAACTGGGTGGCAAATGTTAAAAACCTATTAGCAAGTAATGGATTGTTATGTATGTTTGGGACTTATATAATGTTAGGCATGAAACCAATTTTTTTTTTGAATTTGGGACACAGACTTAAAGATCAATTTGTTCAAGAAATCAGGTCAATTATTAGTGAATCCCCTAACTGTTATTTATATAGATTTTTGACGGATACTTTTACATTGCAATTTTATTTAAGAAAAATCTTTCCTTTATACATAGACAAAATATAAGTAAAATTAGAGTATCTGCACACTCCTTTAAATTGAAACAGGTCGTCATTTACATTTAACGAAATGCATAAATTGTGATGGAATTGAAGATGAATTCCATTTTATTTTAAAGTACCCCCTCTACGCAAATCTTCGAATTACATTTCTAAATAGGTATTACTTGTGTCGACCATCATCATTGAAGCTAGTACAACTTTTATCCTCGAACAATGTTACAGAGTTAAGAAATTTGGGTAGAGTTTTGTATCCGGTTTTTAAACGAACAAAATAAAATTTTGCATTAAGTACTATTCATCTACCACCTCATGTCATGCACTGTTAACATTCTCTTATTGCAATTTGTAATTAGATAGATATGACATGATTGTTTTTATACGTAAACTGCGCTAAATAGCTGTGACAGAATCGTAAGCGTCGCTAAAAATGTTAAGTCACAGCTTCTACAAAAGTAAAGGCTATGGAACACCTCATTTGGAACTCATGTTATGAACACATAATGAGAAAGTAGCTTCTAGTGCACTTTGTATGTCTGTCAGTCGTGAATCACACCTGAGCAGTCATGTATTAAGAACCGAAATATTATTTAAGAAATCATGTTGAGAGTGTCGAAATTCTAAATCGCCGATACACTGCAAAATGTCGAAGACATGGATACCTTATTATGTACGCTTTATCTGTTATTAGGACTTCTCGGCAGATAAGTGTAAATGCAGTAGATAGAAATTCTACATTTGCAGGGACGAATACAGCAATTTGAAAAAAAAAATCCATCCTTCATAGCACATGTAAAATTTGGTCAATATATGGACATACGAGTATCTGATAGTGGGAAAAACCGGCAAAGGACTTAAGGGGGTTCCACCTTCAAAAATGGTTTAAATCACTTTTTCTATTGTTTGTTGACCAAAAGTGTGTGAGTCAAACCCCGTCACTCACACCCCCTTTTTAATCCACACTTTATTTCTTGTCTCAAATAAGTGAAAATAAGGCCAATTCTTTGTTTACTATTCCGTCAGAGAAATGGATTTTTTAGAAAAAAAGTATTTCGAAAGTAGACCTACTGCAGTATGTCTCTGGATCCGCCATGATTTCTCTAGCATGTTTTATGCAGTTGTTTGAGTTTGTATGTTTCTTGTTTTACGTCACAAAAAATATGACGACGTCAGCTGCATTGCGTAGAAAACAAGACCTATGTGCAATAAACCCACCTGGGGCAGTGTAGGATCATTTACGGCATTTATTTATTCGTTTCATATTTTTTGTCAATTAAATCTTATATATGGATTTACCGCTCATGTGCGTCCTTTGCCGCCATATTGGAAATCGAAGACCATAACAGAAAGTTGCACCGCATTGTAGATGAGCAGAGTAGACGTATTTGCACACTGATGAGAAGGAGAAATTGAAATTTTGTGCAGATCAAATCTCCGCCATGAGTGATATAGATCCAAATAAGCTTAAGGTTGCAGATCTAAGGGAAGAACTGAAAGCACGAGGGTTGGACACAAAGGGGACGAAACCAGTTCTCGTTAAAAGATTAAAGAAAGCTTTGAATGAGGAAAAAGGAGGTAAACCTTATTGCAATGTATTATAAAAATTAAAATGTCGTAAAAATCGTTTAAACTATAATAGCATGGCAATATTGTATGTAATATATTACATTATGTGTATATTTTAAGCGAGCGTGATTCATTGCGACCTTGACCTTGTAAACAGGATGTGTGTTATGAGTGGAAATACAAATAGTAGTTGAAATAGAAAATACACATATAATGATATACATATTTAATTCAGTCAAAGATGTCTTGGTTTAAAGAGAGTTTTTCATATATTATCTGAAGGTCTTTACAAAAATAAATGATATTAATTTATATTTTGCAAACCAAATTGATCATTGATGATGTCACACCTAAAGATTTACTATGTGTTTTTGATATTGCTTTCTTTGCAGCTAATGAGTCCATATCAAGTTCTGCAGATGATTCTCAGGAAGCCCTAGACGACAGTAGCCAAAGTCTGCAGGAATCTCCGACAAAAGCAGAACCAGAGGTATAATACAGTGTGTCCCATACAAAATTGTTTTCCTCAAATTGGCTAGAGTTATCTCCATATCTGTCTATCTATCTATATATTGTATGGTCCTCCAGAGGAGTATTCTATACAGCATCTGTGCAAAATTTGTGTTTATCATACAGTACAGACCAGGTGTTGGGGAGAAATTGCACAAAACTCAGTGGGAAAAACACAGAAAATCACTGGGAATCCAATGGAAATTGATGAAATACAATTTGTATTGCATGGTTCCTGAAAATACATCTAGATGTGGCCCACTGTGGCAAGTGGAAAAATTACTTAACACCTGAACTGTAGTGTACACTGTAATGCACTTTGCTGAATTATATTTTGAGCACAAGAGCTGTAATATTTGTCATTAAACTGCAGAAATTTATTGAGGAATCTTAAAGAAAGCTTGGCCCCTTTTATTTAAATTTTATACATGTATGAAAGCAGTTTGTAGAAATGTGATCTCAAAATTTTGGTATCTCAATAGAAAGCAATGATAAATCCGAAGATGTCACCCAACAATTATTGCATAAATGGGTCATGTGACCAAACCAACTTCGAGGATAAGGGATTGCCGTGTGTTGCTGGCAATCTGGGTCTGATTCTGAGGGTTGTGCAGCTATGAAGAGGTTAATTACCTTATGTTTCCATGTTACAATGTAACTGAAATCCTGTTGAAATTACATTAAACCCAATCAACCAACCATACAGAGAAATATTTCTCATATATCATGCGCGGATCCAGAATTTTTTGTCAGAGGGGGTCCAACCAAAAAAGGTAAATTTTTCTCTTAGACGAGGGGGGTCCAACCCCAAAAATGCCCAAATACTACCTTTTTTGTTTTTGGTAAAATTTTTGGATTCCATGGGGGGTCCAGACCCCCCTAACCCCCCCCCCCACCCCCCCTCTGTATCCACGTATGTATATTATAGTGAGTAATGCATTTACTCTGGATAGAGAAGTTTTTTGTACTAGTAGTACCTTACTATGGTCATAAGTAGGAAAATTGGGTATGCATGGCTTGGTAGTTAGTCATGATTTAATTTTTCTGAAAAACTGTTGCCTTTGGTCTTGCACCATTCTTATGGACAGACATTTTGGTTAATGAATTTTTCAGTCTCAGGTGGTGATTATTTTTGTTTCCTAAAAAGTTTTGTATATATGCAGGCTGAAGCTGCAGAAGTTGAAGAGGCCCCTCCAGCAGAAGAGGAAACCAAACCCAACGTAGAAGAGGTTTGTAATATTTCATTTATAATAAATCCAAACAAGAGTTGTAATGCCTTTTGTGAAGAATACCAGAAAAATATCATTAAATTCAGCTGTCAGGGGCAATGTATTAGTTGTCTGTCTTTTTACTGTTAGTTATTTAAGTTTTTCTTCAGAGATCTACTGAAGGGATTCTGACGAAATTTTGTAGGGGTAA
This sequence comes from Pteria penguin, assembly GCA_035048485.1. Classification (NCBI taxonomy): domain Eukaryota; kingdom Metazoa; phylum Mollusca; class Bivalvia; order Pterioida; family Pteriidae; genus Pteria; species Pteria penguin. The sequence goes on from CM068587.1 coordinate 49,291,686, forward strand.
TGCACTTAAGGTCCCCTTCAAGTTTTGAAGTTTTTTGGCTAGATCTTTCCAGGTAATATCTGTCTGCTCTCTTTTTATAGATTGTCTTAAGGAAATCAGTGTTTTTGTGAATAGAAATAATAATTTCTTTTCTTTTGTTTTTTAAATGTAAATTTTTAGATTAAAAAAGAAAAAAAGATTTGGAAGACTGTTGTACTATTTTTATGTTATACATTTTTATTATTATGATTAAGCTGAGATAAATTAAATGAAATTTGGTATGATTGAAATACTCTGGATCTCTTATATGTGTCCTTGTGTTTTTGCCAGACCTGTCTTAAATGTTATTTTTGGTTACATTTCAAAATAAAAGTTTTGACATATTTTGCATGTCTTTTGGGAATTTCACTGTTTTGCACACTTTCAGGGTGTATTTTCTGATTTTCTTATTGTAGATTTCTTAAAAAAAAATAAAAACCAACCTGCAATAGGCAAAATAGGTGCATAGAATGAATAAAGATTGAGTGTATCATAAAGTTCTAGCAGTTTTGATTTTGGGATAGATTTTGATGTGAATATTTTACTTGAAAAACTTCCAATCTTGCTAACTTAATCATATGCTCAGATAAGCGATACAGGCCCACTTGAACGACGTCTTTCACTGTTTGTGAAACTCATCAGACCTTAATACAAATACATGTATCTAGTAACAGCAAGGTCGGGTTGGTAAAACTTTCACAATTATTTAATAGAAATGGGAAATTTTACCAGACAAATGATTCTAACTTTAATGTTCACACACTGATGTTAAATTCTAAAACTTGGAATTTTGAAAGATAAAAACAAGTTAGAAATTTGAATTGCAGACAGTTATATACATTCATTGTACTTTGAATGTGGAGAAAATTACATAATCTTGATGAAATAATTTTTCATGGCTTTTCAAGTTAAAGTGATTTGAAGCAATAAATGTTTACGTTCAGAAAAGCTATGACAGTTTGAATACTTGTAATCAATAATTAAGGAAAAAAGATGATACATGTATTTTTGCATTGTTTCCTACTTCAGCTGTAGTGAGTATTTAGTTGTAAACTACTTGTGCCAGCTATTGTTGATTATTTGCGATGTACAAGTATTGTTTGTGCTTTCTTTTGCAATAGTTTGATTGCAGTTTTTGATTAATGTACAGTACAGTCCAGATGGAACTTAATTTGCCCACTGGTCACAGTGGGCATTTTTAGAGTGGGCATTAAAAATGTCCACTGGACAGTGGACATTCTTGTAAGAGTCAGTTAGAATTAACATACAGGTAAATGGACTGCTTGATAGCTCAGGTAAATGTCCACTCCTAATGCCCACTGAAATTTCAGGTGGACTGCCCACTATGGACAATGGACATTCAAAGTTCCACCCGGACTGTACTGTATGGTTTGTTTTGGTCATGATATGCATGCCTTATCAGGAGACATATTTTACACTGAAAGAGATGAGATGCCAAATTGGGTATGCAGATTTCACTCCTTTTGCATTTATCATTTTCATTTTGTTGTGTTTTGATTTTCTTCATTTTCACTTCCCCATCTGTAGCCTGAACCTGAAGTGGAACCAGAACCAGAACCTGAACCTGTACCAGCACCAGTAGTAGAGCCAGAGGTACCAGTTTCTTTCCATTAACTTCCAAGAGCATATTTCATCTGTAATCTGCATGTAGCATTTTTTTCGTTCTTTTAACTTTTATACCTCCTATAAATTAGGGGTACATGTAGCAGTAGAAATCTGTCTATCAGAACTTTTTCATTTTGCAACACCTGCCATATTCATTTCGATTCCATCAAATTTATTAGCCACTGGTGTACCTTGTACAGGACTGTGCACCTAGATATGTGCCATCGTTATCATGCAGGAAACCTTCCACCTACTGCATGTAGTAACATAATGCTTTTAAATTACGTCATTTGAAATAAGTTTTCATATTGGGTAGTGTCATATAATCAAGGCCATAAGTACCAGTACATTGTACATGTAACCCTAATGATTTGAATTTTCATGTGCATGTCTCAACTCTTGTCTGCTGAAGCCCATGAGTTACTTACACTTCCTGTGCTTGTTCCTTGTTTCATTAAGCTTTGTTGTTGTGATTTGCCATCATCTTTTCTTTCAGCCTGTGCCAGAGCCAGTGTCAGCTCCAGAGCCAGTGCCAGATCCAGAGCCAGAGCCACTGCAACCACTTGAAGAGCCTCCAACAGAGGTGAAGTGAAATTTTAAAACCATTAGTCATAAATTGTTAGTTGCTACATGTCTTGATGTCTAGCATTGCTGAATATTGCATGAAATCCTTGCCTGGTACACCTTTGTTGAATACACAGTGTATTGTGTAATTCTTGACTTTACACATGGTTGTAACCCACTGTGGCAGGTGGAAAAATTACAAAACACCTGAACTGTGCTGTACATGAATATTTTCAGGACAAACTGTAAAGTTATGTATTTTGCATGATCAGAGTCAGTAACTGGTCATCTGATTTTCATGAGGATCTGTAAGAAAGATTAAACTACTCTTCAGTGTAAAACTGAGGCAAATCAAAGTATTATAAAAAGTAAAGGAACACAAACACTCTATGTTGCAAATTTTCGGCCTCACAACCTTTATCAAGCAATTTAAGAGAGGACAAATGAAAAAAAGATGATGTATTTGTCATCTCTTAAGTTGCTTGATAAAGGTCATTTGGCCGAAAATTTGCAACATAGAGTGTTTGTGTTCCTTTACTTTTTATGTATCTGACTTCTCTTTGGAGGACTTCTTCGAATCAAAGTATTATATTTAAGAAGAATATACTTTGATGTCTTAATGGTAAATCATAGAGTTTACATCTAAATTCTGTCTGAGCAATTTGTAAGTTTGACTTGTAATCAAGTTGGATTTTGGAACCTTACAATTCCCCATTTTCATGTTGGATCAGCGTCTAGTGGCCGATGATGGAAATAGATAAGTTGATGACATTGAATTCTTTTTTTCTTACAGGTTCAGCCTGTTCAGGAGAACAGTGTGAAGCAGGAAACTGAAGATGTTGAAGTAAAAGAGGAAACCAAGCAGGATCAGGAAATGAAAGAAGATGCTGCACAGGTCAAGGAAGAGGCTCCACAAGGAAATGGCACTGTGACAGCAGAGGATACCGAAATGGCAGAGAACCATGTAGAGGGTAAGACATGGAATTAATCTTTCCCCTTTAAATTAGTAATACAGACTGTCAGTAGCAGTAAATTATATGTATATTGTGATTTGTATTGCCAGAGAAACAAAGTGAAAGCAGATATAGAGTAAATTGTTCATTAATTTTCTGCCATTGTTTCACAGGTGAAAAAAGACAGAGTCGCAAAAGATCTAGGTCAAGGTCCCGTGAACATCGCCGCAGTAGGTCTCGATCCAAAGAGAAAAAACGAAAGTATGTCTCATCTCATTAAGTGATCACTCTAATTTGCAACATTAGATATGCAATTAGTAGCCCATCAGAATAAACCTTCAATGTTATATGATGTGAGGAGCGTTATGCTAGACTAACTTCATTTAGCAAATCATTTCTATATGATGTTAATGTAAGGATTGTGGTAGTGCCTTCAGATGACGTAAAGATGCAAAACGTCATGTGTCAGACATACAACAAGAATTTAGATTAATGCAATGAAGGATTTTCCTTTTGTATAGTAAAACAAACTGACAAGAAAAAGGTATGTCTGTTTTGGGAAGCTTAGCTTATTGTTTTGTATTGTACATTTGTAGTAGCTATGAGTTGTTATTGCAAAATGTAAGAAGAAAAACAAATCATACCTCACCAGAACGTGTTCAGAAACAGCGATGAAAATGTAAGGGTTGGCATTTAAAGTTAGAGGCAGTTATCTCTTTGTGTAAATCATGTTTACTCCATTGCAGTTATGATCTCATGAGCTGTATGTCATTTTACAGGCGAAGTCCCTCTCCAAAGAAAATAGAAATGGAGAATGAAGTATGGGAAACGTCAGAGAATGTTTTACTTGATAGATGTAAGTGGATTCTCTTATTATAGAAAGTACATGTAAGTGTTTGTTATTGCAGTGATACTGTAGTATCAAAGGGTTCGCTAATTTTTAATTTTTCATATTCTTAGTTTTCTGTGAAATGTTGATATTAATAAGATTGTCGGTACTCTTGATGATAGCGTGAATTTCTTTTCAGATAACTGTGATTTGTCACTGTTAATAGACGAGACCAATCTGGTGGGCACCCCACTAAGTGATGGTGGCTTTGCCATGATGTGGGCAGGTGTACGAGGTACTTACGGAGTAAAAAGTGGCAGGGTGGCCTTTGAGGTTAAGGTAAATAGGTTCCTTCAAAATATAAATAAAGAATAGAGTCAGATGTCATACCTGATTTTACTGTCATTGGGAGTTGGGCTTTGTGCTGAGTCCTAGAGAGGATTTTAAGATTACGAGTCTCAGAAATCAAATGGGTAGTCCCACTAATGAATATACATTAGAGTTTGAAGTTTTGGTGAGTCCAGACCAATTCTTGAGTTCTTGGGGAAACTTTTGATACAATAAGTAAGTGCTTGGTTTGCATTAAAGCTGAGTCAGCCAGTCTTCAAGATGAGTATTTGTAAATACAAGACCAAAGGGCAGGTAACAGACTTTAAACAATGAACAAACAAGTTCATTTTAAGAGATGATCAATAAGTGTCAAATATGCTTTGTAATTACAATATTGATATTGAAAATGAGATTTAAAAAATCTTTCTTTCTTTCAACAGCTTTTGGAGAACTGTAATGTATCACATTTACCGGCAGATGAAATTCATCAAAATGTAGCCAGAATTGGCTGGTCAACAAATTCTACCTCTCTACAACTTGGTACGTCTTTTCTGATGCTTGAAAACTAGTCAAAAGTTATTTTATACCTAGATAAAGAAGATGGTAATGATGCAAAATTATCTTCAGTATAATGTATTCGGAACAAGTGAATGAAGTGATTCAGTGTGATATATGTCATTTAAATCTTGCTTTTAATACAGGTGAAGAGCCAAAATCCTTTGGTTACGGAGGCACGGCCAAGGCAGCTACAGACTGTAAATTTGAAGATTATGGACAGGTTTTTGGAGCCGGGGATATCATCACTGCTTACATAGTAAGTCAGTTCTTGGATAACTCCTGACATCTTTAATGAATTTTATTTCCATCAGCACTGTTGAATGGAATTTATTCTGCTGTTCTGTTTTGCATTTCTGGGTGATGTATCTTCCATGTGTGGGAATGCTATTGATTGATCACCAAATGTCTGAGCTCGCACCTGTATGCTTTCTTTTTCATAATGACGCCATTAAATAATTGGTCTGTCAAACATTAAATTAATTGTGAGGTGACAATGAGATTAACGTAATTGATGTAGTCAAAGTTGCATCTGGCGATTCCTTAGTTGTCTTTGTTTCAATTTGTGTTCCAAATTCCATCTTGAAAAAGATGACACATCAGCTTTTTTAATTCAGTTTATGAATATGCAAACTAGAAAACGTACCTACCCAAGTTTTACTTATTTCTGAAAATACCACAGACTTACAACATTTTCTCAATGTTGTTAGTGCCACGAAATATTCAGTTATCAAACATTTGCCGATTCCACTGGTTATACTGTATTGTATATTTCAGGACTTTGAAATGGATGAGAATGAAGTGTACATATCTTATGCCAAGAATGGTGATGACCTAGGAGTATGTTTCCCTATAGAGAAATCAAAATTAGATGATGAAGCCTTGTTCCCTCATATTCTCACCAAAAATGTTGTATTTGATGTCAACTTTGGCTCATGGGTATGGAGACTTGTTAATAATTTTTAAGCGTTAACATTGAATAGTATCTAAATTTATAACTGAAATTTAATGGTTTGGGTTGTTTTTTAGATGATTTGCAAAACTCAGCTCTTATATTATGTAATTTGATGCAAGTAGGGCGGGTGGGTGTCCGTCAACAATTTGATTTCCAGACCATAAGTCCAATATGTTAAGTGCTATTGCAATGAAACTTCATTTACTTAACATGAGTGGAAGATGTGCCTTATTGAGTCTGGGGTAAAAAAGTCAAGGTCATAGGAGTGGGGTATCAAAAATTGGTTTCTGGACCAGAAGTCCAATACGTTAAGTGGTATTGCAATGAAACTTCATACACTTACTCACAATTAGTGGAAGGTGTGCCCTATTGTTTCTGGGGTTAAAAGGTCAGAGATCAAGGTCATAGAACTGGAATATAAAAAATTTTATTCCAGACCATAAATCCAATACATTTAGTGCTATTGCAATGAAACTTCATACGCTTACTCACCATGAGTGGAAGATGTTCCTCATTGTTTCTGAGGTCCAGAGGTTCAAGGTCATAGGAATGGAGTATCAAAAATTGGTTTCCGGACCATAAATCCAATACCATTAGTGTTATTGCAATGCCTACACTTACTAACCATGATTGGAAGATGTGCCCTATTGTTTCTGGGGACCAAAGGTCATGGTCATAAGAGTGGGGTATCAAAAATTGGTTTCCGTACTATCAGTCCAATATGTTATGTGCTATTGCAGTGAAACTTCATACACTTTCTCACTATGAGTGGAATATGTGCCATATTGTTTCTGAGGTTTTGCAACTCGGCATATTGCATCTGTGATGCAAATCTCTTGTTTTGTTTTTGGTGTTTCTTTGATTTTGTTTTTGTAGTAATATTACCATAAATTTCATTTTAAATCCCACCTAGCTATCCAAAAAAGAAGTAGTTGCAATTTCATCAGGTATTTGGCACGTAAATATAGCTAGAACTAGATTTCACATTTGATTGTACATGTATATATACAAAACTAATGAAACCTTTGCTTTGACAGGAAATCCCCTATGTACATTTGAAGGAAGGTTTTGTATTTATTGATGCAATACCTGTGGCAGATAGAGTAAGAGGTACAGCTCCTCCTGCCAAGAAGGAGGAATGTGAGGTAAACACTACAAATAATCCAATGAAGTTGGGGTGGGGGGAGTGGAAAAATTTGGTGTAGTAGTAACCCGATTGGTTTGTTGTGCAGGAAATCTGGGTTCAAACCCTGGATTGTACCACTACATGTATGTTCTTCTTGTTTCTGTAACTTGATATAACTGGAAAAAAAACCCCAGTTGAAAGTAATGTAAAGTACCAGTCAAAAACCATATTAAATACATACCCAGTACTCATTAATTGACTTTAAGTGTATTTGTTTGATTTGTAGTGTGTAATAGGGTCAGGTACACTTAATCAGTCCTGAAGGAGCATTATTGGCCAACTATAGGTAATGCACTAGTAAACTGCAGTGCAGATTGTAATTCATGTTTGATTTTCGATGTATCAAGTGTTGAGGTCTGCCCTTACACTTGTGGTTTATTATTAGTATTCCAGTTTCCATGTGATCCAGAAAAATTCTCACTGTACTTGCAGTAGACTTGTATCTTACTCTAGGCTTTTCTCTCAGTAATTCACTATTAGCTGTGATTGCCTAGAAATACTTGCAAATGGCTTTATTTAGTTTAAATAATGATGTATAATAATAAATTCAATGTTTTGTAGATGATGATGATGATAGGTCTTCCTGGCAGTGGTAAGACATACTGGTCTGAGAAACACAAGGCCAGCAACCCGGACAAGATGTACAATATCCTGGGTACCAATCTTATCATCGATAAAATGAGGGTAGGTCATCAGTTTTTAGAGATGATTTATTTAATTTAGGAAAAAACATAGTGAACATTTATTTCTTTAGTGAAAAATGGGGTGAATATGGCTTAGAATTTGTTTGATACAGCTAATAGTCACCATAGACATTGCTGTCCATAATAAAATCATACAGACTATTTACATTGAACAGAAAAAGTTTTTCTTAGTGAGATACTTTTGTTGAATTTGTATCTGTTGCTGTTAAAGATAGGTTATGATGATTGACCATTCTTGAAATTGAAAGTTGATTTTACTGCAAAGTATGGATTGCAGTGTTAATTTTCTTCATCTCGTTTCCGTTTAAAACTTCCAGTCATAATGCATATTAATCTTTAGTGTTGTCACAATTGAACAAATATGTTGCGGGGGTGATTTAATTTGTTGTTATGAATCATCTGACAGGTAATGGGACTACCAAGAAAAAAGAATTATGCTGGGCGTTGGGATGTTCTCATCGAAAAGTCGACTAAATGTTTAAACAAACTTCTGGAGATTGCTGCCAGCAAGAAACGAAATTACATTCTCGATCAGGTACAGAAAGGGACCATAGCTCCCCTATCTTCATAGATATCTTTCTTTCAGACTGAAAATTCTTTGTCAGAAACAATTTTTCTCACCTATTTGCCAGTCGTACGTTTCGCAGTAAGTACAGTCTTTGATGACCTTTTGACAGATCATGAAAGGTGAGTGACGGGTAGGTAATGAATTCTGTTTCAGGTGAGACTCGACTCTGGATACAAGTTCTTTACAAAGGTAAGATGCTCTTCTGGCATTGTTTATAAAGCTCTGTTTAGTACATCCTCAAGGAAGGAAAACAAAGTGAGTATTATTGGCACAGAGATGAGGTCATGTACAATTTCCTACAACTGAAAAGAACTACACTAGCAGCAGCTCGAATACATACATATGGGGATGTCTTGACACTTGATATTTTTGACATGCACAGAGAATACATTTATCTGACTTCAGTTGAATTTTTGATGCAATCTTTACAATGATACTTGCTGAGTTAATTTACGAGTCGACTTGTGCTCAGAATTACTTGATATATGACTGTGATCATAGATATATGTGAATAAAATTACTGTATTAACAGCAAAAATATTCTTGTACATCATTCTCTAGGGTAGGTAAAGATAATGGCTAGTTCTTTTCAGCTTCAAGTAATCAAGGTAGGTTTTGGGGGTTATAACACCTGAATGGGTGCAACAAACGAGGACAGTTGACGATTTACATGCTTATTTATGTCTTTGGAGTATATATTGCAGATCGTACTTGGAGGATTGTGGTAGCTCTTGGCGCTATATCATAGCGCAAACGAGCATCACACACGAGAAAAAACTTCTCATTATTGATTACTCTCTACTACTCTTTATTGCCACACTAGACAAACGTTTATGCATCGGCACGGAGACGTAAATTGCAGCCTTTCGAAGGTTTTCAACGCAAGGCAGTCGTCATTGTCCCTACTGAGGAAGAATTTGAAAAGCGCGTTGAAAAAAGAACAAAGGATGAGGGAAAGGAAGTCCCTGAACGGGCTGTGCTTGAAATGAAAGGTAGGCTCTGTCGGATCTGGAATACATTGCCCTTCTACTCATCTTTCAGAACCTACTGTAGTTATGTACACAGCATGTCCTTTATCAATATGGACTTAGATTTTGTTGGTTTAGGTAGAACTATGTATGTTGGAAATGTCTTGTGTCACGGGGTTGTCATAAAGTTCACGTGTCACAAGATTGGGTCTGATAATTTACTCCATCATTTAACTCGATGTCTTTACAGCTAACTTTGCCCTGCCAGAGGAAGGGGTCCTGTTTGACTCTGTCGAGTATGTGGAGTTAGGCAAAGATGAATGCAAGGAGTTGGTGGAAAAGTACAATAAAGAGGGCAAAGATAATCTGCCTCCTCCAGAGAAGAGGTCCAGATGGGGAGGTAAGTCTGATTTTCTTCTTATAAGGCAGGTACTTAGTTTATATGCCAGACATGGGTATTACTATAGTCAGCATTCTGCACATTGGCTATCAGTTTGTCCACATATTTTGCTACCAGCTGCAATTTTTAGAAGAGAGTATTATTTCGTATTTATGAGCAATGTCTAGAATAAAACTAACACGTTCAACAGGTACACATAGTTGACAAAAACTATCATATGTAGACATACATATGATATACACATATAGGTATTATGTATGTACAAAATAAATCCTCAAGTCATCAATGAATCCATACTTAAAGAAACTTAGTGAAAAACTTTGATTTTTGAGTCGGCTTCGGTGAAGCCACACTCATTGCAATCACTTTCTTTTCAGGGGTTATAACTTTCACTACAGATATAGAGCTTACTATGCCGCTGAAAAATAAAGTGCCGAAAAATTACTAATGTTGTCTTAAAAATTCTTGATCAGCACAATGTACCTTTAGCTCAGTTAATTTAAGCTAAACATAAATTAGTATCAATAACTCGAAAAAGGAGTTGCAATAATGTTTTCAAATTTCGCTTAATGATATGTAGTTGTGACTACTTTACGATGTGTTTACCACCGACACTGTCGGATGTACTCGATTGTGTAATTCTCCGGACAAAGCATTTGTCTTGATCTTGTATCGCTTGTTTTTATCGAGATATTTCAATTAAAGTTTTCCCCAACATGTTCTGGAACTTTAGTTCTTTTTCACATATATGACAAATTTAAAGATCGATCTTCCCGCATTTCCTCTGATAATGAAAATGCAATATAAATATTTAGGTAAATGTTGTATGTTTCTAAATATAAATGATGTTAAAACATTATGAGAATCGTGAATAAGATGGTTATTTAATGTCCCACTTGAAGGAATGTCGTTCCTTAGCTCAGCCTCGACTCGTGACAACAATGCAGTAAAACTTGTTGCCATGAAGTTGTCGATTGCACGTTCATTTCGGATACAAGCAATTGCAAACTCTTTGTCGTAAGATAGTATGAAGAGAGCAAATTTTATTAGCATTTTGTATAATGACGATGTAGTTGCAACAAAGACCTAATTTTTGACCTGCAGTTCAGAGAAGCCCTAATGAGAGTATCCTGTGGAATGTTGCATGTCATCTCTTCATGTTTATATTCTAGGAAATGAGAGGCGAGATAGGAGGAGTAATGACAGAAGAAACAGTGGTGGCTTTGATCGTCGTAGTGGTGGTGGTGGAGGTGGTGGTGGAGGAGGGAACCGCCAGAGAGATAATAGACAAGGTGGTGGTGGCGGTGGCCGCCAAGGCAGTAAGTAACATACATTGTACTTCATTGCTTTGCAGATTGTTTAGCACTACATATATCCAGAGATCTGAATTTCAGTCTTGTTCTAAAGTAATGAAACATAGAAAACAAATTCTATTCATAGGAAGTCAGATGTCAAATTAAATTGTAATATTTAATTGGGGAGGATTTCAATGCCAAGTAGACAAGGAAACTAGAAAGTGATGGAAGTCAAAGCCTTTCTTTGTTTTGGGTTGTACAAGTTAAATTTGGGTGGTCAAGCTTTGTGCATAACTTTAACTCTGGTTTTGGTTTATATAAACAGAATATTAGATTTATGCTCTTATGTTTATTTCAGACCAAGGCTGGGATCGAAGCAGCAGTGGAAATCGTTGGGGTGGAGGAGGCGGTGGTGGTGGTGGTGGTGGTGGTCGAGACAGAGACCGTGGTTATGACCGTAATGGTGGTGGTGGCAACCGCTGGGGAGGCGGAGGTGGTGGTGGTGGAAACCGCTGGGGAGGCAGTGGAGGAGGCGGCGGTGGTGGTAACCGCTGGGGAGGTGGTGGAGGAGGCGGCGGTGGTGGTGGTAACCGCTGGGGTGGAGGTGGTGGTGGAGGAAATGACAGAAGACAAGGAGGAGGTGGCGGAGGATGGAACGCAGGTGGTGGAGGAAACAGGGTATGTCCACATTATATACTGCACTTTTTCAAATTCTGTAATCATGAATGCTATGAACCCTTTCTAGACTGGAAAAAAAGACTGAAACCATGTTGTTGAAGTGATCCTTGTTTGACTTAAAACACATCCATAAAAACATTGCAGTTCCATATATTTTCTACCCTGAGAAGGAACTACTTTCAAAGAAAGATCCTACAGGGCTATCAAAATCATTAAATGCACCCAGAATTGGACCTTCTTTATTGATGATGTTCCCTATTGCATCGTTAGATTGGGACTTTCTTTGTTGATGATGTTCCCTATTGCATCGTTAGATTTGGACCTCCTTTATTGATGATGTTCCCTATTGCATCATTAGATTGGGACCTCCTTTATTGATGATGTTCCCTATTGCATCGTTAGATTGGTTGCAATGGTTTTATATCATCATACATTAACTGCCGGGAGTGCAGATGGATTCTTCACACTGTGTTACTTGCGGTGAAGGTTCACTTAGCAGTGTAACTCGGGTTTTGCGGATTCATACAGTCTTCAATATTATATATCAACACTTAAACCTTAAATTATTTGAAGCTACTTTGAACTGTATGCTGCTTGCATTCTCTGTTGATTTGTATCGTAGGGCTTGAAATTCCCGTTCGCCAATGGCGAGTGAAAATGCCCCCGTGCGAGTGGTTTTCCGTTTGAACTCGCCCGTTTGGGTTTTTTCAAAATCTTGATCGCTTCAGTGTTTGATTTTATAAAGCATAAGTTTGATCGTGATCGGCATCGTAAAAACAGCGATAACAGATCATCTTAGGACATCCTAGGATGTTGACTTGAATGTATGCATTGGATGCTGCATCTGACCTTCTTGACCTTTGACCCTTTCATTTCTGTCCATGTACATGTATGGTTAACTTTTTGGGGGTAACTCATTTGTGAACATACTATAAGTGCTACAGCTACCAAACTTGCACCAATCATTCATTTGGGGATGTCAGTATGAGTGCATGCTGCATCTGACCTAGATTTTCTGCTTGAGTGATTTGGTCAACCTATTTTAGGTATCTCAGTTCTGGATAAACTATAAGTGGTACAAGTACTAAACTTACATCAGTGGTGCATCTTCGTTATCTTCAATTACACTATGTTTTTCGGTTTTTTATTTTTAAAAACACCTTTGAAAATTACGGGCTCCTTGATTTTGTTACGGGCTCCTTGAATTTGCAGTCTAGGAGCCTGTGTGGCTCCTTAAAAATTTCTCTGAATTTCAAGCCCTGTATTGTGTATTTTGTACTTGCAGCAAGGGTAGTTCAATCAGTAATGTTCATTGCTTGTGATAGTGAGGTCGGAATTGTCACTTATATATGTGATGCTGTGTTGTCCTATGTGAATGAAACCCAAGGTTCCATGTTATGATAGACATGGCATGTAAATGATCCCCAATGGCTTCCGATGGGTTATTTGTATTGGTCTGAATTCCTGTGCATGACATCAGGCAGACGCCGTCACCACATAATTGAAATGAATGAACCTGAATTGTACAGGAAAAAGCAGTTATTCTGTTGAGGTTCTTATACCCGGGCAAATTTGCTTTTAAAGTTGATAAATATACACAAAAATGTACAACAAATGATACATATGTGATGAAATAATTGGTTGGCCTGGTGATGCCTTCAGACGATTCAGTACAAACCAAGTACTGTTATCATGGGTATAATATGAATGTAACATTTGTTTTGTCTGTTTTCAAGAAATATTTTTCAGGACATTGTAGTTTTCAACAGTATTTGGGTTGACATATGAATTATATAGGAATTTGTGTTTGATCAAATTTGTTGGCTAAAAAAAAGAGTTCAACTTCAATTCCAATTTATTGATTCATTGGAAATATGCATGTGATTATATGAATGATTTCCTATGTCAAGGTCTACTAGTGAAAGGCTTGATCAATACAATGTATTGGAAGAGCAGTGATGTTGAGAGAAAATGTTGTGATGTTTTAATTAATAGTATAATGTAGTGATGCAGAATCGGACAATTTTCATAATCGATGATCGGACAATAATCGGAAATCATAACTGATCGATGATCGATTATATTCAGACAAATAAGAAAACCATTTTGCAAGGGGATATTTTTATCGTTTGACAATGTAATCATGTATGTAGAATTTTTCATTTGAAAAATACAATAAACAAGAAATTTTAAACAATAAAATATATCTCAGTAACAAGATAACAAGTGTCATTACCAAAGACCAAACAAGAATAATTAGCACTTCCTTTATTCTATGGAAAAATTAAGAGGGGACAAACTATTTAAAAAAGCATCATACATTCATTCTGATGATTCTTTGAAAATTACAAATGTCATGAAATTGATGAATAAGTGTGGGGGTTTCTTTTCACTCTCAGTTTCAGTCTTCTGTGTATGAATCAGAGGAAATTCTGCAGGTGGCAAGATAAACGATTTTTTTTAACAATGAAATTTATACAAAGATAAGAGAATCAAACAAAAATACTAAATGTTCACACATTTTTATCCTGATTCATTCAAATTTATATGTAAAAAAACAATAATTATTGACATTAAGTTCCATTTCATGGGCATTTCAGTAATAAGAAGGGGCATTCTGGTCAATTGGGTCATTTCGGTAGATAGTTACACTACATTTTACGAGTCAATTTGGGTAATAAAACTTCTTCTTCTTTGTTTTGTTTTCCGGCGATTTTTGAAAATAGAATCGAAATCGGCGCACTTTCAGCGATCGATATTCGATCATCGGCGATAATCGTTTCATGACTAGTATAATGTTACTGTATAGTACAGTTTTTGAAAGTATAATGTTGTTTCTCTTTCAGGATCGTTACGGTGGAAGAAGTGGTGGAGGTGGTGGTGGCGGTGGGGGAGGAAGCCGCTGGAGTGATAACCGCAGTGGAGGTGGCAGTGGTGGTGGTCACGGAAGTGGCAGTGGTAGTCATGGTGGTGGTGGAGGCAGTGGTGGCTATATGGGTAGCAGTGGTGGCAGTGGTGGTGGTGGTGGAAGTAGATGGTCAGGTGGTGGTGGAGGATCCAGTGGCGGTGGTAGCGGTGCCAAGTCCTGGGGTCAGTCTGGAGGCTGGAACCAGGGTGGTGGATCTCAGAGCAATTGGGGCAGTGGCACTCAGCAAGGCTCGTGGGGAAATCAGAACTGGGGTCAACAAGGTAGCTGGGGCAACCAACAGGCTTCAGCTGGAGGATATGGGGTAAGGAATGAAAAATCTTGGATCATACATATATTCTCATAAGGAATAGAGAAGAAAGAAAATCAGGGTAGCTCAAAATTCAATTTCAAACGAGATACATTTGTACATCTGTCTCTATCCATCTTGCTCAAATGATAAGTTAGTTTACCTCTAGAATGTTAAGCTTGGGGTGTTTTTGTTTCATTAACACATCTACTCTTCATGAAAAGTAATTAAAAAGAAATGAGAGTGGATTTTAGTAATATTACTTCCAATATAAGATTGAATGAGTATGTACATGTACTTGTAGAGTACTTGCCATCTTGTTCATCACAATAGTTTTAAGCAAAAGTATTCTCTATCTTTGAAGAATTTTCTTGCCAGCATGTTGAAACATACAAACCCTGTAATTTCTGAACGTAATTGCCACGGTTTGTTAAACGTGTGTCTAGTTATGTTATCACGTGCTTACTACAGGAAGACTCTCCAGTCAAAATTTATCCCTTAATTATATTTCTTTCTACAACAGCAATGGAACTATGCTCAGAGTGGTCAACAGCAGACTGGTCAAGTTAGCCAGCAGCAGCAGTGGAACCAGTACTCTCAGCAATGGCCACAGTACAACACACAACAGTATGCCCAGTGGTATGGCCAATACAGTCAGGACTCCAGTGGTACTTCCTCCGGCACCACCCAGCAGCAAACTCAGCAGCAGTAGTAGACTCTCAGTCACAGTGTATATAGACTTTGTGCAGCGGGTGGTCATGGAAACCCACGTGCTGTCATGAGCTTCATTGGGTGTTGTCATCCATGTTATCACTTCTTTGTTGTCATATTTTTGTCAAATCATTATGATCACCTCATGAAATTTTTAACACATTTCTAATGATATGAAAGAAATCGAGAAGACAATTTACTCTGTGTGAGAACATTTCAGATATCGTGTCATGGAGTTTTTGTGTACATGTATTTCTTTGTCACATTCGATGTCTATGCATCAGGTTTCATCAAATTGTACAATTAAAGATCTCGGATTATAATAGACTAGTTGTTTCCTTATTATAGCTTTTATCTCTAGAAATTGCTCTCATGCACCATCTCGGGGTTTAAACCCTTCTAAGGACAGTGGATTTTCTTTGGTTTTCTGAACACTAGTCACCTGTATGAATTGATTTTGTTATTGTTTTTTGACACACATAGATTATTTCACTGGTAGCGCCATCTGTCTGGTGCTTGGCGTCATAATTTATTGTCACCGGACAGTGAGGGATTTATTATTCCCTTGACCCGGGTTGTACCATCTATCTAAAGGACACGCACAAGCAGTAGATGATGACTCGCATGGATTCAATCCGGCAGCTAGAATTCACCCATCCACAAAACGCAATTTTTCCTTGTGATGACGTCATCTGC
Organism: Pteria penguin; assembly: GCA_035048485.1. Classification (NCBI taxonomy): domain Eukaryota; kingdom Metazoa; phylum Mollusca; class Bivalvia; order Pterioida; family Pteriidae; genus Pteria; species Pteria penguin. The sequence continues at coordinate 49,307,937 of CM068587.1, forward strand.
CCACGCCTGGATATATTCGTATTCGAGTTGTTGTGATCAGCAAAACAAACCATTATTTGCACGTGTACTGTAAAAAAATGAGATCAGTTTGATGTACAAAAGGTACTAGCTAAAATCAAAGATTGATTGATTATTGTTTTACGTCACTCCACGATTATTTCACATATATGGTGACGGGATCTGCCAGATGCTTTACATAAAAGTATTTACCTTTGCAATGGACCCACCTGAAACAGTGAGGGATCTTTTACCTGCAAAACCTACCGTGACACGCGTACGGGGCCTCGGGTTTTACTGTCCTTTCCGAAAGACCGAACACCGGTGTGCCCACGGCAGTAGTCAAACCCAGTCATCGGTCATGAGCCGAGTACCTCATTCACTGAGCCACATCGGCTTATGTACAAAGTAAGTTGTGTTTGGGTTAACATGTGATCTGTCATCCATAGTCAAAATATTTCAGTTTGGTACAGATGTACATGAAGAGGGAAAATTTCGGCTCGATATATTTTTGACCGAATATTTTTGTGACCTCTCATCTTGGGGAAACCTGTTGATCCTAGTTCTCTAAATGAAGGATTATTTATAAATTTTTAAAAATGTGTGTCCTTTTATTATGCTGCTTTTGCGGTGAGTGGGAAGATGGGCGCCCGTAAACCGGTTAACCACACGAACTGAATGACGTTTGTTACTTTAATTGGCCGTCTGAAGTCGGTATTGTAATTGCAGTACAATCGAATATTTTGGTAAAGTCGTCTTTTAAGTATATTTTACTATGTTTTATGGGATCGTTCTTAGTGATTTGTGTCATACAGCTTGGTCAGATGTCTTGTTTTTTCTTTGATGATGATCTTAACCTTAATTTGGCGTTTCAGTGAACACCTTTATTTAGCGTTTGGCGTGATCTCTGGCATACCATTAATCATACTTGCATCGAAGTTTGGCGGTTTTTACACATTGTTAAGTTCTTCCCTATTGATTAAACCAGGCGACCTTGACCTTGATTTCATGCTTCAGAGAACAGACTGCTTCCTTGAAGATGGATTTGCTTATGAAATGAATTAAAACATTTCTGGAAACAACTTTAAATAAGGTCTTTGACGGTATTTTGTACCGATGAATTCAGATCCTCTCAAAGATCAGTATTATAGAATTTACTATGTAAGCATCGTGTGAACCCCCGTCACATCCCTCCTTCTCTCTGAAGAAGGAGAGATGAGACGGGGGTTCACACGATGCTATGTAAGATGACAAGGATTTCATCCAAACTTTTTTGTCCTTTGGATGTGATGATATAAACTAACACGTATGGAAGATCTCTGAAGGGCACGGTTGGGTCCGTTACGTAGGGAAAGTACAGAAGATCCCTTGGCTTCGAGTGGGTACGTTGCATAGGGAAAAATCATGAAGTCATTGTATCCTACAGTTGTTTATAATTGATTGGAAGTCTTTCGGCCGGCTAATTAACCGAACATCCTTCCTACAGATTTCAAAAAATTTTGAATAATGATAACAGCACCGACATTGAATGGCTTTTGAAGTCGGAACGTTCTGTGGAAGACAATTCATTCATTAATACCCACCTTCATAACTTCGAATTAGGTAGATAAAAATGGCGTTAACTCCTCCGTGACCTTACTAGACCATATTGGGACATATTATCTTCTCCACAGTACATCAGACTCGGATAAATATTCCCACAATTACATTAAGTACAGACAATATGATACTCCGAGGAAATATTTGATTGGATTTTGATTAAACTTGGTGGAATCGTCTTTTTATTGACGTGTATAATAACATTGGTCTGGTCGGTCAGCGGCTAAAGTACATATATAATTCTGCCATTCATAGGTTTTAATTAATATGGACCAAGGGCCACTGTAAGCTTTGGTTGATACCTAGACCCAAAGCATACTAAATTGTCAGATAACTAAATTTGTCAAAATTTCAAAAATTGGGAATCCTTAATAAAACCTACTTCTTATCCAGTTTTCGATTTATTTTAGGGCTACTGCATTCATTCACCCGTTGTTTGCTTTATGTCTAGCATCTGGATCATTGATGAGGAAATTTTTCCGAAACGTGCATGGATGGCCCATAATGTAAATAATTACGTGTTATTTAGTGGTGCTTTGTACATTGGAGTCTTCCAACGGTAACCTTTGTGACCTGCAGGGCTTCATGATTTCAAACTATGCGACGAACCCAACCGCAAAGTCCGTCATCTGTTACACCTCTGTTTTGTTTATTTAATCTTGGCTTTACATTACGCCAAAATTACTTAACTTGTGTGGTGACGGTATCTATCCCTTACAATGCAAAGAAATCGGTTACTATGCAATCTTTCTGCCTCGTCCAGCGTTTTCTGCTGTGTCATCCGAAAAGCATGACACCGACGAATCACCAGCGGGTCACGAGCAAAACGCTTACCTCATTGAGCTTCGCCAGCATTGTATTCTTGCGAAAACTAAAATCTTATACACACCCACACACACAGATATAATATATATATATATATATATATATATATATATATATATATATATATATATATATATATATATATATATATATATATATATATATATATATATATGTCCCATCCTCATGTTAGCTGAACTTAATATTAGAGCAGATATTTACATAGATCTCCACCACATACATATATATCATTTCAGTACATAATTGAGAACCAATCCTGTAAGGCATGCAGTCCTTAAACTGGGAAGTGTGATGAATAACAATTTTGTAATTACCCCTACTCAGTATTTACCAAGTGATTTCGTTACATGAGTAAGGCAGATCAGAGCAAGCAAACAATACAACGAAGGCGGCCATCTTGAAAATCTAAATATATATAACTTGCTCTCTCTCTCTCTCTCTCTGTGCTGTTTTTGAGATTTTATTGAGACTTCACTGGAATGATATAGTACTAATTTCAAGCCAACACAAAAAAGGAATATGTGTTGCGTTGGTCGGTGTATGCATCGTGTCTATCAAGAATTTTAAAAATGTAGGTCAAACATGAGGGTAAAGGTCATAATGTCACAAATCATGATACCAATGGAAATGTCTTTTTATAAGGAACACGCATGTGAAATATGGCAATGCTGGCTGGTATGATTGAAAAGTTATGTCCAATATTTATGTTGTTCACAGATAAACATGAGCAAAACAATATTCACCTGTTGGTATAAAAATTTAGAGCTACCATGATACCAATTTGGCATGCTGTAACGATCTATATTCGTTCAAACATATAACTGACTCCGATAAAGGAAATGAAAATCGAAAACTTTTGTGCGTTCAAATCTAAACATAGAAATTAAAAAAAAATCATATAAAAATAGGAAAATCACGAACGATCGAACTTTCAGCTACAAATAACAATTAAAAAAAAAAACAAAAACAAAATAATGGCAAAATCTTCTGGGAGTTAACTTTTTAAAATTAAAATATAAATGCAAACAGAAATATATGCATGTAAAAATAGATTAGATTAAAAGATCGAGAATAAATTTGAAATTTAATTAATGTCGAAAAAAAAAACATTATACAGTAAAAATTATTCTTATAGGTTCTGTATTTCATGATATCCCTTTCTAAACCATGGCGACAGGCGAAAATATGGTGCCATATAATATCATTTATACATTTTATGCACTTGACCCTCCGTCTATCTGGTTTTATGTCATAAAAGACATTTCATCGGTAAACAATTCAGAGCAGCTCAGTTTTTATTGTCATTATCTTATCCGATCAAAATTTGCGGTTAACTGCTTTTAGCTCGTGGAGTCATTTTCTGGAACAAAACCCAATTAGGTATTGACTGTATTTCATTATTGATTATAAAGTACAAAACCTATAAGTCAAAAGATATGCTTGTTTAAAAAAAATAGGATGAATTAATATAACGTTTTTACTCTCATGTTTGTTTGTTTGTTAGATTCTTGAACTACGTCACGCCAAGATTATTGGCCTTATATGGTCAACTGTCCTTTTAGATTTGAACTAAAACGAGGTTCTTAGATTTTGCCACGTGTTCCATATGTAACAGGCAGGAGAAAAACACGTGGCTAGGGCCCGGGAATTGAACCTAAAACCTTCCGCTATAAAGACGGACGATCTCGCCATTGAGCTATCGGGGCCAGTACATGTCCGTCGTTGGAGGATGCCCTCACACTCCTCCCCTTCCAGAGGTTTCCAACCCTGGAAACCGAAACACACAACAATCCAAAGATCACAATCCTTACAATGCACAAACAAATATGCGACGCATGAGGGCTGGCCGCGGCAACAAATGTAAATGTCCGATGTGAATGGACCCGAAATTCGAACCCAGAACCTTCCGCTATCAAGTCCGACGCTCTCGATCGCCACTTACCTATCCGGGCCAATACCTGTCCGTCCCAAATATATTTCGTTGGAGGATGCCCCATGCGTCATTGTGGGTTTGTTTGTTCGTTTGTTTGTTTTTTGTTTTTGTTGGTTTGCTTATTTGTTTGTTTTTGTTGGTTTGTTTGTTTTTAGTTAATAGATATATCTTTCGTTAATTTATTTTTCAAGTCTGAACAAAATGAAGCCGGTGTGGTCTAGTTGATAAGGTGCTCGGCTCCTGATCCAGAGGTCCCGGCTTCGACCCCCGCCCTGGCACACCAGTGTTCTCTCTTTCGGATGAGACAGTAAAAACCGGTCCCGTTTAACTGTAGGCGTGGCACGTAAAAGATCCCTCACTGCTTCGGGTGGGTCCGTTGCAAAAGTCGAAATTTGTATGCAATGCATCAGGCAGATGCCGTCACCATATACGTGAAATAATCGTGGAATGTCGTAAAACAATTATCAATCAATCAATCAATCAGAACAAACTGAACTGTTTGTTATAGTTACTTGACGCCGTTTATTTTCATATTTTACATTAATGTCACGCTTATTCCCTTTGCAGTGTGTAGCTCGTAGAAAAGTTCCCCGCGGAGGGTTTGACGCAAGTGTTGCTATACTTTTTTCCTGATGTTATGTAGCAACGGCACGCTCTACACAGTGCTGATTCACATTCATTAAAAATATACAGTGCTGGGTTATATGTGTTTCTTCTGTATGTAAGGACATTCATGACGGATGTGGCTAGCCATTCAGGAGACACTTACTCCTAATCAGAAAGACAAGACACCAAAGCAACAAGTCTCAGGTTTGAGTCGAACTCGGGACCTCTCGGTCACGAGTGAAGTTACTTACAGACTGATACCGGCTATACTCTTTGAAATATAACAATGATCAAAGTGTAGTTGTCTGTTTCACATATGCTAGGTATATATGTACTCTGCCATTTACTTATGTACATCGTACTATAAAGAAATAAAATGTCTATTGTTACTCCATACTTATATATCAAATAATGTCACATTTTCCACTTGAACTTCATACGAAAAATAATCCAATATACAGAAACAGACATATGACGTAAATAATAGAGATTATGTAAAACGTCTCAAATTCGTGAATTGTTATTGGTGGTGTATTTTACCAAAATAGTCCAGACGAAGTGGTTATAACCCGTACTCAGCCTTCCCCCTTTTCAACAACAATGTTGAAATATGAGCAAGTTACCGTAACGTATTTAAACACTGGAATGTCTAACTGTATCGTACGACGTGTGGTTTGTCGCCGTACAAAATGATGCGGGGGAGATGATTGTATTCCTTATTACAGAATTACTCAAATTTCCAATATTTCGAAATATTTAAGCAAAGATGGGAGAGAGATAAGCAAACAACTACACTCCAGAGTCATACCGATTCTCTGTCTCCGGTAAACAAAATGCCCCTGCCTTTATCTTGGATTCTCGTGGATACCACGTGTGTTGACCAATGAATATTTCCGGTTTTACGCAAGTAAGCCGCACCATCAGCTATATATAGATTGATAAAGCAGAACGAGGCAGAAGGATTAACACTCACCCGTTTTACATAGCCACCCGTGATAGCTGCTGTCGTCGAGGTGAGTTTATTCTAATATCTAAAAAGGCACCAAGGAGATAAATGTAATACTTACAAGTTATATGTTTTATTTATTTATTTATTTATTTATTTATTTATTTATTTATTCAGCTTCATGTTTTTTAAAATAAATTCTTGAATTTCAATTTTTTTTTTTATTAATAACAAAATCACATTTCTAAAACCGAAACTCACATAAAAATGATAATTCAATTACGTCCAATGTTCACAAATATTCAATTGCATGCTTTTACCGAGTGTTGATCAATATTGAATATTATTTATTCACTCTCAGTATTTTTCATATTCGTTGATGCTAAACATACGATGGCGGTAGGTGTTCGTTACATAATATATGATATAACAGACAGAATTAGAACCATATATGATGTATTTCTAAGAAGAACATTTCTAAGTCCCGGAAATTTCAAATCGACTACATTTGAATGCAGAGAGAGTAAAATGCTAGAAGAAAAAAAAATTGTTGCACATTTTCAATGCTTGAATACATTTATTTTTTCATAGATCAAAAGCACAATATTTTGATTAATATGACAATGTGTCCAGAAGATACCGCGAATTCCAGTGCAGGGTTTTGGTTCATTCAAAAATTAAGATCCTTTCGATATATAGGTTCATAAAGCTTAATGTTAAACAATAAATTGACTGATTGATTATTGTTTTTCGTCAATCCACGATTATTTCATGTATATGGTGACGGCATCTGCCAGATGCATTGCATACAAATTTAGACGTTTGCAACGGGCCCATCAGAAGCAGTGAGGGATCTTTTACGTGCCACGCCTACCGTGACACGGAACCTCGGTTTTTATTCTCATCCGAAAGACAGAACAGCGGTGTGCCCAGGGCGGGATTCGAACCCGGGACCTCTCGACCAGGAGCCGAGCACCTCATCCACTAGACCACACCGGCTTTGTCAAACATTAAAAAAAATATATACTCGTTATTGGCTGTGATTGTGCTTTCTTGTTTTGTTTTATTTTGTTTTGGGGTTTTTTTTTTCTGTCTTTTTAAAAGTCCGTCTAATGACGACAAATGAATATTTGCTGATGAGGATCTTTTAACAAGCAAAGCGTGCAAAGTAGTCATCCATCTTACCTACAACCCATGGTTCCTATTTGGAAGTTGTTTACGTTATAATTCAAAACAAGGCCATTCTATCCTTTATTTTGGTCATGTTGAGTTGTTCATCGACGGGAGATGCCCACTCATCTTGGGGGGCTAATAGCACAATCGGTTGATGATGACCACCTTTTATTACTTTGGTGTTATTGCTAACTGAGCAGGAATGTAATTATTGCTAAGTGAGCAGAAATGTCCTTATTGCTAACTAAGCAGAAATGTCCGTACTGCTGAGCAGAAATGTCCTTATTGCTAACTGAGCTGGAATGTAAGTATTACTAACTAAGTAGAAATGTCTTTATTGCTAACTATGTAGAAATGTCCTTATTGCTGAGCAGAAATGTCTTTATTGCTAACAAAGCAGATATGTCTTTATTGCTAAATAAGTAGGATTGTCTTTATTGCTAACTAAGCATGAATGTAATTATTGCTAACTACGCAGAAATGTCGTTATTGCTAACTAAGCAGAAATGTCGTTATTGCTAACTAAGCAGAAATGTCGTTATTGCTAGCTAAGCAGGGTTGTCTTTATTGCTAATTAACCAGGAATGTAATTATTGCTAAATGAGCAGTAATGTCCATATTGCTAGCTTAGCAGTAATGTCATTATTGCTAATTAAATAGGAAAGTAATTATTGCTAACTCAGCAAAAATGTCCTTATTGCTAATTAAGCAGAAATGTCCTTATTGCTAACCAAGCGGGAATGTAGTTATTGTTAACTAGGCAGAAATGTCCTTATTGCTAACCAAGCGGGAATGTAGTTATTGTTAACAAGGCAGAAATGTCCTTATTGCTAACTAAGCAGAAATATCATATAGTTCTCGGTTGACATCAGTCATAAATCGTTTTTGTCGTTTAATTGACCTTTCATCCCTCCGAAAAATCAGCATGAACATTAGTATTGTTAATTTGGCCTATACACTTAGGTTACACCGCCCACACTACATCAAAATGATGCCGTAATCCAACTTTGTGTCAAATAACTTCTTGCAATTGTGACACTAGTCATCATCTTCTATTATCAAATTTCAAGCTACCGGTAACTGTGATTTGACTATGTAACATAAACCGATTACAGAAATGATGATCAATTTCATATTCTATGAAAACACGGGCGGATCCAAAAATTTTGTCGAGGTCCATCCCTAATGGATTCTCCGAGAGGGGGTCCACCCATGTTTTGTGAGTAAAATTAACTTATTTTACATCGAAAAATAGCAATAAAAGTAATCTCGTGGTGGGTTCAGACCCGGCTAACTTCATCAGCTTCGCGCATGGAAAAGATATTCGATTCAGAATAATGAATTCAACTGCATACACGCACTTTACAGAAATATCGTGAAATACCAAATACCGAGTCTGGACTGACTTGCATTTAAAAATCGAGATTAAATTTATAATCAGGTTTAGTTATAAATGAGGTAAAATTTCTAATGTGTACTTCGTCTTTAATTTTTTGTTGATGACAACAGAAATTAACAGATTTATTCATCAATCGGAACACCTCGCGCATTTCCATCGCACGCTTGATAATAAGACTCGAAGATAAGCATGGTGATGTGATAATATCCTATTTCAGTAAATAAGCGGAACAAAATAAAGTAATGAACATATAAATCAACCCTAATTCGGAACACCATCGCCTTATTTTTTTTTTTTTTTTTTTTTTTTTTTTTACAAAAATAGATATTGCGTACGAAAATGGACGAGTTGTTACGATTGAAACCAACCCTTATAAATGAATAATTACAAACATTTGAAATCAATTATTATATATTATATATTATTGTATGCTTATATATCTTGCCTTTTGTGGCGTTAAAAAGTAGATTTAGTTTCACCACAGCATTCGACATTTTGTGATCATGTGATAAAAAAAGCTTCAGAAATATGTCTACTACTCACTTCCGAGTTATTCTTTACCCATGATTCCGTGCGCTTCGAATACTAAGCGAGAGTAAATAGCTAAGTAGATAATGACTTTCGAGTCTTATTCTGAAGTGTGCGATGGAAATGTGAGAGATGATCCGAATGATTTACTGATTTGTTTTACTAACCTTCGGATTTAGTTCTCACGTACTGGTAACTAAGACTGATCACCATAAAACTGTACTGCATTTATATTTTTGCAAGAGTTTATTTTCGCGATGATCTCATGCTAGACATTTTGCGATGATCTCACACTGGATATTTTTGCGATAATCTCACGCTTGATATTTTTGCGATTATCTCACGCTGGATATTTTTGCGATAATCTCACGCTGGATACTCTTGCGATGATCTCACACTGGAAATTTTTGCCATGATCTCAAGCTGGATATTTTCGCGACAATATCACGCCGGATATTTTTGCGTTGATCTCAAGCTGGTTATTTTTTGCGATGATCTAACGTTGGATATAAGTTGTATATCTTTACGCGACATGGCAAAATAGCGCTCATTTTCCTAATTTGCATGGCGGCCATTTTGGAAACGATATATGCACTATGTCTACCATAGGCTTGAACGGGAAACAAAAAATCCATAATACTCACTGTTTTGTGTTGAAGATCAAATTTGTCCGGCAAAAAGTCAATACTTCTTATGACACTGAAAGTAACATTAAATTTTAGTGAAATTTGACAAATTAAGTCCCGTCACTTATAGGATGAAATTCTGAAGCGATAATGCCAATTCCCTACATGTAAAGAAACGCAAAAATCGAAAAAAAAAAACAGAAAAAACCCCACATACTTGGCATCTTAACTGCTATAGGAAATATTACGAGCTATATATTTGTCCGGCCCGTTTCGGAGAGTTCGAGATAAGAAATTCGTGAATGCATCAGTTTAAATGAAATATAACGAAATTATGTCCCGTCACTATTGGGTCAAAAATTTGACATTTTTTAGAAGCATTGGCGCCATATTGTAATCGCGTAGTACCAACTTAGGCCATGACGTCCTAGTGGATAAGGTGCTTGGCTCGTGATCGAGAGGTCGCGGGTTCGAGTCCCGCCCGGGGCACACCGGTGTTCTGTCTTTCGGATGAGACGGTGAAAACCGAGGTCCCGTGTCACGGTAGGCGTGGCACATAAAAAATCCCACACTTCTTCGGGTGGGTCCGTTGCAAAGGTCTAAATTTGTATGCAATGCATCAGGCAGATGCCGTCACCATATACGTGAAATAATCGTGGAGTGACGTAAAACAATAATCAATCAATCAAAGCCATGACGTCAAGTCACGTGATGCGCATAAGATTTGCATAAATGAATAAATTGAGCACCATTTTGCCATATAGTGATTGTATCAAACTGGAGATTTTCACGACAATCTCACGTTGAATATTTTCGCGAGATATCATTTTCGCGAGAAGCAATAGGGTTCGCCAGCTATACGCGTCAGCTTCGAGTTTCATATAGTTTCCGATTCTTTAATTAGAAGAGTTCCGAAACATTCCGAATGAATAATGGGGTATTACTTTTATCGTTTATCGTTAACAATAGTGCAAATTTTCAGTTTTATATTCCTAATATTATTGTAAATATATGAATAAAAGTATTTGAATTCACTGAAGAAGCATTCAAAGATGAAACATAGGGGCAGGCTTGGTGTAGTGGTTAAGCGCTTGGCTTGCGGCGTTTCGTCACTATGTTTAAGAAGTCGGTAACCTCCTGCTTCCATGTCGCGATATAACTGAAAAATTGTTGAAAGCGACGTAAAACACCAAATCAACCAATCAACCAATCGATGAAATATTCTCAATCATTTTCTAACTATAGGCAATAATCATAGAAAAACAAAAGATCGAAAAGTAAGATTTTACTTTGAAACTGAAGATAAATCCCGAGGTGTATACTTCATACAAAGTCACCTGTCTGGATCATCTCAGCGTTTAAGAATGCATCCCATTTACATGTACTGGGATCAAGAGAAGCAAGGACTTTATTTTAGCGCGGAGTCATACTATCAATATTTAGCGAAAATAAAATTTTCACAAATAAAATAGTTATTTACAGTAATACTCATTTGTTGGGCAGAAAATGTTTTCTGAAAATTACGTAGTACAGAAGATGAAATTCATTAAGCTAAGGACTGCCCTTCTTATACTAAACATAGAAAATATTTATCAAATGTACACAAGGTAAAATATTCATTTTCTCTACTGTCTTCTGAGATAAATCTACATAGCTTATGTCAAATGAAAACAGATGCATTCATATAATTTGCCCAGTATATATAGTTTTATGTTTTACAGGGAGAGGCAGTATATAAGGTAGTTTATACCAGGGAAGTGTGTATCTACTATATGAGATATATACGTCCCTGCTTGTACAATTCAAAATCAATCATTTAGAAATATCATACTAATTGAGAAATACATGTATATAATATCATAGGTACTCGGAACGAATACTTCGATACGACCCCTACCTTTTCAGCCTATACTCTATAAAATACGGTAGGGGTCGTATCAAAGTTTTCGTTCCGAGTACCGATGTATAATATCTGTGAGACAGTCATCTTCTATGTAAAAAATTTAGGTGTTCTGTGTTATTAAAAGCCTGCATAATATTTTGGGGGTTTTGGGGTGGGGTGGGGTGTGGGATGGGGGTGGGGGTTATTTTGTTTTGTGTCTTCTCTGTGTGTTTTACTAATTGAGAAATACATTTATATACTACATGTGAAACAGTCATCTTGTATGTACAAATTTAGGTGTTCTGTGCCGCATAATGCTTCGTTTGGGATTTCTTTTTTGGGAGGAGGGGATGTTTTATTTTGTGGGGGAGGGATGTTTTTGGTTTTATTTGTTTTTTAATGTCATACCAAGATAAATTAACTACTATGGTGATGCAATGTATAAAAATTTAGATCAGTGCAACGAACCTATCCGAACCAGTGAGGTCGTGTACCGTGACACGGGGCTTGTGTTTTACTGTCTCATTTAAAAGAAAGGACACCAACGAGCCTAGGACCTCTCGGCCACTATCCGAGCATGCTACCGACTGAACTATGTCGGTTTAAACTGTAATCTAGATCTTTTATCCCTTATTTTTCATTTAGTGAATTGAGAGAGAGAGAGAGAGAGAGAGAGAGAGAGAGAGAGAGAGAGAGAGTTATTATTTCTGTCAAATCATATTTTAAACTTTAATACAAGTATAGTGTGTTTATCAAAAGTAATGCTACTTATAGATATACATACGAGATACACATAAATAACATACAACAAGGTCAAGTGAATGAATCGTTCACCCTAGTACCGATTACAGAGTTTCACAGTTTGCCCTACATTACAAGCATGTTTAATATATTTTCCAGTATTACAAAATTCTTTTTTATTATCTGAGCCAAACATGAACTAATTTAAACTAATTTAAAGACAGAAGGTCTTCGAAAATAGTGAGGTTTCAAAAAATTTAATTCTTAAGTTATGATAAGCGGGTCATTTCAACATAAAATTGAATTCATCCCCTATATCTAATTTGCATAGAGGACATATTCGTCTTTCTAAAGGTACATTTTTATATCAAACCGTTTCAATACACAAACAATGAGATGAGAGACGCAATTTGGTTTTTTTTTTGGTTTATTTGTGCGCGTGTGTGTGTATGTGTGTGTTTGTGTGTGTGTTTATTTGTTTTGTTTTGGATTTTTTGTAGTTAAAACTTGATTTGATACTTATGAATAAGATTTAAAAAGTTAACTTTATGATGTGGTAACCGAAGCAAGTCACAAGAAAACTGATTTAATTTGTCAAGCTAAAAGAAAACACAATGTTATGGTCAGCAGTGCTGATGTTACACTAATATTTAAAACATTTAATATGTTTAAACATTATTATAGCAATCTAATAATGTTTAAACATATTAAATGTTTTAAATATTAGTGTAACACTGACATAAATATAATGCATAGACATGAAGCCCATTTATGGCCCCTTTGAAATGAGGAATGTCTTCTGAATTCTCTCGCCCACATCTCAGCATTTGTATGATATCTTAATACCAGGCGCATATGATAAAACTCTTTCAAATTTTGAGTTAAATAAAGGATGTTATATTGTAAAACGGCCAATGACCCTTGGGATTGGGGTTCCTGTATCTTATCAAAGTCGACGACTTAGAAATCCGGTCAAACAATAAAACGAAGGGCACCGAGGGTCGAAACTAGGTCATTCTTTAGTAAAATTGGGGAGGGGTATAGATGTGCACTCCGATCGCTTATAAAAATTAATTCAATGGTAACCAAAATAACTTGGGTTTATCTATAATCAAAACAAATCACGCTTTGTACTAATTTACTGAGAGACTTTAAGTCATTAAGTCAACTACTATTGTAAGTAAAAATAGACAATATCAAATAGATTTACGACACGAGGCATGTTAATTACGTATGTGTACACACAATGCTGACGTCACAGTTTACCTCCATTATTTTGTTTTGTCATGGTTTCAGGTCGAAGGGTTGATGCCAGTCCTAATGTAAAGACTAATTTGCATATATTTTGTAATGTAGTTTTTCCCCGACGTTTGATATAGATATTAGAAGGTATATATGAAATAAAGTTATTCAATGTATTCGCAATACTTACTCGATAACATACATACTTTGCTTGCAAATTATACAATAAGAAACGAAGTCATCGCATAGGCAGACCTAGAAATTTTTGAAAGGGGAGGGGGGGGAGTTGCAGTCTCCCATGACAAATGTTTTGCACTATCGGTCTGGAAAGGGGGATTGCAACCCTAAAATAGTCGAAAATGAGTTTTTTTTTTGCGGGGGGGGGGGGGGGTTAAAATTTCCGACCACAAGGGGGGGGGGAGGGGGAGGAGGGGACAACCCCCCTTCCCCCTCTAAATCCGCTAATGCATTATACCTTACTATAAATTATACAGTACATTTAATCTTCATTTCCCTCTTTAGTTACACGTTCACCGCTGGAACACGTTTGACCTAGAACTTTGACACAACTTTATTACTCTTTTCTTAAATTCAAATACATTATGTATTATCCGCTGAAATGTGTATGAAGTTCCGCAATACTTATAAATCGGTACTCAAATTGTCACGGATCTGTTTAAAAAGGGGAAAAAACAAAACAAACAAACAAAAAAAGAAAAAGAAAAAAAAAAAAAAAAGAAAAGAAAAGAAAAAAAAAAAGAAAAAGATGAATGAGGAACTTATGATAATTTTGGTATCAAAACTGGTTGGGGTGACTCTTTTACCCACCATTGAATCCACCGCTGACAAGACCTCGTGAAACTTATAGCAGTCTTTTACACACGAGTTGTTCCCCACATATAGCACAAAATTCTTGTATATTTTTGAGGAGGTGGGGGCGGAGGTTCTTGTTTTTGTTTTTCTTCATTTTGTATGGGTTTGAGGGGGTTTTTTTAGGGGGGGGGGGTGTTAGGTTTTTACTATTGTCATTTTCTCATTATTTATCAATTTTGTATTTTATAATGTATATGTATTTATTTAGGGTATATTTTGACATAATAAATGCTCGTATCCATCTATCATCTAATGGAAGAGTGATCGAATGCTCGACTTAAACAATTTTCTCTTGATTTCAATCTTCAAGTATACATAGATATTGCCTTTATTATAGGGCCTTTCTGGGGTGCATCATTTCATACATACTCCCGGCCGACTGACTCCGCGCCTGACTTACTGCTATATTATACATAGATATTGCCTTTATTATAGGGCCTTTCTGGGGTGCATCATTACACACATACTCCCGACCGACTGACTCCGCGCCTGACGTACTGCTATATTATACATAGATATTGCCTTTATTATAGGGCCTTTCTGGGGTGCATCATTACATACATTCCCCTGCCCGACTGACTACGCGCCTGACTTACTGCTATATTATACATAAATATTGCCTTTATTATAGGGCCTTTCTGAAGTGCATCATTACATGCATACCCCCGCCCGACTGACTCCGCACCTGACTTACTGCTGTATTATACATAAATATTGCCTTTATTATAGGGCCTTTCTGTAGTGCATCATTACATGCATACCCCCGCCCGACTGACTCCGCGCCTGACGTACTGCTGTATTATACATAGATATTGCCTTTATTATAGGGCCTTTCTGGGATGCATCATTACATACATACTCCCGCCCGACTGACTCCGCACCTGACTTACTGCTATATTATACATAAATATTGCCTTTATTATAGGGCCTTTCTGAAGTGCATCATTACATACATACCCCCGCCCGACTGACTCCGCGCCTGACGTACTGCTGTAGTATATATAGATATTGCCTTTATTATAGGGCCTTTCTGGGGTGCATCATTACATACATACCCCCGCCCGACTGACTCCGCGCCTGACGTACTGCTGTATTATACATAGATATTGCCTTTATTATAGGGCCTCTCTGGGATGCATCATTACATACATACTCCCGCCCGACTGACTCCGCACCTGACTTACTGCTAGATTATATATAAAACATCAATGCTTGATGTGCAGGACTATATTGAACTATTCTGAACGGAAGAAGTGTCGTCTCCTTTCTCGCATGTTTCCATCTTTCTTTCCATTCTTACACTTTGCTCCAAATCCCATTTCAATGTATTACTATTTAAAAAAAATATCAGTTGGTTGGTCGATTTGGGTTTTACGTCGCTTTCAACAATATTTCAGTTATATCGCGACATGGAAGCAGGAGGTTACCAACCTCTTAAACATAGTGGCGCTACCTGGGAATCGAACCCGGATCGTCGGCGCCGCAAGCCAAGCGCTTACCCACTACACCAAGCCTGCCCCTAAAAAATGTTAGTATTACTCTGAACTTTGTACCTGTTACGACCTAACACGTGGTCATAAGAGAGAAAGTCTATCTGCCTTAAGATATGAAAAATGACAGAGGTTGAAATTTCAAACAGAAGGCGTTGTGATCCAATCCACCGAGAATAGCTTTCTGGATTTACCAATAAAAATGTGCCATAACGTTACTGATTCTTTCTTTATTATGTAATATGAACTGCGCAAACGCAAAGTATTGGTATCGAGATACCTATTAAATAGTCAAGGTATTATGTTTTCGTTTTAGTGAAGAAATAATTATAGAAATTAACCATTGCCTACGATTATTTAGAAACCATGGTTATGTCCATAATAATGTGAAATGAAACCGTAGAAGATTGATCATATTTCCTTTTATATCAGCTACATATTTATTAATGGGATACGATTTTGAAAGTACATAGCACAATTTTATTGTTATTGGTTAAAAAATCCTCAACAGTGAACCTAAAAGCGAACAAAGTGAAACCAAACGGGTGAATACAGGAACCAATAATAGATCGATAATTATAAAAAATGGATTGGAAATCAAAACTTAGATATCTGTATATTTAAAATGCTATTGAAACTGACGCATCACCTAAAACTGGCCGTGATACTTGGTTTCATGTGCCCTCGGGGACCTCTGGTCTACCAGCAGTGACGCCTATAGTAGTTCATGTGCAATGAGACTCCTTAAATATTTTGCACACGGTTGAAAATGTCAATTCTGTTTTGAATTCATGATTTTCGTTATACAGATTTATATCATATTTGTGCCGGTATTAATTTTGACGTCATAGCCATTGTGCTTCTACCTATCCGTATCTCACTACCATTATCTTACTTTTTACAAAGCATTCATGTTTCATATTGCTATACCATTTCTAACGCTTTACGGTAATTTACGGTTATATCTACATATACATGTATTTTATACACATATGTATGTATTTTGACCGATATTTTCCACGGAAATTGTTTATCAGTTAAACAAACACGATGCTTTGCATCGAATTCTATGAACAGGAAATTAGAATAATCACTGCACGAGTAAAGGAGAGTCTTCTATGGTTGTTTAAATGTATTTTCCTTAATTCAATTTATTAATCCTTAAAGTTTAATATTGATGATCCCTCCGAGTCCAGCTTACTAAACATGGCACTAGATTTCGCTCTTCTTCTCCCTGGGGGTATTAACGAGCATGCGCTATTTCTGTCAAGGTGTAAAATCACGCAGGACGTAAGTTTGAACTTGGTAAGATGATTATTGCCATTATTGACATAATTTAAAAAGGACATATATGACAAGAAATGTTTACACAGTAGGTATAGGCCATTTCAGTAAGTTATCTGCCCCTGTTTATTAAGGTAGTCCGCTGGATTGAAAAAAGAGCGTTATAGAGTTATGCAAAAATAGTTAATTCAATTTGTTTTTTCATTTCTCATTTGCATGGTAATTGACCATGGCGAGATACGGTAAAATATGGTGTGGTATGGTAACATATTGTCAACCATGAAGCCATCATTCTAATACACCCCGTTGTGATATGCAAATATGCAAAAGAGAGTTTTTCGGGGGCAGACAAATCACTTAATTAAAATATCCTATTTTAAAGCAGTTCATAAGGGGAAATGAGATCGTCGATTTTAGCAGAAATAATTCATGGTTGAAAAGAATTCAGAAAGTTTGGCAGAATAATTACATCCACATTTTGTTCATCACACATCAGTGAAAAAGTTTACTATGACTTTAAAGAAACCACTTCACCATGCGTTCAAACCTGTAGAGAATGGGCTTGCCTTTTTTCGGAATATCATAAAATGTTTATCCGGAAGTTCTAATAGTGGTTTTGTTTCATTAGTTGTTTTGTTTTGTTTTATTTGGGGGGGGGGGTTAGAAAATCAGTTTCTAGTCTCTTAGAATCTACCGAAAATTCTTAACAAATACATGTCGTAAGTTTTGGATGGATGATAACAGGAGCTGATCCAGTAAGGGGGGTTCTAGGATTTAAAGAGGGGGATACGAAGGTGGTAGAACTCCGGTAGTATCCGATCGTAACTCTTGCCTGTGGTGGTCATTTTCGGATTTAGAAGGGGTGCAGGAGTTGCACCCCCTTTTTGGTCGGAAAATGTACCAGAAAAACATTTTTAGGGTTGCACCCCCTATCGAGACTGAACAGTGCAAACATTAGTCATGGGAGGCTTCAACCAACCGCAACCCCCCCACCCCACCCCCTTTCAGAAATTTCTAGATCCGCCTATGGCGGTGTATGTCATACAGCTGAGTTAGATATTATTAATTCCTCTCTAAGATAAGATTTATTTTACATTTTATTTTGAGCTTTGGGATGTGAAAGGATGGGATCTGAAATTCGCATTTGGCAGATGTCAAGTTGGACCCTCCTTTTTTACAGATGGATCTACCTCTGGGTTAGGTTTTCATAAAACTACTAGGTGTGTAATACAATAATTTGTTAGAGGAATTCACCAATATAATTCCGAAATAGATCAATAGTACCCATGTCCCACACACAAACACGCATGCTGATAAGTAATACCCCTCTCCCACATTCAAACGCACCCGCAAATAAGTAATACTCTTGTCCCACATACAAACGCAATAATACCCCACCTACACACGCATGCCGACGAGAAAATACTATTCTCCATTACATGGAGAAGACTAATATGTCTTATTGATTTTAATTCCTTTAATTACTTAATGTTTCATTTGTTTTCTTGAACAAAATCCGATGTACATCCTTCTCTATAAAACCGGCATTCACTGCATTTAAGTATCAAATTGAAGTGGGAATCTGAAAAAAAGGGCGATAAAATATACCCGGATGTCGGGCGTCGAGATAACGCGACTTCATGTGGAAAATCCTGAGAGAAATAATTGAAAATCTAGGTATTATACTGCTTTAAGTTTGGAATCTTAGAAATCGAGTGAAGCGGAATAAAGTTGGCTGCTCTTGTTGTTCACTGAAGACGGAGTAATCATTTATTTAATTTCCGGACGTATGGAATTTATGGTATGCTCTTGAGGTAGAAAACATACTGAATTAAGTTTTTTTTAATTAGAGCACATTTATTTGCGTGCGACTATGATAATGTGTAAGTGTGCTGATCATTTCTGAGCTTCATCAAAGGTGTGCAGTGGTGGATTTAAATGAGGGGTGAGGTGTTTCGCCACAAATTTACAAGCCATATATAGTTAATAAGGTTGAAAAAACTCAATTAATACAAGTAAAACTACAGATTTGGCAACCGCAATGGTTGAGTGTTTTGGTTAATACTTGACTTTCTCACATGTGCCCCCCCCCCTTTTTTTTTCGAAAATTCTGGATCCGCCACAAGTGTGATATGAAGAAAATATGAGAAGCAGATCAAGCAAATACTAATGGCACAAAACGCCCTCTATTAATACATCTATAATCTATGATCTATAATCTATCTGATAATTTTATATCTATCATTTATTTTGTGTATTGAATAATCACTTTATTTCATTACTTTTGCTAAAATACTATACCTTTGCCATACTTCAAGAAACGTACTCCATATCGTGATGTTGGACGTGTATACCGAGATCGAGGTCAGTTGACGGGACTTCGGACACATAGAGAGCAATTTGGCTGATTATTAATTCTATGTGCAGGAAGAGAACAATGATAATAAGGTTATAATATTTGCCCAATCCCAATTTATTATATTTAGAAATGAAATACACTAATTAACTCTGTTGAGAAAAGAAGACATTGCCTGACGGAAAGTTTGTGAAAGTTTGGGGTAAGCAATCATTGTAACCTTGTTCTGGCGGTGGCGTAGCGCCCTTTACGCACCCCCCCCCCCCAATAAATAAATAAATAAATAAATAAATAAATAAATAAATAAATAAATAAATAAATAAAAACCCAAAACCATCGCAATGACTACACAAAAATGTGTAGAACATTTGTCTATTGTAATTAATATTTACAAGGATTTGAATGTATACTGTTACAGTTTTTGTAAAATTTTACAGTTTGCGTTGTTTGTGTGGAATTTGTTCATATCAAATGCTAAAATCGTTGAGATTCGAGGAGGGGCTTTTTGGCGACCCAGAGCCCTTGCCTTTGCCCTTTTAAAAATATTTTTAATACACAAAATTCTAAGCCAGATACGCCACTGACTAGATAAATGACTTCTTGCCTCCGGGATCAGTGATTGCTATTTGACGCCATTCTAATTATTTGCTGTGGCGGATTTAGATAATGTTCTTACTTGTTATACTTTTTATAGTAACGTAAACGTACATTATACTTTGATAACTATTCTACGTTTACAATCATTTTATCCTTGTTCTGCATGTGGAGAGTCATTTGTTTTATATTTGTGCGTGTATTTGATTACCGGTTTACGACAAATTCACAAGGAATATAGAGATGATATAAGGTTGAAAACACTTAAACAAAATGGCTGAGTATTTTGATTAATACTTGACTTTCACATCTGCCCCTCCTTTATCCAGAAATTCTGGATCCACCACTGATATAATTAAAGTTAGACGGTCTTGAAGCTTTTGACTCGAGTTTCACAGGAACCTGGAACGCCTTTTCCCGCTTAAATCCCCAGGGAAACCGTGCAAAATTAAAAAAAAATATGTATAGTATGATTTGTAATAAAAAATATATGAAGCTGTACATATGTAGCTTGAACATAAGAAAAGTTTATTACAAGTTTCCACCGGAATTGCCCCTATACACACACTGAAGATTATTTCTGTTTTATTATTACAAATTAGAATAATGTCTAGCTATCTATTTCAAGCATGCGACCCGAACACACTAGATAAAAGAATATAACGAATTAATTCCCTCGTAATTTGTAATTCCATACTATGCACGATATATCTGAAATTGCATTAATTATTTGTACAATAAGCTAACCACTTAAAAGATTATTGCCTCGCGTATGCATTATAACGTCGGGTATTAAATCTGCCACGCGAACACTCCGTTCTCAATGGAGTCTCTTGTGACATTCAAATGTTAATAGACAGTAAAAAAAAAACCCGCAAACAACACAAAAACAGCTGCAATAAATGCATAAGAGGGATATGTATAATGAAAGAAAATTTTGTGCAAACGGATTTAAAATAAATTTAGTTCCTGCATTTCTTAGATTCTATTTTGACGGTATAGAATAAAATAGAATCAAAGAGTTTTAATTTGATATTAAACTTAGTAACTTGATGAATGCAAATTCTGTATATGAACATCATCGCCATAATCGAAATAAACCGATTACGAAACAACAGTGGTTTGCACAAATATAATATAAATCTAATACAATGCATTTGAATAATGCTTCAGTGCATTAATATTAGCATATCTATTCAATAAATTTATGTTATTGTATTTTACAATATTTATACATGTAACATCCAATCATATTTATATAAAAATACTATTATTTTATCATTAAGTTATTACATCAGTGACTGTCGTAAGCCACCAATCAAATACACATACAAACATTGAAGTTGACTCTCCACATGTAGAACACGGACAAAATGCAAGTAAACGTAGAATAGTTATAAGGTATAATGTACATTTATAGTAAAACAAGTAAACCATTATCTAAAGATGACATATCTACATACGAAAAAAAAAGAAGATACACTTAGGCTATAGGTACTTAGGTGTTAACTAGAAACTACTCCAAAACAAACCTAAAAGCAATAATCAAACACAGACGTTCCACGCATCTGTAATCTATAGTACACATGCTGATTAAAACATCCGTTTTAGATAAGCAAAGTGACAAATACTATATTTGAACAGTTATGTCCCTTGCAACTGCACATAAGATAAAAGTGCATGTACTTTTTGAACCTTGTATTACGTAAATGGTCCTTCGCGCATTTCAAAACAAAGATAGCAAGAATAAATAATTTCTAGATTATTGATTTCATTTTCAAGTGCAGCAATCTGTTCATGGACTCATCAGCCTAATTCATTCACTGACCACGGTATAACTGCATGCGTAGTAATGATTAATGATTACAGCGTCCTTGGTGCTAAGCCATACTGAGACAACACCCCTTTCCTTGACTTATGGTTTGAGTTCACGGTCGCCTAACCTTGAATGCGACACAATAGGAAATGATAATGTTATTGACTGGATTAAGTTGCAGTTCGATATTAGCTGTTTAAACATACGTCATTGATATCATAAATTACATGTCTATAATTGTATTTCCAGTTTCAAACTCCAGTAAATTGATCCAGTTAGTGAATAAGATCAAATTTGTTGTGTACTTAGATATCATTTACATCTAAAATAAGAAATATCGAAGTAAGAACGATATCGGAATCCGTATGTTAATAAAACGTAGAATGATGGGCCAATACAAACTTTTAAAGAAACGAAAACAGGAATTTTTTCCATGGAGGATTAGGCATCTCCTTCTGACCCGGCATACCCGCATTGATATCTAAATAATGTAATGCTAAAACATGTAAAATACAGGGTACCGAAGTATGAACAATATCGGAACTCGTATGTTAAAGAAGCTTGATATGATGGGCTTATATGAACCTCTGGAAGGTCTGACAAGGGGGCATTTTCCATGGAAGAGTAAGCATCTCCTGTCGATCCTCCTACACTGACATCTGTATTCATAAAGCATAGGCGGATCTAGAAATTTTTGAAAGGTGGGTTTGCAGCTTCCCATGACTAGTATTTTGCACTATTTGGTCCATAAAGGGAGTTTGCAGCCCTAAATATGGCAGAAAATTATCTTTTCGGTAAAATTTTTCGACCCCAAAAAGGTGGGGGATGCACCCTTGCAACCCCTCTAAATTCGCGAATGTAACGTAGTGAAAATCCAAAATTTTAAAACGATTTCCATGAATAAGAAAATGTACAAACCGAAACCCAACTGTTAGCACTATTACTTTCACGTGACTACAAAAGTTTTTAGTGTATCCCAAAAGAACCGGACACTACTTTACATCTTTTTCATCGTAGTAGGAGTTCAGCTCTACTATTTTGTCAATAATATTTGATTGTATTACGTTTTTCAAACCTTCAGGTTTTATTTATCTTAATTTTACTTTTTAAATCTATTTCAAGTTCATATAGAAGAAGTTTTAAAGTTATATAAAGACAAAATCAACATCATCTTTGAATGCACAGTGCGTAGATTTATCTGCATAGGTCAGTTTCAAGGCCAGACATGGCGTGGAATTGCTCTCACGATCTGAAGGACGGATAACATATGACGTACATTATCGGTGTCTCGTTACTTCACATGTATTTACTTTCCATGTCCATTTACCCTCTTTGACCTCTCACACTATTGCGTTACCTCCGGTCAATATCAAATTGTTCTAGAACTTGGCCCCTGCTCGTATGCGACTACGTGATCTGAGAAGACTAGAAAATTCTTTTATTACGTTATATAAATACATTATTATTATATTAATATTATAATATAGAGGGATTATTATACGATGCATTCGTTGAAATTCTGTTTTATTTTACTTCAAAGGCGGTCGGAAAGGGACGAAAGTGTTGAGAGAGGGCTTGCTTGTTTTTAAAGAATGCTATATGACTTATTTGTAACTTGCTACATAGATACCGGTATGAATCCATGATCGACATAGATGTCGCCACTGTACTATGTGTATGGATATGGTATATTTAAGTAGATGCACTTTGGTTTGTTATCTACATTTATTTGTTTACTAATTTGGAATTTTTTTACTACTGATTTTTGTATTTTTGTCTACTGATTTTGGTATTTTTGACTACAGACATTGGTGTTTTGGGACTACTGATTTGGGGGGGGGGGTTGGCTACTGAATCGGTATTTTTGACTGATTTTGGTTGGTTTTTCTATCATTTTTTTCATTAAAGATATCGCCACGTACAGATTTTGCAAGCATTATGTTTTTGTACCAGAATTTTATTTCGTATTTTACTCAGTAATTCTTAATCCATTAGTTTGCAATCAATTACATCACTGAAATACCCAGTCCTTTGGGACACCTATAAACTATAAATCTAATGAGTCAGTATTTATCACAATGTCGTGTAAGCAGAATACTGTTAAAACACATGATATCGCCACATTTTTCTTGAGTCATAGTTTTATCAGGTAGACAAAACTATATAGAACCAATACATTACAAATGTCACTAACTTAAATGGCCGTTGTAGGGTGGTAAAGTGCGCTATTTCGCTGATTTACATGACGTTAAGAGTACATAAATACTACATCCCTCGCACTGAAAGCAAATACTCCAATAGAAGGACATCGTCTATCTAAATTATAGTCTCGGGTTTCGCCATGTTAGGTCTCGGCGTTACTGTGATCTACATAGAGACCTTCCGACAGTTATGCCGTGTGTAGGGTGTTTGTCAAGACACTCCTCTCGTATTTAGATTGTCAATAAAAACGATAATCCGAGATAAAACAAGCATTCCTGGGAGATTATGGGATAAATATCGCCTGGCGCGTGTGGTCATCTGACGTCGTCGGCAAACAAACTGCATCGCAGTCTTCAAAAGTCGCCTTGCTTTCACTAAGGTCAAATTTATGCAGTTGATATTTTTCACTCTTCAATTTTGGAGATAAAAAATGTATGGGTTTTTGAAATGTTGTTAAATTTCAAACAATGGTGTAGGAGTAGGTAATCCTAGAGGCAAATAGACACTCCTCCACAACCCACAACTACACTCCTCCCCCTACAAATTAATTTTTTGTAAAGAAAATTTAGTATTGCAACACCATCTCATCATATGCTTTAAAAAGAAACAAAAGGACTTCTTTTAAAATACGATTCATAAAAAAGTCTTTCCCTGCCATGAATGCTAACCTCAGAATTATGCACTACATCCAATATAAAATTCCCTTTTCACTACATAAGACATCTATTTGATATAACGATGCAAAGTCATGAAATGGTACAATAAATATTTAAGTTAAAAATAAACATTACATGGGGATTTCCTTCAGATATTTCGCAATCTCAGTGTGTTTTATCTCTGTATAGTTAGAAAAATTAACCCACGTGTATGAAATGTATACACGATTTCATCATGTGTGTGATGTAAAGCGGTATTGTCCGAAATGACTAATAACTCCAAAACAAAGAAGTAAGAAGGCAGCACTGTTTGATTGATTACGTGAGTGTCACGTGATATTAATATATATTCTGATTGGGCTTAGACATATCTCTTATTACCTTAAGGTCTCCCAACGTTATAGATCTCTAGGAGAGGAGAAGAATCTGTATATTATTAAACATGTTCGAGGTAAAATATTTCAATTATTTCAACTTTCTTATCCTATACATGCCATTTCTTATGATTTAAAGAATGAATTGATATGTTTTGATAATACCTTGAGAATATAATTTTTGTCGTTTTTAATTTTTTATTAAATATGTGTGATGTATTCTGATATGTTTTCCCATTTTTATTCGGACTTGTATTACAAAACATTCGTATAGAATGTAATGAAAATGCAAAATAATACCACATATTGTATAAAGTTATGATATTTTGTTCGTAATTTTATAGCACTGTACTTCATAGTGAACTGTTTAATTCATTTTCAATATTGTCCTTTAGATAACTTCATTTATTTGATGCATCATTGATTTTTTTTAATTCAAAATTAAGGTTCGAAACCGCATGGAGCTTCTGGGTGTTTCCAGTCGATCGTAGATTTTAGTTTATGTACTAAGTTAATTTAGTAGAGGTCGTTTAAATATTGGTTATTTAATGTCTCAAGCATACTTGTATAAAGATTGTAATACTTTTTATAGTTTGCACCTTCATCATCTTCTATTCCCAATATTGAGAGAGAGACGCACAGGACAAACGGATAGACAGACTGACGGACAGACAGATAGACGGCTAAACAGATTGACAAACAGACGGACAGACAACAGAATGATGATGATGATGATGATGATGATGATGATGATAATGATGATGATTAATACCACATAAATTCTAATTATGTGTTTTACATTACAGATGAATTCAACCGGGAAAATAATCTTCATAATCGTCAGCATAGAATGTTTAATGGTTTCCATGGCAATGCCCAGACACCATGCATTAGACTCCGTTTTCCATAGTAACAGAGCTAAACGAAGATCAATGGGCATGGTAGACAAAATATTACAAACGTCGAAGTGCGCTTTAAGCGATGATTATCACACTGTGTGTTATTTGTGCGGAAGGACTTACGACAGTTTCGAGATGTATTCGGAGTGCTGTCATGACCAAAATAATTTGTTTACATTTTGTACACAAGTCGTAGCCAGGTAACGGAAGTCTACGAACAATTAGCTTTATTTAATACCTTTCACCGTCCGGAGATTGTTTGATGTGGCGTCATCACAATTTACTATGATGTCATCACCGTTTTCATGATATCATTAAAGATTATACGACATTTTGTGACGTCAAAGCATTCCGCTTCACAAGGTTTTCTGATCTTACTAACTAGTGTAAATTTGTCCACGATGTCACTCGACTCCGATGTGCTTCCTAATGGCATTGAAAAAGTCTGGCGACAAAATAAGACTTTTAAAAGAATTACTTCAACAATAACCAGATTACAAAAAAAAAAACAACTTTCAACAAATGATGTAAGACAATCAGCGTGATCTTGGCCCAAATTTACTCTGTCAACCGCGCAACAAGAGGTCTTTATTCAGCAGTTTGTCTTGTTCGACATTCAGGATGAGGCCAGAATTTCAGTCACACAATTCGCCTATATACAATTACGGCCATCTTTTAACTCTGTACCACATGTGTTCCTTCTGTGTATAATTTCTAGAATCTCAGAACGATTGTGAGATGACGATGTATGGCTGCGTGAAAAAATATTTTTGTATCTTTGTTTTATGCTACATAAATTGTCTAACGCCCTACAGTATTCTTCTTTTTATTTTGACAGTGCTTCATAAACCCATGTGACTGTCTGACATTTCTGGCTAATATCGGCTCAGTCTGGTAAAAAAAACCACCCCACTATTATTTCATTTTTGAAGTCGCGCATCGAATACTTGATAACGAGCATTCGGAACATTTGGGGTTAAACATCGGACTTTATCATAGAGAGCGATGCGTTTTACGGAGAGGAATTTAAAATATGTTATTTTTCAAAAAAGTAAATTTTGAATTCGTGTTTTACACATTTCCGATCGTATCTTATAAGAAAAACCCTTTAGTACTGATATAGAAGAACTTAACCCCAAGTTTCATGGCCAGACTCCTCGGGTATCTACATAGAGATAGTGATGCCACGCCAACTTCGAGAATTGAAATACGAACATTGTACGCTGAACTTAATCAATGAGCTGAGTACTCACGGATATCTGAATGCGCAAAGTAATATTCATGGCTTCATAGACCCGAAACCTTCCAAATGTACAAAATTTGAGCTATATGCGTTTTCGGAAAGCTAGGGTATCGCGATACAGTACGTTAAGATACTGAAAATTCCGATATCCAATACTATTGTCTTTCCAACTTCGTTCCAAAGACACAGTCTTCAGAATAATATGCTTTTCCTAGAAGTTTATCAGCAAGGACTCTGTTACCTAAGTGACTCTTATTATTATTTTTTATTTATTTATTTTTTATTTATTTATTTATTTATTTATTTATTTTTTTTTTTTGCTACTGTTTTCGATACATTAATTCTTTACGTTCAGTACAACATTCAAAACATTATTGCAGACCGAAGGTCGTTGAAAGACTTAAAATGCGCCAAAAGTTTTAATCTTTCTCTTTTTAGTTCTCTACCTATTGGGTTCTTCAAAGTGGCAAACTGTGGGTTTATAATTTCAGATATAGTAGTCAAGTGACGTACACAAGCGGATCTAGAACTTTTTGAAAAGGGGGCGGGGGTTGCAGCCTCCCATGGTTACTGTTTTGCACTATTCGGATATTACAGTGGATGAGATATTGGGCTAGTGACCGAGAAGTCCCGGGTTCGACTTCCGCCGTGGGCACACCGGTGTCTTTGGAATGAGACAGTAAAAACCAAGATCTCATGTCACGGTAGGCGTAGCATGTGAAAGACTCCTCCCTGTTTTGTGTGGATTCCAGGGTATAAATTTTATACAATACATCAGACAAACGCCGTTACCATATATATGAAATAATTGTGAAGTGACGTAAAACAAGAATTAATCCTACATGTATTCTCGTTAGCGTTCATACCTTTTGGACGTCCAAGTTTAAAAGGCACCAAATACGTTATATGTGCACAA
Organism: Pteria penguin; assembly: GCA_035048485.1. Lineage (NCBI taxonomy): Eukaryota > Metazoa > Mollusca > Bivalvia > Pterioida > Pteriidae > Pteria > Pteria penguin. Next base: position 49,336,158 of record CM068587.1, read on the forward strand.
TGTCCCCGACTATGGATGCAGTACTTGGCCCTGTCTGTTATTTAAAAATAGACATCCATTCGACAAACTAAACCCCCTTTCTATTAATAGAAAACATTCGCATCAGAATTAATACACACAATACACACTGTTAATACAATAACCCGGTTCTCCGGCCACTTAAATGACGAGATTGCAGTTTTCGCTTGCGAGAACTGTTAAAATGAGAAGTGACGGACAGACAGACAGACAGATAGACAACAGACAAAGACATCCCTCTTTATTGGGAAATTTTGCATGGGATACAGTAACAGCACATTCTCTCCCCTTCGTTATCATCTTGCCATACCAATGACACATGCACCTACATCGTCACCCATGTGACTGTCACGAGGCGATAAGAATGCTTAAGTGTTCTCTCACGAGACAGATACCCGTTCATGCTGCTCTGATTTTAATGAACTCTTTCTTGGATCAAACATGAGAGGCGGATCCATGTGAAGGATGGGCTGAAATCAAGATCGAAAACTCCTCGGATTGAAAATTTTCTTTTATCTGTATTCTAAAATTAAAATTTTGCCAAAATATGTAACTCAATTTATACAAGATACAGAATCAGGACAAAACCTATCAAAACGATTTTTTTTGTCCGTCACTGATAATGGACATGGTAAGCAGGGACGAGTAGTTGTATTAACACTGTCGTACATATACGTACCAGTATCTCTCACGAGACAATGTTGATAAAACTTGATGCAAAATCATTCAATTCGAGAGTCTGTAGTCCTATTCGCTTTGAGAGAGAGAGAGAGAGAGAGAGAGAGAGAGAGAGATACATTTAAAGACACAGCGGATATTATGTATTGGCGAATAAATTACTGGGATTATGTTTTCAATCTGCCTATGATGTGGCGAAGGAAAGGATATTCAATCGAGCATTTAAGGGCCTCTAGTTTCCTGCACCTAACCGTTTGCTATATTATATAAGTAACGCGGAAGGTTCTAGGCTCAAATCCTGGGTCCAGCCACATCTCCTTTTTTTCTCTTGTCTATTACACACTGATATCCCGGACAGCAGCCAATATATATATTTTTTGAAAAGTAAATCTCAGGTTGCAGTCACAGAAAGGCAGTGAATGGGGTTCGCCACCTGTTAACATCCGTTAGGCGGCGCCTGTGTTCTATGAGTTAGAAACGTCGATTTTAGTTGGCAACCTTATGACGTCACAGTAACGTACCATTGTTCTTTACGTCATTTTTGCCTGAATATGTTGTATTTCCTCCCTAAATATCAGGACCGCAGTAAATGGCGGCGAACCCCATTGTTATATGCACCCCCATACAACTTTGTTGCATGTGGAATTTGTGAACATGATTCTGATTTAAGTTGAGGTAAATTTTAGTATTACTTAACATTAACAAAAAATAAATAATGGCGTCATAAAGAAATGCGTTATTTGTCGGATTTTGTCCGACCTCAGATGGCGTCATCAAAATGAAAAATTGCGTTTTGTGAAAGGGTGAATAGACCTTTTCACAATAACTGCGGGAATAACTTTTTGGGAGAAGAATGGTTATGTTTTCCGTAAAAACTTTGACGTCATAATCAGATATTGACTGTTTCTTACGTCATTTTGCGGGAACAGTGATCACTTTTCCGCCAAAGCGCCTGTTCTGCAGTTATTGTGAAAGGGTCTATAGACTTTTTCCTATAACTGCGGAGCTGTAACATTGGACGGTAAATTCATTAACGTTCCCTCCAAATCGACCAGAATGACGTCAGATTACATTTGGACGTAATAAATTTGGAGGGAACGTTAACGTCTAATGTTGCAGAGATGACCTTATACCTGACATGCTTTTTTTTTTTGGTCGTAGATCTGGCATGTATTAAAATATAAGATAAAAAGTCTATGAACTAATCGTCGAATGCCTGACATCACACCACCAGATACATTAATTCATTATGGAGTCATAAAGGAGTTGCCCTGTCAAACATGAATCAAACTGTGACATCACAATGAAACTACGTAATGGGCATGGTTAAAATAGACCCTATATTTTATTCCATACCAAATATACGATAATTTCTACTAGAAATTTCGCCATTCTACTCTGACGTCACTATGCTAGCATTAACGTCATAATTGAGAATCCCGGCAATAAGTATCATGTCTAACATAAGGCCCCGCACATCCTGTAAAATTGGAAATATGTATGTGAGGAATGTAAATTGTAATTTAAATACAGCCTTGACATTGTGAAGATGAGCTATGTTTTTCCTGTAAACTATAACCGGGGTCCGGCGTCATAAACTGAGAATAACTTAAAGGTAAATCTGCCTATTGTTTGTGGGCATCAAGAGCGACGTTTGTATGACGTTTCCCGCAATACACCGTTCCACTTTCGTCAAAAGTCAAGCACTTAAGCGCAAAATCTGACTATGATGACGTCATGCAAGGTTGGACAAGTCCGACATTTGATTATGACGTCATAACTATAACAATCAAAAATCCGCTAAACATCGCTTTCTATGCTGAAAAGTGGAACGGTGTATAAGTCAACGTCGTTAGATTCAAAATGGCGTCGCGTTGCAAAGGACGCTTCTTCAAGTCCAAACAAAAACAAAGGCTGTTACACACCAAAAGAAAATTTACCTAGCAACACAAACACGAAACGGAGACATGTCAAATCGAAACAAATTTAATGATTTTAAACTGCCATGGATTGAAGGCAAACGGCGAATAATAGAGCCTACTGAAGTTATCAAATGATCTTGACGCACACTAGAACAGTGCACGAAACAAGGGGTGACCTAGCATCTATGTTGTATATCTTATGCGAGTGCGGGATGCTGATGTTTGGCGGACTTTTGATTGTTATGTTTATGACGTCAAAATCAAATGTCCGACTTGTCCAACCTTGCGTGACGTCATCATAATCGTATTTTGCGCTAAAGTGGATCGGTGTATTTTTCGACGGCGCTTATGAGGTTCAATTTCTTCGGTGTCTGTCCGTCCTTCTGTTCTGTCTTTGAACTTGACTGTTTTGTTTTGTAATCACACCTTAATACTGTCAAGGCTACATAATGTACCACAGAAGAAATGCGTGTTTCTTAATCACACTGTTTTACGAATAAATCACTCAAAACAGGAAGTACAAAATGTATAAAAGTTTATTATTGCAAAACCATCAAGTGAAAATGTAAAACATTGTATTAAAGCGGTCACTTTCACCGTCATATGGTCCGTCTATGTAGTGCAGTGGTGAAGACCATTGGTTGCAGACTATGCTTAAGACGTAAGGAGTCATCCTGAGGTCCCCAAATAACCCTACATACTCATGGCCAGGGTGCCCGACAGGAGGTCAAGCCAGCTTCGAATATTGCCTGAACATCGATAAGTCGTCAGGAATGACAGACATGACAGAAATATCGTCGACTGTGATGATAACCAAAAATAAAACAAACAAGCCGTCATATGTCTGGAAACAACTTACCAGAAACTGCATGTGATATTCGTGTTCCTCGAACCTTATACTTTTCAGATGATCCACTCATTAGGATGTATAAATTCAATAATTTACTTGTACTAAGCAAAGGAAGATATCTGACTTAACTGTATAACGAAACCTCCAGATCTAGAGACACACAGAGTATGACAGAAGACGCCGCAGCAGCTGCAAAACTGACTTGGCAAAACTGACTTTTTTTTTTTGGTTTTTTTGGTCTCCCTCCCGAATGCTCTGTATTACAACCCGAAATCCATTACTGTAGTAAAAAGTATATTCTAGAAAGAAAGTGTTTCGATGTCCCTCAGTGATATTTCAGTTACATGTATAAAGTGAATGAATATGATCGTCTAGTTTCCAAATTGTGACTGCTGTCGGGCTCCCATTAACAGCTTATGGTCTCGAACGTGCCGCGCTTGTACTCCGACACGGGCACCATGTCGTCAGGGCGCTCTAACATCTTGTAATTGGAGGCATATCTACACACGATAAGGGCTCGCCGAGACTCGAAGACTGATCCACTGTCCAGACCGCTTATCATTCAGTCAAATCCGCAGTGCAGCCCGCATAACACTCGAAGTCGGCGGGCTTTCCACGACTTTTTACTTTGTTCCTTTATATTAAATATTAATATATATATCTGGGTCGGTCAAGAAAGAGGACAGATGAAAAATGTTCGAAATTGCTTTTTTATTGTTCCCCCTAGATGACACGGTCGATTTCTTGAAGGGATGTGCGGTGACCCCTTATTCTCTTTTCGGAATTGAATTCACCATAGATTCGATATGTACCATGCCATATATCATTAACTTCTTGTCAGTAGTTTTTAATGGGCAGATTTACCTTTAAGTCATAGTTTCAAATTTTTCTGTTCAGCAAACCATTCTGCATGACAATTGATTTGAACGTTTGATAACAGAATGAATTAAGTGGAAATAATTGACTTAAGTATTTTCCCAGTTTATGGCGCCGGACTCGGATAGAGCAAAAATAAAAACAAATATTATATAAGGGGCCTTATGCCAACCAACCATTTTATAATGACGTCAATGTGACGTAAAACAATTATGACATCATCAATTTCCAACATAAGTGTTTAACGGTACGTCAGATACCGTTTCAAATGGGAAGTAACTCTGTATAACGCAAAGACCGAATAACACTTCATTCTGAACGCGCTGCTACGTTTAACGGCTAGGTAAAATGGCGGACAGTTATAAATCCTCTTTCATATTTTGAAATAAGCAATCAGCTTTAGTAAATTAAACAATGTTTCGTATCACGGATCAACGCGTGATCGTTTTCGATTTAATTTTTACGTTGGATTGGGTAACTAAAGTGTTTTCAAGCAAAAACGGAGAAGAGAGAGCAAAGTAATTTAGTGTCCGCCTTTTATAATTTAAAAGCTAGCATAAGAATTCAAGGCTATGTTTTGCTACGTAGCGGCTAGGCGATCAGAGCGTTCAGTTACCGAGCAGAGCTAGCTGCTTTGTAGCCCTCCCCCCCCCCCTCCTTTTTTTTTTTGTTGAAAATTCGTCGGCGTAGACGCACTCTCGTCACAATTTCTAGTTCCGCACCTGTATCGTCTGATGCAATGCACGTAAGTTTAAACATATGCAAGGCACTCACCCGGAATAAGGAGTGAATCATGGGACTTTAGTTCATACAGAAGACATTGCATCGATCATGGATCGGTCACAAGCCTTAATGACCCATGATAAACAACTGTATTAGTTAGTCAAATATAACTATAATACTACAAAGTCACGTGCGCTAAATGCATAATATAAAGTTAAGTAATCGTTTGCATGAATTCAATAAAACATACCACTTTCGTAAACATAACATTTAAGAGGTGTATGTCTAGTATTTTGATGTAACCTTCATTTAGCAGTGACAATTTACACATGTAAATGCTTTCAGTGCTGTATGATTCGTTCCAACATTTCAATCAACTTGACAAACTCGTCAGAATATTTTTTTTTTCGTTTGGACACTAATTGTTATTCCTGATCAACCAGACATCCAGATTGACTTATAGCCAAACTAAAGCAATCATAGCTTGATACCAACACATATTATAAGGTAACTTAAGATAAGGGGTTTTTATTCCCAAATAAATGCTATAGCATACTCGTAAAACGATTTTGTTGCTTGATAAACTGAAAGAGTGTCTCTCTCAGGTACTATCCTATCCTTAGGCTGGTTCCGCTTTTCTTCCTTGGTATTACTTTTAAGTCGGTTGGTAATTATATATTTACATTTCCGCAGTTTCGGCCTTGGCCATCACTGAACGACAAAACTTCATATATCCGGTATTGTAAAATTGGGGGAAAAGTCTATTATATGGCAAAATAACGTTACCTTTAAAATAGTATGCCATCGGTATTTACATAAATATTTTTATCAGTAGGTTGCCTCTATCCATCGTTTTACAAAATTGTTTATTGTCTCACGTAACAGCAAGATTTTATAGCACTAATGACTTAAAAACATGATTCCATCTGTTCTTGAGCCATGAGTCCCAAGCCATGCACTTTAAGCATCGACACGTTCTCACAAGGCGTTCATGTGACGTCCTTGGCTTTCTTTGAAAATTACCTGAACGAACGAGAACGCGGGATTTAATCTCCCGACTGGCTTGACTGTCAGCCATCTCTGAATCATCGGCGATCACAAAACGTATATGATACGACATCTCACGTTCTTATCCCGTTCATGAACCGTCTATTCCATCTCTATCCCGTACTCTACGCGTTCTTGTCGCGATCACCCCACAAGTTCACGCGGCGTCTTTGGAGTTTGCACCACGTCTTCAACGTCCCCGTTGCGTTTGCGTGACGTTCTTTGCGTTCTTATAGCGTTCCAGCTGCGACGTCAGCACGTAGTGTGAAACATTATCCGAAAACGTGACATTTTTCTTCTCATTTGCATTTTAGCAGTAAATATCTCTGATGTATCCATTTGCAATTGTTGGGAAAGGAAGGTTTGGGGCTAGTAGAATGTCCATCTCGGCTTCGTCAACTTGAAGTTGGGAATGTGTAATAATATTGTTCATATCGTACCAGATATGAGGTGTGGACGTATTACATACTTCATATACGTGATGGAATTGTATTGTAGACGTGAGTAGGCGGAAAATTCAGGACAAGGTCTCGGATCAAACCGGCAATGCCGTGGCGAGAACACTGCAACGACATATTAAGTTCGCAATGAGAACGGGATAGGAACGGCAGAGACGAGGGAGACGCGTACATGAGCGTTCGGGCTGTTCTTTCCGCGTTCGTCTGACGCTGTCGTTACGTCTTGGCCGTTCGAGTTACGCTCTTTGGGCGTATGTAGCACTTTCTTAAAACGTTCTTAACACCTTCTTTTCAGAGCGCGTTCGCACGACGTTTGTTTTGAACAGTTCGTCTACGTCCGTATCACGTGCTAAACACGTATCAGTAAGTCTTCACACCGTTCTCGGCGTTTGTACCACGTTTTGTTCCCTTTTCACGGTCGTAGTATGAACGCCATGTTAGAACGTGTAGGCGTGATAGGGACTATAATGATCGATGATAAACAACTGTATTGGATAGGAAAAATATAAATAATACAAATTTATGTGCGCTAATAAGTTAATACACACAATATAAATATATGTCACCGTTTGCATGAATTCAATAAAACATAGAAATTTCGTAAACATAACAGTTAAGAAGTGCATATATATATATATATATATATATATATATATATATATATATATATATATATATATATATATATATATATATATATATATATATATATATATATATATATATATATATATATATATATATATATATATATATATATCTGTCAATACATCCTTTACAACTTTGATTATTCTATTTTTATGTAACCTTCATTTTGCAGTGACCATTTACATAAGTAAATGCTTTCAGTGTTGTGTGATTCGTTCCAACATTTCAATCCACTTGAGCAACTCTGCACAATATTTTTTCGTTTGGAAACTAATTGTTAGTTGGTGAGCTGTTCAGTTTATTTCGAATGCCAATACAGCATATAGATAACAGAACAATAATATGTACATTAAATACAAGAAATATAACAGGTATACACAGTTACACACATGCACTTACACACACACATGCACACATACATAAAGATACATAAAAATATACACAATATAGAGGTATGGTTAAGATAAGTGGTGGAGAGTGAGTAGACACATCAAATTCTAAGCTTACATTCAAGATACAAATATTCTCGAAGATTAAGTAATTCTTTGCAATTGTTCACACTTCAAAGGCAGTACAAGTTTAAAAACGCTTGGTCTTCTATAATAATAAGGCTTGATATAACAATGTCTTAGATTGATATGAAATGGATATATAAGAATGAAATGAAATTTATCTTCAATGCATGTTCTATTATTTCTATTAACATTATCGTATCTTCCACGTTCTATTTGAAGATTATGAGATGGCATTCGGAATCTTGCGATGTACTTCTTATAAATCAAAGGAATTGGTTTCAATAGATAAAATTGCATTGTAGAATTATCTATTAGATGTTGATATGTATGACCCTTTGAAGATCTCGATATGTCAAGTAAAATCTTTTGTTGGTACAAATCTTTGAGCCGTTTGTCATTTATAAATATAGTATTTTATAATGACATGTATTCTCAAAAAATAAATAGGTAAGGCCTAAATTATTCCATTTATTTTCAATGTTTACAATCCATGCATCTTTACGTTCAATCATATCACAATAACAAGCCCTGATGATACAGTTCGATCTAGACTTTAGTTTTAACCAGAATTTAAAGATTTTAATTTTACGAGTAATTGCTAAAGGAAATCTGCCCAATTCGCAATATAATAAATGATTGCATGTACTCTTTTTCAGACCTAAAATATTTTTTTGCAAAACAGAGTTTGGACTTTTTCAACATCCATGGCTTTATGGAAGCCCCAAATCTCAGCTCCATAATTAAAGATACTACTTACATATATATCAAAATCAAAACATTTAGTTTGGATATTAAAGTCAAAAGATTTAGTCCTGATCGACCAGACATCCAGATTGACTTATAGCCAAACTAAAGCAATCATAGCTTGATACCAACACATATTATAAGGTAACTTAAGATAAGGGGGGTTTTGTTCCCAAATAAATGCTATAGCATACTCGTAAAACGATTTTGTTGCTTGATAAACTGAAAAAGTGTCTCTCATGTACAGCTCTATCCTGAGGTTGTTCCGCTTTTGTTCATGGTATTACTTTTAGGTCAGTAATTAGATATTTACTTTTTTTATTTCCATAGTTTCGGTGTTGGCCATCACTGAACGACAAAACTTCAAATATCCGGTAAGGTAAAACTGGTAAAAAAAAAAGCTATTATATGGCAAAATAACCTTATTTTTAAAATAGTGTGTCATTGGTATTTACAGAAATATTTTATCAGTAGGTTGTCTCTACCCATTGTTTAACAAGATTGTTTATTGTCTTACGTAACAACAAGATTTTATTGTACTAAGGACTTAAAATACGTAATTGCATCTGTCTGATGAAATGCACGTAGATTTAAACATATGCAAGGAACCCACTTGAAGTAGCGATATTGGACTTTAGTTTATACCCAAGACATGGCATCGATCATGAATCCGTCACGAGCCATGCACCATTAGCATCGACACGTTCTCACAAGGCGTTCATGTGACGTCCTTGGCTTTCTTTGAAAATTACCTGAATGTGGCGAGAACGCGGGATTTAATCTCCCGACTGGCTTGACTGTCAGCCATCTGAGAATCATCGGCGATCACAAAACGTCTGTGATACGACATCTCACGTTCTTTCCCGTTCATGAACCGTCTATTCCATCTCGATCCCGTACTCTACGCGTTCTTGTCGCGACCACCCCACAAGTTCACGCGACCTCTTTGGAGTTTGCACCACGTCTTCAACGTCCCCGTTGCGTTTGCGTGACGTTCTTTGCGTTCTTAAAGCGTTCCAGCTGCGACCTAAACATGTACGTGTGAAATATTATCCGAACACGTGACATTTTTCTTCGCATTTGCATTTTAGCAGTAAATATTTCTGGCGTATCTATTTGCAATTGTTGAGAAAGGAAGGCTTGGGGCTAGTAGAAGGTCCATCTCGGCTTCGTCAACTTGAAGTTGGGAATGTGTAATAATATTGTTCATATCGTACCAGATATGAGGTGTGGACGTATTACGGACTTTATATACGTGATGGAATTGTATTGTAGACGTGAGTAGGCGGGACATTCAGGACAAGGTCTCGGATCCAACCGGCAATGCCGTGGCGAGAACACTGCAATGACGTATTAAGTTCGCAATGAGAACGGGATAGGAACGGCAGAGACAAGGGAGAAGCGTACATGAGCGTTCGGGCTGTTCTTTCCGCGTTCGTTTGACGTTGTCGTTACGTCTTGGCCGTTCGAGTTACGCTCTTTGGGCGTTTGTAGCACTTTCTTAAAACGTTCTTAAAACGATTTTTTCAGAGCGCGTTCGCACGACGTTTGTTTTGAACAGTCCAAAATGAACGCGGTGGCGTGGCGTTCATGGAAGTTCGTCTACGTCCGTATCACGTGCTAAACACGTATCAGTAAGTCCTCACACCGTTCTCGGCGTTTGCACCACGTTTTGTTCATTTTTCGCGGTCGTAGGAAGAACGTCATGTTAGAACATGTAGGTGTGATAGGGGCTTTAATGTAAATATGGTGGATAAATCCAAACCATAAGTCCGAAAATCATGAAACCAGAGGACATACAAATTCAGGGAAAATTAAAACCAAGTGGAAAATAACAAAATATATCTACTTGAAGAGCCTCTGTGAACCCCTATGATTGAGGGAGATCAGGTGCCCGGGGAGAGTGATCATCTCCTGTTTGCTAGAAATACCCGTCACATATTCCCAATAGAAAGAGACAAATCGTGTAAATTCCATATATATTTATATATGGAGAAGTCAAAGTAGGTAACCCTCTAGTATAGAAAGTGTCAAATCTGTGTAAAATGATCGGAATCAGTCTCCGTCCAGAATATCATTTAAAAGTCTGCATAACGAGATGTCATATGGAGTAATAAGAGTCTCGTAACGACCATAGAACTTCCTCAGTGACGCTGCCAGTCTAGCACACATATAACCCTGGTTAAGTAGCTTATCTGAAAGTCGCCTAGCCCTCAGAACAAAGTCATTGTAATTTGAACATGCTCTGGAATTACGTATTAACTGAGATATGAATACGCCGTATGCGGGCGATGATGGAATGATCGATGATAAACAACTGTATTGGATAGGAAAAATATAAATAAAGATAATACAAATTCACGTGTGCTAATAAGTTACTCACAATATAAAATTATGTAACCGTTTGCATGAATTCAATAAAACGTAGCACTTTCGTAAACATAACAGTTCAGATGTGCATATGTATGTCTATGTCTCTGTATTCTATTTTGATGAAACCTTCAGTTTGCAGTGACAATTTACACATGTAAATGCTTTCAGTGCTGTATGATTCGTTCCAACGTTTCAATCAACTTGACAAATTGGTAAAAAGTCAGTTATATGGCAAAATAACGTTATTTTTAAAATAGTATGTCATTTGTATTTACATAATTATTCTATCAGTAGGCTGTCTCTACCCACTGTTTTACAAGATTGTTTTTGCACTAATGACTTAAAAACATGATTGCATCTGTCTGATGTAATGCACATAAATTTAAAGATATGCAAGGCACCCACCCGAAGTAGTGGGGAATCTTTTACGCGCAACTTTTACCGTGACATTGGACTTTAATTTATACAGAAGACATGGCATCGATCATGGATCCGTCACGAGCCATGCACTTTAATAATCGATGATGAACAACTGCATTGGACAGGAAAAATATAAATAAAAATAATACAAATTCAGGTGCACTAATAGATAATACACACAATATAAGATTTAGTAGTCGTTTGCACGAATTCAATAAAACTTAGCACTTTCGTAAACATAGCATTTAAGATCTGCATGTGTATATTTGTCAATACATTATTTACTGTGACAGTTTTGATTTATTTTATTTTGATTAGTTTGCATTTTGCAGTGACCATGTACACAAGTAAATGCTTTCAGCGTTGTGTGATTCGTTTCAAAATTTAGTGAACTTGACAAACTCGTCAGAATATTTTTTCGTTTGGAAACTGATCAACAAGAAAATCAAATTAACTTATAACCAAACTAAAGAATTCAAAGCTTGATACTAACACATTTTATAAGGTAACTTAAGATAAAAGGAGCACGGTTTACTTATGTTGATGTCGCCTTACATATTTTATATTATTCTATAAACGTTTCGTGTGTAATAAAATTTTTATGACCTCTTTCTTGAGATACCTGTTGATCCTTGTTCTCTATATGGAGGATTATATGGCAAAATAACGTTATCTTTAATATAGTATGCCATTGGTATTTACATAGATATTTTTTACCAGTAGGCTGCCTCTACACACTATTTTACAAGATTGTTTATAATCCTACGTAACTACAAGATTGTTTATTGCCTTGCCTAACAACAAGATTTTATTGCACTAATGACTTAAAAACGTGATTGCATCTGTCTGATGTAATGCACATAGATTTAAACGTATGCAAGGGGCCCAACCGAAGTACTGGGGAATCTTTTACACGTAAAGTTAACGTGATTTTGGACTTAAATAGTTTATACTAAAGACATGATATCTATAATGAATCGGTCACGAGCCATGCACTTTAATGATCGATGATAAACAACTGTATTGGAAAGGAAAAATATAAATAAAGATAATACAAATTCACGTGCGCTTGTAAGTTAATATACACAGTATAAAATTAAGTAGCCGCTTCCATGAATTCATTAAAACATACCACTTTTGTAAACATAACAGTTATTAAGTGCATATGTATGTCTGTCAATACATTCTTTATGGCGTTGATTTATTTTATTTTGATGTAACCTTCATTTTGCAGTGACCATTTACATAAGTAAATGCTTTCAGTGTTGTGTGATTCGTTCCAACATTTCAGTCAACTTGACAATCTTGTCAGACTTATTTTCGTTTGAAAACCAATTGGTCTTGATCAACCAGACGGCCAGAATAACTTACAGCCATACTAAAGCAATCAAAGCTTGATACCAACACATTTTATAAGGGTTTTTACTTCCAAATAAATGCTTTAGCAAACTGATAACCTTCATTTTCATTGACCATTTACACAAGTAAATGCTTTCAGTGCTATGTGATTCGTTTCAACATTTGAGTCAACTTGACAAACTTGTCTGAATAATTTTTAGTTTGGAAACTAATTGTTAGTCCTGATCAACCAGACAGCCAGATTCGCTTATAGCCAAACGAAAGCAATCTGTGAGGGATGCCTGTATCGGCCCAGTTATCTCAATGGTGAGAGCTTCCGGCTTGATAGCGGACGATTGTGGGTTCAATTCCATGGTCCGGCCATAATTTTTCACACTGTCTGTTAAAAATTTGGTGCCGTGACTCTCATGTGAGAGAGAAGCAAGGGAATTTCTGTGCTGGGTTTCGAGGTTTGGTAACCTGTGGCAGGGGAAAGTGTGACGGATGCCGGTATCGGCCCGGATAGCTAAATGGTGAGAGTGTCCGTCTAGATAGCGGAAGGTTATGGGTTCGATTCAAGGGTCACAATTTTTCACCCTGCCTGTTATAAATCAAAGCTTGATACCAACACATTTAATAAGTTAAAATAAGTTGTGTGGTTTTTTTTACTTCCAAATAGCATATTTGTAAAACCATTTTGTTGTTTGATGACTTTAAAAAGTATCTCTCTCATGTAAATTTTTTTCCTTAAATTGTTTCAATGGCTCTCTTCAGGTATTTACATTTTCGATTTCCACAGATTCGGCCTTGAGCATCACTGAAGAGATAAAAGTTGTTGAAATGCTTATAAGGTGCACTTTTATACGTATATACGCTATGATTTTTATTGATATTCAAGGGGCAGGCTTGGTGTACTGTCATCGCCACCAGTTCCGTGGCTTTTTTCTCGTCATATCAACTTTTATTCATATATTAACTAACGTTACAGACAGGCTTGATTGTCTAACAAACTACCGATTGGATGAGAGAGGAAGGCTTGGTGTAGTGGTTAAGCGCTTGGCTTGCAGCGATTCACGATTCGATTCACTATGTTTAAGAGGGTGATTACCTCCTGTTTCCATGTCACGATATAATTGAAAAATTGTTGAAAGCGACGTAAAACTCCAATCAACCAACAACCAAATATTGACATTCATATCCGGAAGTTTGAACTGCGTATCAGTTTTTCGTTTTATCTTATTTTCGGTTTACCTTGAGTTTCCCCAGTCTTCCGCCCAGGAGCCAAATTTAAAGTATGGCAAATAGGAAAAAGAAAGGAAAAGAGCCAGTATCATGTACCTTTTCATTCGAGGGAGGTTTGGAGTCGTCTGTCCGTGGTGGTCTAATTATTGAACTTATAAAGTACATTCTATACGAGCGGCAACAAATTCCTTTACCGTACGATGCTCTGGTCACAGAACTAGAAAAATTCACAGCTGAAGCAGTAAGAATTCGAGATAATTTTCATTTTTTAACATGATCTCCTTGTCGGGGGTCAGTTGTTCGGAACTTTAATCTCTGGTCAAGCTAGCAAATTTTTAAATTTCATCTGACTATCATTAAAATGAGAAGGCTTTCAAAGTCATAGTCTGTATACTGATTTGTGACATGTAATATTTAAAACAAGTTTTGTACAGTACAGCCTACGCGAGTGAGGAATCCGCGTAGGCTGTACTGTAGTGTAATTTAGACTTTTATACAGAAATCTTGTAAATAGACCTTTTTCCTTTAACTGCGGAGCTGTAACATTGGACAGCAAATTGATTAATGTTCCCTCCAATTTTATTACGTCATAATGTATTCTGACGTCATTCTGATCGATTTGGAGGGAACTTTTATGGTTTTGCCGTCCAATGTTTCAGATCCGCAGTTAAAGGAAAAAGGTCTATTGAATTAAATGCCTCTCAAACTTTAACCATTGGTTAGCTTAATCAATGGTTATCAGGCTGGGGGCAACCTCAGATGAGTAATTATCACTGTTTTCATTAATCAATTTCAAGGAACGGGGACGGTAAATCCAGACGCACAATATATCCAGATTGCTATTTTTGTTACTTATTGACCATTTCAAATAATTCTAAATGCACAATTTCAAAGAACAACAGCTTTTTTTGAAGCTGTATATGCCAATGGGCGGGTGCATAGAATAACTGAAATGACACCTAATCACCAGAATGACGCCTTTATCCATTTGAATGAAGCATTAGTTTGTACTAATAATAAATATTAATTATATGTCCATTTTATGCATATAGGCTATTCTTGAAATTGGACATCCAGGTATTTGATAACAAGCATTCGCAGCATTTAGGGTTAAGCATCTTGATAACGAGCATTCGGAACATTTGGGGTTAAGCATTGGACTTTAGCATAAATAGCAATGCATATTCCAGGAAGAATTTTGGTAAACCAGAATAATTAGATTAAATTGTCATTCAAACAAGTAAATTTTGATGATATGTTTTACACATTTGCAATCATATTTTATAGGGAAAACCGTTTCGATTTGACACGAAGAACTTAAAGTTGATTTACACTAAAGATAAACATGAGTCTTACCTCAAATGTCATTACCAGACTCCTCAGGTATCTACGTAAACCATCAGGGACAGAGACGTCACGTCAACTTCGAGATTGGGGACCACTTTCCCTGGACTTTACTCGTTTAAAATGTGACAAAGGCATAAATTTTTTCTGACCACCACCATTATCCTCCATATGTATCTACAGTACAACCCAGGTGTTTTGTAATGCATTTTGTAATACAATTTGAGTCTTTGTGAATCTTTGTGTGATTTGATTTAAACTGACCATAACAGATCTATTTTTATTGCTTCAAGGAACTTAGTATCAGGCAGATTTTGCTATATGTACATGTACTGGTACTGGCATATATATGTATATGAAATAGAGATTTTGATGAAATTTGCTAAGTATGAAGTACACCAAGTCCCCTACAAGTGTTGTTACTTAATAGAATATAAATTATTTTAGGATGAGGAGAAAATGGCAAGCTAGACAAAATTCAAGAAGGTGTGGCGTTCATGAGTGTTATGAGGTGTCAGTGCACATTGAGCAATTCTTTAACAAGAAGTGTCATGTACAGTACAGCTCAGGTGTTTTGTAATTTTTCCACCTGCCACAGTGGGCTAAAACCATATGTTAAGTCAAGAATTACACATACACTGTGTATATTACAAAGATGTGAATGAGCACAGGTAAATTTCCATCTGGATTCTCACTTTGAATTCGGGTGTTTTGTGCAATTTCTTCAAAACACATAATTGTACTGTAAACTTACTTTTTGCTGAATTTATGGGAGGGCTTTGGACCTCTGATCCGCACATCATGTCTCTGTAGCTAGTACATGTATGCTGCACACATAACTCTGTGGCTAGTACATGTACATGTATGCTGCACACAGGCAGATCAGTTTTTATGCACTCCGAGTCAAAGATTTGGGGGCATTTAGGTTTTGGCTTGTTTGTCTAATTGTCTGTCTTTTTGTTTGTTTGTTTGTCTGTGGCAAAAATTTTTAAGATTCGACATAACTTTTCAATTGCAGAGATAGGGCTTTCACATTTCTCGTACATTTTCCTTGACCATGGGTACGGTAATTTTTTACCTTGTGACTTTGACCATGACCTTTGACCTACATTTCAAAACTGTAACATTGGTTGTAACTTGTTAGTCATAAGAAATAAGGCTTTCCTATTTCACATTCATATTCTTTGTAACAAGACATGACTTTGTGACCTTTACCATCACCTTTGACCAACATTTCAAAAAAATTTTAACATTGGTTTTAACATTTGAACATTAAGTGATAGAGTTTTCATATTTCTCTTGTGAATTCCTTATGACAAAACCTTTCTGTCGGTGCCAAAATTTTGACTGTGACCTTGATCTTAAAGTTAGACCTAGTTTTCGGATAACAGCTTAAGGTAAGTTATACCAACAAAGTTGCCTTCGGGGCATTTGTATTTCACAAATACAGCTTGTTGAACTCGTAAAGATAATAGTGGCATGAAATAAATATATATACAGATGATTAAATAACAAGCACTCCCTCTCTTTATAATATTATACTAAACTTTAATCCACATCATGCAAGAGACACCACATTATTTCACCTACAAAGTGGTGACATTTGGAGTATTCCTTAACACACCTTCTTTGTCTGTTAATATGACTGATTCAGCATACATTAACATGGGCATAAGAAAACAAGGACGTATCCAACTTGATGAGTACTGAAATAATGAATAAATAAATCATTAAATGTACATGTATTTCATGATTCTATGCATATGAATTTTATTGGTTATACCCTCACATTTGTGTGAATAAATTTCTAATCAGTACATGTGAAATATGGTACTGATAGGTGTGTATTATACTTTTATTCAAAATTAGACCTAAATTCAGTTTGGTTGAACAAAACAAATGTTTGTTTTTAGTTACACCACATACCCCACCTTTTTGGTTATCATTTTACCAATCCAATCATATTTTAAGCTCATCTGAGCTGAAGACTCAAGTGGCCTGTAATATCCATTGTTGTCCTGTGTCTGTCTGTCTGTCCATCAGGCATAAACTTTTCATAATTTCACCTATTCCTTCAGAACTGTTGAAACGGTTTTGATAAAAATTTTTATTGGAATGAAGTACTTAAGTTTCCCTACAAGTGTTATTTCTTTTGTTTCCTATTGGCCAGTTCTCTCAAGTGATGGATCCAGATTAGGGCATAGACCCCAAATTTTCCCCTCCTTTGACAAAATTCTTCTTCAAACATGTCAAAATTAACAAACTGAGTGTATGAGAGTAATTTAGTAGGGTGTCTTAATAATCATAATAAGGGAATAGGGGCAAACTACTATTTACATGTACATGTACTAGTGATTTTGATGAAACTTAGTGAGAATGAGGTACAAAAGGTCCCCTACAAGTGTTGTTACAATACTTTTTTACCAGACTTGACCAACATCTATTTCGGTAAAATTAGTTAATCTTTACAAAGTCAATGCATTATAAGTAACTTACAAAGAGAAAATCTAAAAAAATTCATCTGAATGAGTAAAAAATGACAAGTCCCAAAAGATGCCCAAACAGTTTTCAAAATTAGATTTGGTATAGCTCGAGGGCATATTGTTTTTGTCCTATCTGTTTGTCTGTCTGTTGTCAACTTTAACCTTGGCTATAACTTTTGAACCGTGAGGAATAAAGACTTCATATTTGACATGCATACTAAACTAATGAAGCCCTTTCAAATGACACCAAGGTCGATGACCTTTTGACTTTGACCATGACCTTCACGCTAAAAATATTGTTTTTGTCGTGTCTGTTTGTCTGTCTGTTGTCAACTTTTACCTTGGCTATAACTTTTGAACCGTGAGGGACTTCATATTTGACATGCATACTCAACTAATGAAGCCCTTTCAAATGACACCAAGGTCGATGACCTTTTGACCTAGACCATGACCTTCACGTTAAAAATAACTTTTTGGACTTTTGTGCCATTGGGGGTATTAGTGGTTCACAAACATCGCTTGTTCTAATTGTTTTCTCTTTGATGCTTTTGCCCGGTCGTTTTTCTCTTTAAAGCCGGCGTGGCCTAGTGGATAAAGTGCTCGGCTTGTAATCGAGAGGTCCCAGGTTCGACTCCCACCTTGGGCGCACCGGTGTTCTGTCTTTCGGATGACACAGTGAAAACCGAGGTCCCGTGTCACGGAAGGCGTAGTACGTAAAAGATCCATCACTGCTTCGGATAGGTCCGTTGCAAAGGTCTAAATTTGTATGCTTTGCATCAGGCAGATGCCGTCACCGTATACGTGAAATAATCTGGGAGTGTCTTTAAAATATTCATTTAAACAATCAGTCTGTCTCTTTGCGTTTTGATGTCTTACTCTTGCCAGACGGCCATTTTATCGGCCACTCCATAATTGTCCGAACACGTTCAAGTTGTTTTTATTTTTTGGGGTTTTTTTTACCGGAAGTTACCATTTACCAACTTATTTATGGACGTCAGCGGTACCAAACAATAAAATCTGGAATGACATTCGTCAATAAGAAGCAAATATTTCGTTTTTATTGCAGATCCGTTTGAAGAAATTATTATCTGACTTAAAACTGATGTTTTTTGCCAGAGACACAGACCACTTTCATGTCTCTGTTATTGCTAAAAGAAATTGATAATTAAAGCTAGCAATGTGCAAAATTATTGTCGGACAATAGGTCCGCGGTAGTCGGAATTTTAGTCGGACCTTCTCAAATTTAGGCGGTCAGGACCGAAGGTCCGTCGTCTCTCAGGAACTGTGTTATTTAACTTTCTGTCGATGTAATAAAAACACAAAATCACAATTTCAACAAATATAAACAAAATCTCACATATCTATAGCGGAAATGGACAAGACACAGGATATTTCCAGTCGGCTATGTCATTTTCAAAAATTAATTAGAAAAAGAAAATCGGGGCGAGCGTGAAAAATCGGGTTGGTAGGGGATGAGGATCTAGGAATTTTTTTTAATTATGGCCTAAGCTGCCGTAGTTACAGGACTTAAAGTTGTGCATCTTGGTTCCAAAGTGGTGTCCCTAGCGATAGGTTTCATGGTTGTTGTTAATAAGAAAAAAAATCTTGCCTGCGCTTCTCCTAATTTATGAGGCTTAGAAAGAATCTGATGGTGGCATGTACTACACTAGTTCATGACTTGAAGTTCTAAAAAACACCTTGCGGTTGCTATTCCGTCAAAACCATTATAGACACAGCTATTAAGTTCTGAAAATGAAAGAATCTTGTTTGTAGTTTTGTGCCAAGATTTTCATTGCCACATTAAGAGATTCTTTCAAATTTGTTATTCAGATTCTCTATTCTAATAAACCAGTAAATGCAGTGGTAGTGAGGGGCCTATATTTTACTCATGACTTCCATTACTGTAGCGGCTAAACTTTCATGTGCACTGGTCTCTATGCCCTTCAGATCGATAGATCGGTGGCATATTGTATATATTCTTCAATAAATGTTTTTATTAATGCAATACAGAAATGAATATGAAGGATCATATTTCTTGACAAAATTCTCCTTTGTAGACTTAATATGAAATACAAATTTCCTATTCATGTAATGATCGAGTCTGTTGCTACAATACTGCAGCTGAAATCCAATGCTAAATTAAAATGAGTAGCTACCCTGAATGGATATAATGTATATATAGACATTGATACTCGACTAATGGATTAAATATTGACATAGCACTTCCACTTCTTTTCAGAGTCACGAGGGGCCACGGCTTCACCATCGCAGACAGAAGCTGCATTTGAAGAGAGCAATTAACGCCATCAGTAACTTACAGAAAATGTTTAAAGAGATCTCGAATGTGTTTGAGCAGTGTCCAGAAATCAGACAAGTTCTTTTGGTCCTCGGGAGCACAACAATTAGTCCGAAGGAATCTTATCTGGTGAATCTTCCGGCGTCAAATCCCGAGGCAGATAATCTTACGCTCAAATCCTGTTCCCGCAGTCTCTTTAGGCAGCTCATCATGCAAGATATACTCGGGGGAATGAAAGCCGCCATGCCGACGAGTTTAATGGTATTGGTATATGCACCCCGTTCCATTGAAATGTCATGGTTTTTGCCAAACAGTACTTTCAAGTTCCCAATACGAGGAGAACAATTTAAATTTGACTTTGTCGATCAAACTTCATTACATCACAATCGTAGCGTTGCTGGAGATAAGAGCATTGACGTATCAGGAATCGAACCTTTGGAATCGTCTGTTATTGATTTATCGTTGATTGAAAAAGCACAGCATTTGCTTGACACGACTGATAGTTATGGTAGTTCTTTTCTCTCGGAAGAGGATGGTTCATCGCAGGGATCAACACTGGCGTTACTCAAGCCTTTGAACAGCTCTCTCCTTTCCTCTCAGAATTCCTTAACCTCCAATTCCTCCTCGATACACTCCTTGAGAAAGCTTTCCAATGATATAGAGGACCTTCCTCAAAGTTCTACTTGCAAAAAACAGAGACTTCATCAGGTTGATGGAAACTGTGTCGTTGAGACTAAAGTTATGACCAAAAATGGAGAATCCAATGACGTTGTTGAGGATGAAGACGATGCCTACATGTGGTTTCAAACTCCGATCAAGTTCAAAGGTTACAAAAATAAAAGTAAAAGATAGTACAGTGCAATTCTATTTATAGATTTCTTATTAGGGTCTTCCGATTCCATCGGAAGACCCTTCTGTTATTGTAAGGTTTTTTCTTTACATTTGTTATTATTATTATTATTATTATTATTTTTATTCTTAGCACTTTTTTGACTGCAATTTTCTCAGAAACGGCTTCACTGTCAACAATTTTGTTCTCTTTTTGTTACTGAAAAAGCAAATCCTGATAGAGTTAAAAGAAAATTTTGCTAAAATTCAAGTTCTAAGTAAAGTTATATAACAGTTTGTAATTTTTAAAATCTCTCAAGTATAACTTTTATTATGCAAGCTAGATTCCTGAAATTTTCTCTATGATGTTGTACAGGTATAGTTCTTGACACCCGAGTTAACGCCGATTAGGTAACTATTATAGTTAAGGCGCTATAAGGGTTTAAAATTTTCAACTTATTACGTAATTTTAAAAAACTTTTATTTTAAGCTCTAGGGCTGCAAAAGTATTGCCAAACGATTTGGAGGGTCAATATAAGGGTAAAAACAGTTATTTCAAAATTTTAAATTCATTTTTGAGAAGGTTTTAAATTTTCTCAAATAAAATGTTTATTATTTAAGCTAGACTCCCCAAATTTTCTTTATAATGTTGTACAGGTGTCGATCTTGACAACCAACTTAACGCCGATTATGTAACTTTTACGGTAAAGGCGCTATTTGTGTTTAAAGTTTTTAAACTCATTACGTAACTTTAAAACTTTTTTATTTTAGGTCCTAGCGTTAAAAAAATATTACAAAACGATTTTGAATGTCAATTTCATGGTGTAAGAGGTTTTTAAAATATTTTTTATCCATTTTTAATTGAGAAATTTAAGATTTTCACAAATTTGATTAGTTACGTAATTGCTTCATAACTTGCTTATTTTTCGTCATATGATCAAGAAAAAACCATACAGCACGTGAGAAGGGTTTATTCTTTTAAATGATATTTTCAAAAACATCGAAATATTTGCCCCCTTCCCTCTAGCGTGCGTAGACCCTATCGAGAGAGGGTCTTAAATCGCCGAAATTTTACCCCGATTTTTCAATTCCATTTTCCGAAAAACGGATTTTTCTACAAATTTTATATTGTAGCTATAGATTGTCAAAGACACCGTTACCCGTTTAAGTAAAAAAAAATTCAAAAATAAAAGTTTTCAAAAACATTACATAACAATTAGTTAAATTTTAAATTCTCCGCCATACAGCGTTATTTTTAATGCTACACTATCCAAATTTAAACTATCATATTCTCTAGGTTCATATCTTTAAAAAATTCATCGGCCGATAATATCTATCTTTTTTAGTTTGGCCGCTATTTCAATTTAAAGTTTTTAAATAATTACGTAATTTGCAAAAACATTTTATTTTTAGTCTTATCGTTTCCAGAACTTCACCAAACGATTTTCCGTACCGATTTCAGTATGAAACATGTTTCTCAGTATTTGAAAGTGAGCGATTTAAAGGATTTTTAAAAAAAAATACCTTATTTGCGTAACTTTCATGTTTTTTCTTATTTGTCGTATTAACAAAGTATAAAAAGGAGAGTTTGAGAATGTATTTTGAATTCGAATTCTTAAACAAAAATCACATTTTTTGCCCTCTACCCGCTACTGATGAACAAGGCAATAAAAAAATCTTGTCCGAGCGTCGGGATTACATCTAAGAGAAGCGCGGTGAATTTCCTTTGCTAAATACCGATTTCAAACGCGTATGATAGTGACGGGGAAAGCGCAGTAACTCGCGATTAATTCAATCGCGATTAATTCAATCGAGAGTTACGGCGCTTTGTCCGTGGAATGTTTAATCGACTGTTATAATGGAGAGCCGTAATATGTATGATTTCTTTAACTTGATTTTCGATTTATTTCCTCTAGATAATACTTTTTTCAATTTTAATTATTAATTAATTTGATTGCTTGACGGTTTTTTTTTTTGGGGGGGGGGGTTATTTTTGTGTGTAAAGTACATTTAAGTCATTCTCCTGATCTTTTTTCTTTCTTTCCTTCGTTCTATCTACTTATTTTTCTTTTTTCTTTCGAGAGAGGAAGACCCGCCCTGTTGCCTCGGCAACAGGTAAGCTCTAGTTATTAATCCAATTATTATTTACATGTAGATAAAATTATGGTGCATTAATTTAATTTTCAAATTATTATTATTATTATTATTATAATTATTATGTACAGGTTTTTATCTCCTTTTTTAAAAGTCTTCATAGTTAGATAAAAACAAAATCTGTGGTTGGTTTATTAGAAAAAGTGTGTTGGTTTTAATAATTATGATAAATTGTTGCCGAAATATTTATAGATTTAATTAGGTATATTTTTCTGTTAGATTGTAAACATTCATATATAAGCTTTTATACTATGAGGTTCATTTATTATAATCCCCCAAGCAAAGTTTGGAGGTATTCTCGAAGTCGGACATCCGGGTATTTGATAACGAACATTCAAACGTTTGGGGTAAAGCATCGGACTTTGTCATAGACAGCAAGGTGTATTCAGGAAAGAAGTTTGGTAAAAAGGAATAATTAAAATATTTTACAATTCAAACAGGTGAATTTTGAATACATGTTTATGTTTTACACATTTACGATCGTATTTTAGAAGAAAACCACATGAGAATTGATCCAGAAGAGCTTAAAGTCGTATTAACGCTAACGATAAACCCAGAGTTTTACCCCCAAGTGTCATGACCAGACTCCTCGGGTATCTACGTATACCAATAGAGCCAGTGACATCACGCCGACCTTGAGAATGTAAGATCACTCTCATCACTTGTCTGTCTCCATAAGAAATTTCTTTAAAATTATTTTATCATAATTTATAACTAAAACAAGTTTTTTGTGATATCATATTTAACCAGTCTATTGCTATATTTTTTTTTTAAATATGTGATCGCGATATATTGATCAAATTTTCTTTTTCTTTTTTTTTTTTTTTTGAAAATCCCTTATGAGTTCAGTGATCGTCTAATGATTAATTGAGGGTACATTACTTTAAAAATGTACCTGAAATGGACATATCAATCCATAACAATAGCATACTAACATTAAATGGCAGACAAATTGCCAATATGTATACCAATAAACAGTTTCAATGCCATAATTGACCATTGATTTAGAAAAAAAGGATGTATAATTTTCATGTTGTGATATATCACAATATATTTTTGGAGTTGTGATACATTGTATCTATCTCTATAAACTGTTCTATACTTTTGATCTGGTGGATACTTAAAGCAATTGTTACCTGTGATACCAGGATATGTTACGGCCTTGAATTTAGGGTTTGGCTTTGAAGACAAGGTCATTTTGAACTCTGATCAAAATTAGTTTCCAAATCATGAAACAAGGGTGTTTTATGACTGAACCAAGATCATACCTTCAAGATCAAGGTCACAATGAGCCCATGACCAAAACCTCATTTATTCATGTTACATGGATCTGCTTCCTTCTTCAGAAGGTTGTTACTCATAACTGCAAGGTATATGTATGTCATGACCTTAATCCAAGAGCATATCTACAAGGTGAAGGTCACATTGGATCTATTGTTATATGACTTTGCTTCATCTGGGAATATTTGTCTCATTAGAACCGATTTTAGTTTTATTGTTAACAGCATATGAAATTTTCATATCTTCAAAAATTTCATTCTTATATTATTTACATGCAAAACTATTTTCTCTGCAATTTTGGATTTGTTTATTGAAGTAATTGTATTGGAAATTTTATATGTAAATACTGGAATCCATATCATGTCAAAGGTTATCTATTTTGTTTATTTCAGGTTTGTTTCATAATATATTTGTCATAATTGATAATATTAATTTATTGTTATCATACATGTATTGTAAACCTTATAATTGATAATATTAATTTATAGGTAAAACAGAAATACTCAGTATCACAAATTCTTGGTTTCCTGGCTTTTTACAAGTGATCAAAACGATATAGGTAGAGAACTACGTAAAATCCATCACTGTACCTTGTGTGCTTCAGCAAAACTCTTTATTCCCAAGATGTATTTATGATTTATCTAATATGATATCTTGCTGCTAAGTATTTAAAGAAGCCTGGACCGACTGAAGTCGGGAAAAGTATAAAAAAAAGTAAACGGGTTTCTTAAACGGAAAGCGATTGTTAGTATATTATCTAAGATGTATAAAAATTACTGTTACCAAAGTCGATGTTGTTAACAAGTTATGCCCGTTATAAAGCAACACAAACTCGCCAACTCTTTGAATATTGATGAAAACGGTCAGAAGAAGTCACGTGACAATGAAACTCGAGCTTTACCTGATTCTGACATTCGTTTCACTTTTTTTTCTTTTTTTAATGGATCTCAGAGTATGTGTATAGTCTTTATCTATTGCCCTCTTGCTTTTTCCCGTGCTCGTATTCCTCCATGTGCACATTTGTTTTCTACAGTGAATATCCGCGCACGCGCATGATTATTGGCGGAGCATCGCCTTAATTGAAGAATTGAAACCAACTGAATTCAGTTCGACTCAATTACCTTTATTCTGCGAAAACATTGAGGGATTTTAGTTTTAAATTTTGCAAATAACACAAAGTTTATAATTTATGCATTACAGGAGAAATTAGACATTGTCATAATTTATCCTATTCATGCTATAATTTTCCAGTCTCGGACCAGGTCCCTTTAATGAAATGTACAGGAAAGCTATAATTCAGAAATCAATAATATCTCATTCATATTTTTGTTACATGTGGTAATATATGAATATTATTGTATGATCCAAGAATATTATAGATTTTCCTCTCACTGAATGGTGTAACTAAATAAACATGTACTGCATTTGTTTATCAACAAATTATGATCACGTGTTTGAATTACTTTCCTTTAAAGAGATTTTATTTGATGATTCAAGGACACAGCACTGAGTGTTACGTGTTGGTACCTTGTATGATGTGCATCTTGAGAGGTTTAAACCACTAGTAGGGGAAGGCTTGATGTAGTGGTTAAGCGCTTAGCTTGTGGTCCAGGTTCGATTCCCGGATTGCGCCACTATGTTTAAGAGGTTTTGGTGACCTTCTGCCTTCATGTAGCTATATAATAACTGAAATATTATAGAAAATGACGTAAAACGTCAATCAGCTAAACATAAAGTAGTAGTATTGTTCATGTACTATTTAAGAAGAAGCTTGTAACAAACATTATACATAAGATATTATGACTTTTAAGTTTTGAATAAACTTTTGAGCGAACATTGTACCTTACACAAAAATAAAGCCGGTGTGGCCTAGTGGATAAGGTGCTCCGCTCGTGATCGAGAGGTCCCGGGTTCGACTCCCGCCCTGGACACACCGGTGTTCTGTCTTTCGGATGAGACAGTAAAAACCGAGGTCCCGTGTCACGATAGGCGTGGCACGTAAAAGATCCCTCATTGCTTCGGGTGGGTCCGTTGCAAAGGTCTAAATTTGTATGCAATGCATTAGGCAGATGCTGTCACCATATACGTGAAATAATCGTGGAGTGACGTAAAACAATAATCAATCAATCAATACACAAAAATATCCATCTTAAATGATGACTTAATACATGTAGTACTGTTAGTCCAAATAGTTAGCATAGGTCTGCTGTCTGATATCCTTCTATGAAAAGAATCGAAGAAATTAATATAGTTGAAAAACTTGACTTTTCAAGAACTTCAGTAATAATTTTTGTAATATATTTTGAACCATAATGGTTTTGTCTTATATATTTCACAAGAGTATTTGTTGCGCCAAGACCTTTCCAATGGTGCCAAACCTTTGGACCATGTGAATCTGACCTTTAAGTTATCTTTCAAACCTTTTTTCATGAGAAATATTGATCTCCTATTTCTTTTGTGTATTCCTTGTGACAAGGGTAATCAGTCGATATCGTAATTTTTCAATTTGTGACTTTGACATTGAAATTTGACACACTATTCTAACCAGGTAAACTTTAATCTTTACCACAACCTTTCATCCTGAAAGGGCAGGCTTTCATGTTTCACATGTGTATTCTGGCTTTTGGCCTTGACTATGAAGTTTGAAGGATTTTTCCCAAATTTTAATGTTAAACTTCACGTTTGAATTATGAGGTTTCTTTTACCTTATCATTTGTTAGCCGAGTTACGAAACTCGGCTCTTAATTTGATTTGAGGCGGGCGGGTGGTTGGATGGGCGGGTGCCACAATTCTTGATGTAAAGGCATTATAGTTTTGATTTAGACGAGCGCCAGACAAAACAAATTGTGAGGAACAAAATGATCTTTTCAATTCCCGTTGTTTCTCTTTTATGATAAGATTACAGACCCAAATTCTATGTTTAGGGAAGGCATTTTGGACAAGTGTAACTGTTCGGCATATGAATTCAAAGTTTACTTGACTTCAAATTCCCAGGTTAGATTTTTAGAAAATGTACATTTCTCTCCCTTACATTCCTTTTTGTTTCCAATTAACATTCAATAATATTCATGTATTAGGCAAGAATGGGAATCCATTACATTTACCAGTATGATTAAGCTAAGTGCCATTTCATATTTAATCGATTTTTGTTTTAAATCTTGAAGTATTAGTTAAAGAAAGACAACTTTTGTATACTGTATTGAACGGTAGTTTGTGTAACAATTGTACATATATACAGTGTATAGATATCTCATGTCATGGTGTACACCGGCTCCATAATATTCACTGACCACAATTATCTATGAAGAAGGAGTTGGTAATTGCCAACCATATATAATTGCCGCATCCCACATATCTGATTTTCTGTTGTGACCTTTCTATCCACTTTAAATGTACCAAAACTACATGTGTTGATGTGATTCAAATAATACATAAATTTAAAACAAGATTCAATTATATTTTCCTTCAGAATTTTGTTTTGATTTTGGAAATTATATATTTTCTATTAAAAGTGTAACGAGATACTGGGATAGAGAGACAATTCTATGGTGTACAATAGAGAATGAAGGGGAAACAACACAGAAACGGTATAGCTTTCTTAATGAAAATGTGAAATATTTTTTATGAGATATATGTTTCAAACAGAATTACTCATTTAAAAAATTCTTAATTTCTTTTTTTAATTTCTTTTCAATATAAATCCATTTTTTTATAATCATTTATAATTCATTTCTAGTTCAAGGCTTTATAAATGCGTATTATTTTACTTATCTAAAGCTATTTCTGGATACTACTGCATAAAAGTGAAATATTAAATTATGAACTTATTTCTTGATTAGAGTTTCCTGATGGAAGTTTCCTATTATGAGAAGCAATGTATCTCTACTTTTTGTATACTATATACTTTTGATGTACCATGTGTTCACCATTCTACACAGATCCAGTCTGTAGATGTGAGTTCGAACCTAACTTGGCACAGTCGATAGGTTGGACACATTTATGTTCGCAGGTATTTGAAGCTGAGCTCTTTGTCCAAGTATTCAACTTTGTGATTGTATTTGTCCAAAAGGCTTGGTGTAGTGGTTAAGCGCTTGGCTTGTGGCGCCGACGATCCGGGTTCGATTCCCGGATTGCGCCACTATGTTTAAGAGGTTGGTCACCTCCTGCTTCCATGTCGCGATATAACTGAAAAATTGTTGAAAGCGACGTAAAACACCAATCAACCAACCAGCTAACCAACCAAAATAGCCTCAGACTGTTTGGTATAACGATAGCCCCAGATTCTCCGCTTTTAAACTCGCTCTTTATATCCTCGTTTTGTGGGATATAATAGGTCTAGGGCAGAGAATCTCGGAACAGCATCATCATCGAGGGATCATGATAAATTTAATAATGATAATTATAATAATCATGATTATCAGTAAACAAAGAGAAGGATGCAAGTACGTAACCAATGGCGGATCCATAATTTGTGAAAGAAAAAAGGGAGGGGGGCACCTGTGAAAATCAAGTATTATCCAAAATACTCAGCCATTTTGGGTACCAAATCTATAGTTTTATTCATATTATTTAAGTGTTTTCTACCTTATCAACTATACATGACTTGTAAATTTGTGTCCAAAAAGAAAGGGGGGGGGGGCTGGCCCCCTTCCAAATCCGCCACTGGTATTCTTTGACGGTAGTCATTCCGATGTTTACATTTTGTTTGGTCGTACCTACCTGTGACGTATAGTATCACATAAAACACAGGTTATGATCTTTCTTATGCGGAAAGCCTGTTTTCTTGATGTTGGACTGAAGTAAGTATGACTGGATATTTTGTTCTCGCTGATTGGTTGATCGCGGGTTTTTTTTTTTTCGTCGCTTTCAATAACTTTTTCGCATTGTTTTGTTTTTTTCTTTTCGTCGCTTTCAACAATTTTTCAGTTAAACTATGACAGTAATGCAATCAAGGAATCGAACCCGGAACATCTGCACCGTAAGCTAAGCGCTTTACCACTACATCAAATCCTCCCCCTCCACATCCCCATTTTGTTCTTTTGCTATGTATACTTACCATGCAGTGACGTAGCTTTCTTATACGACTGCATGCTTAAACATGAACACTATTCTATCTTGAAGGCATACAATATAAATAAAGCAGACCAGTATTGTATTTCTTTCTTTCGTGCGACTCAACAAGCACTACACCTCTGTTAACGCGAAAAAGTTTTCGAAATCCATAGTTCGCACGTAAAACTACTTATCCGATATATTGTATTATGATATATTTTTAATAAAGTAGATTTCTTTTTATTGTCATGTTGTTTCATAAATTTGAATTCAGAACTATTTCGTGTAATATGCAGATTGACCGAAGTTGTACTTCATGTTAACATGGAATGAAAAGTAGAATAAGAATTAAAACTAGAAACGAGCTCGTTGCTAAAGCAACGAGTAGGTTTCACAAGTTAAAGTCGAAGCAGCGAAGCTGAGATCTCCTACTCTAATACAAAATTCTTTTTCACGATCCAGATATCTGATCTTTAGTGATGGTATCCACATTGCGCAATCTACTTGCAGAAATTGTAGGTAACGGCGACTTACATTATACACATTATACTGAAGCCTACATCGCACAATATCGACTACTCTTGACCATATATTTGAAACAAGAAACATGTAGGACAATCACACTTAGTACAATCTGCACGTGTAACCTAGATCTTCAGTCCTTACTGCCCGCTTTATGTTGTTTATTTATTAACTTACGCAAGGTATTTCGCGTGTACAGATGTTTGACCTTGAATCGCTTCTCTGCTGGAATAAACAATTCTCCTCGCGATGAACTTACGCAAGTTATTTCGCGTGTACAGATGTTTGACCTTGAATCGCCACTCTGCTGGAATAAACAATTCTCCTCGCGATGGCCTTTAGTAATGCCGCTTTCCCCAATATACAAAAGAAAGACTTGACAATGTCTCGTATTCCACAGGTAAAGCACTGTAACTGGCGATTAATTCACACACGTTTGAAGTCCTGTATAACAGCGGCGCAGTGCGAGGTATTAAGCAAGGCAAATTCACCGCGCTTCTCTAATGTGTAATGCCGACGCTCGGAGAAGATTTCTTTATAGCCTTGTTCAGCAGTAGCTCGTAGAATGTAAATTTGCTTTTTTTTTCTTTTTTTTTTTTTTTTTTTTTTTTTTTTTTGGGGGGGGGGTTGGTTTTTTTATTTTTTGGTTTTTTTTTTGTTTAAGAATTCGAATGCATAATACTTTCTCAAACTCTATTTTATAGAAAGCACTTTAAATCGCGATTGAATTAATCGCGAGTTACTGCGCCTTGTCCATGGAAGAAGTCCTATATCACAGCGGTGTCGTGCAAGGTATTAAGCAAGGCAAATTGACCGCGCTTCTGAAGATATGTTTATTGCGTTGTTCATCAGTAGAGTGCCCAAAATTTGATTTTTGTTTAAGAAATCGAAATCAAAATGCTTTCTCAAACTCTTGTTTTTATAATTTGTTCATACGACGAATAAAAAATACTTGAAAGTTACGCAAGTAAGATATTTTTATAAAAAAATCTTTAAATTGCTCACTTTCAAATACCGGGAAACATGTTTCATAGTAAAATCGTTACGGAAAATCATTTCGTAATGTTTTGGAAACTAAAAGACTAAAAATAAGACAGTTTTGAACATTACGTAATTTTTAAAAAACTTTAAATTGAAATAGAGGCCAAACTAAAAGAGATAGATAATATCGGCCGATGAAAGTTCTAAAGATATGAACCTAGAGAACATAACAGTGAAAATTTGAGAGATCTACCATTAAAACTAAAAGCTACATACGCGAAAATCGAAAAATATTAAATCTTACGTAATTCTCTTAAAACGTCGTATATTTCGAAAAAATTTTTTCATTAAACGGGAGTATGTGTCTGTGAGAATGAATAGCCGAAAGATGAAATTTCAAAGTAAAGAGTCGGTAGATACCCTCATTCCCTATCATGCTACCAATTTTCACATCTCTACCTTCTTTAATAAGCGAGCTTTAGCTGAAACCATTTCATTAAACATTAATGAACTTTATGTGACGTTGAAAGCATCACTTTAAAGGGGGTTGTCGTGTTTAAACCTAAATAACTCGAAAACGGTAAGAGTTAGCGAAAATTTGATGGCAATGTTATGCATATAAATTTTCGCGCAGAATCGATTGCAACAATCCCCGATTCGATAAGATGAAAATTAATGGAGTTATGACGTCATTTACAAAGTATGACGTCATTTTCAGGAATTTGGTACCATGCCAATTCCCTTTTGTCAGTCGGTAGATATTTGCATTCTCTTTTATGCTACCAAATTTCATACCTCTAGCTTTATCAATAAGCGAGACACAGGTACCTGAAGTTTTAAATTGTATTTTCAGGAAAGGCCAAACACTGAACTTTGACCGCAAATATCTCGAAAACGGTAAGAGATATCGAAAATCTGAGACCAGACTTATCTCCTTTAACTACTTTTTCACGCAGAATCGATTGCAACAATCCCCGATTCGATACGATGAAAAATAAGGGAGTTATGACGTCATTTAGAAAAGTATGACGTCATTTTCAGGAATTTGGCACCTTGCCAATTCCCTTTTGTCAGTCGGTAGATATTTGCATTCTCTTTTATGCTACCAAATTTCATACCTCTAGCTTTATCAATAAGCGAGACACAGGTACCTGAAGTTTTAAATTGTATTTTCAGGAAAGGCCAAACACTGAACTTTGACCGCAAATATCTCGAAAACGGTAAGAGATATCGAAAATCTGAGACCAGACCTTATCCCTTTAACTACTTTTTCACGCAGAATCGATTGCAACAATCCCCGATTCGATACGATGAAAAATAAGGGAGTTATGACGTCATTTAGAAAAGTATGACGTCATTTTCAGGAATTTGGCACCTTGCCAATTCCCTTTTGTCAGTCGGTAGATATTTGCATTCTCTTTTATGCTACCAAATTTCATACCTCTAGCTTTATCAATAAGCGAGACACAGGTACCTGAAGTTTTAAATTGTATTTTCAGGAAAGGCCAAACACTGAACTTTGACCGCAAATATCTCGAAAACGGTAAGAGATATCGAAATTCTGTTGCTGGTATTTACCATTTTACTTTTTCACGCAGAATCGATTCCAACCGTCCCCGCCTCGATCCGATGAAAAATAAGGGAGATATGACGTCATTTACAAAGTATGACGTCATTTTCAGGAATTTGGCTCCATGCCAAATTCCTCTTGTCAGTCGGTAGATATTCTCAATCTCTATCATGCTACCAAATTTCACACCTCTATCTTCCTCAATAAGCGAGCTATAGGCGAAAACATTTCATGAATAATTAATGAGTGTTGATGACGTCACAAACATCACTTTAAAGGGGGTTGTCGTGTTCAAACGCAAATAACTCGAGAACCGTAAGAGTTAGCGAAAATCTGAGAACACTTTACTGGTAGGTATTTGAACGCTCTATCGAATGGAAGAAACCCGATCAAAATCCGACTGCAAATAAAGTCGCTAGACCTTGCCAAAGATTTGATTCGAAAATTTTCAATAATTTCAAAAATATTGGCAGCATGCCATTTTCATTCTAGAGGTAGATTAAGAATGTGAAAACATGTTTAGATATAAAATTTCATGCCGATATCTCATTTAATAAGAGAGATATTAACGTATGAATATTTAATTAGCTTTGATGACGTCATAGCGAATTTTCCCACGCTCATTGTGACTTTATTTATGGTCCGATTTCAAAAATTTTTCATATTCCAAATCAGACCATTAAAATCTTTCATCCTACTGTCTAAAATCTAAGATTGAAATATTTTTTTTGAAATGAAAACAATCGGGTCAAGGTCAACTTTTTCGGGGTAGAGCTACGAAATTGACGCAGTGACATAAAATCTTGCATCTCCTTTTCTGAATCGAATGCTGAAAATTTCATTCCAATCGGACAAATAATAAGGAAGATATAGCGATTCAAAATTTTGGCGTCGTAGGTGGCGCTGCGCGCTTATAAGCGATAATTTAGAAAATTAAAAAAATCAAATCTTGAAAATTTAATTTCGAATCGAACACTGAAAACAGAATAGTAATATCTTTAATAATGAGTGATTTCTGAGCCGTCACAAAAAAAAAAAACGGATGAAGAATAATAATAATAACTAGAAACGAGCTCGTTGCTAAAGCAACGAGTAGGTTTCACAAGTTAAAGTCGAAGCAACGAAGCTGAGATCTCCTACTCTAATACACAATTCTTTTTCACGATCCAGATATCTGATCTTTAGTGATGGTATCCACATTGCGCAATCTACTTGCAGAAATTGTAAGTAATAGCGACTTACATTATATACATTGTACTGAAGCCTACATCGCACAATATCGACTACTCTTGACCATATATTTGAAACAAGAAACATGTAGGACAGTCACACTTAGTACAATCTGCACGTGTAACCTAGATCTCCAGTCCTTACTCCCCGCTTTATGTTGTTTATTTATTAACTTACGCAAGGTATTTCGCGTGTACAGATGTTTGACCTTGAATCGCCACTCTGCTGGAATAAACAATTCTCCTCGCGATGGCCGTTAATAATGCCGCTTTCCGCAATATACAAAACAAAGACTTGACAATGTCTCGTATTCCACAGGTAAGCACTGTAACTCGCGATTAATTCACACACGTTTGAAGTCCTGTATAACAGCGGCTTGACCATATATTTGAAACAAGAAACATGTAGGACAGTCACACTTAGTACAATCTGCACGTGTAACCTAGATCTCCAGTCCTTACACCCCGCTTTATGTTGTTTATTTGTTAACTTACGCAAGGTATTTCGCGTGTACAGATGTTTGACCTTGAATCGCCACTCTGCTGCAATAAACAATTCTCCTCGCCATGGCCTTTAGTAATGCCGCTTTCCCCAATATACAAAACAAAGACTTGACAATGTCTCGTATTCCACAGGTAAAGCACTGTAACTCGCAATTAATTCACACACGTTTGAAGTCCTGTATAACAGCGGCGCTGTGCGAGGTATTAAGCAAGGCAAATTCACCGCGCTTCTCTAATGTGTAATGCCGACGCTCGGAGAAGATTCCTTTATAGCCTTGTTCAGCAGTAGCTCGTAGAATGCAATCATTGGTTTTTTTTTTTGTTTCTTTTTGTTTGTCTGTTTTTGTTTTTGTTTTGTTTTTTCTTTTTTTTTTGTTTAAGAATTCGAATTCATAATACTTTCTCAAAATCTATTTTATATAAAGCACATTAAATCGCGATTGAATTAATCGCGAGTTACTGCGCCTTGTCCATGGAAGAAGTCCTGTATAACAGCGGTGCCGTGCAAGGTATTAAGCAAGGCAAATTCACAGCGCTTCTGAAGTGTGTTTATTGCGTTGTTCATCGGTAGAGTGCCCAAAATTTGATATTTGTTTAAGAAATCGAATTCAAAATGCTTTCTCAAACTCTTGTTTTTATACTTTGTTCACACGAGGAATAAAACAATACATTAAAAGTTACGCAAGCAAGATATTTTTTTTAAAAAACCTTTAAATTGCTCACTTTCAAATACTGAGAAACATGTTTCATAGTAAAATCGTTACGCAAAATCGTTTCGTAATGTTTTGGAAACTGTAAAACTAAAAATAAGACAGTTCTGAACATTACGTAATTTTTAAAAAACTTTAAATTGAAATAGAGGCCAAACTAAAAGAGATAGATAATATCGGCCGATAAAAGTTCTAAAGATATGAACCTAGAGAACATAACAGTGAAAATTTGAGAGATCTACCATTAAAAATAAAAGCTACATACGCGAAAATCGAAAAATATTAAATCTTACGTAATTCTCTTGAAAAGCCGTATATTTCGAAAAAATTTTTCATTAAACGGGAGTATGTGTCTGTGAGAATTAATAGCCGAAAGATGAAATTTCAAAGTAAAGAGTCGGTAGATACCCTCATTCCCTATCATGCTACCAATTTTCACATCTCTACCTTCTTTAATAAGCGAGCTTTAGCTGAAACCATTTCATTAAACATTAATGAACTTTATGTGACGTTGAAAGCATCACTTTAAAGGGGGTTGTCGTGTTTAAACCTAAATAACTCGAAAACGGTCAGAGTTAGCGAAAATTTGATGGCAATGTTATGCATATAAATTTTCGCGCAGAATCGATTGCAACAATCCCCGATTCGATAAGATGAAAATTAATGGAGTTATGACGTCATTTACAAAGTATGACGTCATTTTCAGGAATTTGGTACCATGCCAATTCCCTTTTGTCAGTCGGTAGATATTTGCATTCTCTTTTATGCTACCAAATTTCATACCTCTAGCTTTATCAATAAGCGAGACACAGGTACCTGAAGTTTTAAATTGTATTTTCAGGAAAGGCCAAACACTGAACTTTGACCGCAAATATCTCGAAAACGGTAAGAGATATCGAAAATCTGAGACCAGACCTTTCTCCTTTAACTACTTTTTCACGCAGAATCGATTGCAACAATCCCCGATTCGATACGATGAAAAATAAGGGAGTTATGACGTCATTTAGAAAAGTATGACGTCATTTTCAGGAATTTGGCACCTTGCCAATTCCCTTTTGTCAGTCGGTAGATATTTGCATTCTCTTTTATGCTACCAAATTTCATACCTCTAGCTTTATCAATAAGCGAGACACAGGTACCTGAAGTTTTAAATTGTATTTTCAGGAAAGGCCAAACACTGAACTTTGACCGCAAATATCTCGAAAACGGTAAGAGATATCGAAATTCTGTTGCCGGTATTTACCATTTTACTTTTTCACGCAGAATCGATTCCAACCGTCCCCGCCTCGATCCGATGAAAAATAAGGGAGATATGACGTCATTTACAAAGTATGACGTCATTTTCAGGAATTTGGCTCCATGCCAAATTCCTCTTGTCAGTCGGTAGATATTCTCAATCTCTATCATGCTACCAAATTTCACACCTCTATCTTCCTCAATAAGCGAGCTATAGGCGAAAACATTTCATGAATAATTAATGAGTGTTGATGACGTCACAAACATCACTTTAAAGGGGGTTGTCGTGTTCAAACGCAAATAACTCGAGAACCGTAAGAGTTAGCGAAAATCTGAGAACACTTTCCTGGTAGGTATTTGAACGCTCTATCGAATGGAAGAAACCCGATCAAAATCCGACTGCAAATAAAGTCGCTAGACCTTGCCAAAGATTTGATTCGAAAATTTTCAATAATTTCAAAAATATTGGCAGCATGCCATTTTCATTCTAGAGGTAGATTAAGAATGTGGAAACATGTTTAGATATAAAATTTCATGCCGATATCTCATTTAATAAGAGAGATATTAACGTATGAATATTTAATTAGCTTTGATGACGTCATAGCGAATTTTCCCACGCTCATTGTGACTTTATTTATGGTCCGATTTCAAAAATTTTTCATATTCCAAATCAGACCATTAAAATCTTTCATCCTACTGTCTAAAATCTAAGATTGAAATATTTTTTTTGAAATGAAAACAATCGGGTCAAGGTAAACTTTTTCGGGGTAGAGCTACGAAATTGACGCAGTGACATAAAATCTTGCATCTCCTTTTCTGAATCGAATGCTGAAAATTTCATTCCAATCGGACAAATAATAAGGAAGATATAGCGATTCAAAATTTTGGCGTCGTAGGTGGCGCTGCGCGCTTATAATAATAAGAAAAGACAGTAGAATAATAAAAGGTTTCACAAGTGAAACTTGTGAAACCTAAAAATATGATAATTCACTAAAAGTAAGAGAAAATACTTGTAGGCTTTGATGATAGTTTTAAATCGCAAAGTTGTCATCAGTCTGTCATGTGACACCGAACTGTTTCTCAAGCGTATACAGATCAATATATGCGAGGGTAAGGAGCGATAACTCTGGGTAGAGAATGCCTTCGTCCATGTTTCAATATGACAAAAACAATTTCAAACCTGTCAAATAGGGGGTCTTCATTGTAGCAAGCCTTTCCTTTTCATTATCCCCTCGCGGCAGCGTTACAGGGGGAAATTAAATATCGTAACGGTACTGTTCGTGTGTGGTTGCGTCCGTGCGTGTGTCTGTAACAAAACCTTGCAGGCACTCTAGAAGTCACAATTTTTACCCTATTGGGTTCATACCTCACATGTAGCTTTAGTATAAACTATCTGTCTAAATCTTTAATTCATAACTTCTAGGGCAGAAAATCATTATAATCATATTGTGATGACGTATTTAGCCAATGATAATCCCTTGTACTTTAAGGTCATATCCTACTTACTGTCCCCCGCTTTTCGCGAAAGCGAGGGGACATTAAATTGCATTCGTCTGTTTGTCCGTCCGTCCGTCTGTCATAAAAACTTTAACCTTGGTTATAACTTTTTAACCGTACGACGTAAGGCCTTCATATTTGGAATGTGTGTCCCTAATTGCAATAACTTTCCGTTGGTACCAAATTTTTTATCATGTGACCTTGACCTACTTCAGTTTAACTTATTAACCGTTAGACGTAGAGCCTTCATATTTGGCATGTGTGTCCCTAATTGCAATACCTCCTGCTTCCATGTCGCGATATAACTGAAAAATTGTTGACGTCTGATGTGGTTATCGAATGAAAATTTGAAGTTTTTTAACTTCCTTGATTGACTTATTCAAACATTTTTCATTGCCATGTACAATGTATAGGCAAAAACAAACATTATTCAATATTTTCCATTATGGTGGACATTTTTTTCTTCATATTTGAAATAAACTATACGGGATACATAATCCTTTGAATGAAGCAAAGAAACTGAAACCTTTCTGGCGAAAAGACAAAGAAAATCTGTATTTGTAATATTCCTGGCAACCCTGGAGCTTTATTCATGACTAGATTAGAGTTATCTTTCTTGTCCTCAACTGCACTTGATAAGAGGAACTCTTTAGTACAGAGATTTAAAAAGCTGCGAGCCGGGTATGTCCTTAATGCATCGCAAAGAAAAACTGTGTGCATGGTTAGAAAGAGTATGAATTCGTCTACAAAAATTGCGAAATAAATAACTTCCAACTTAGAGGTTTTACCTCTAGGACGGGTTCAAATATTAACTTAAATACCTTTGCATGGCAGTGGATGTAAATTCAGAAGACCTAGAATGCCCATGAATCTCCTGTTCTCATTGTGACCTTGGCCTTAGAGTATATACAAATAACCCCTGACAATAACATAATATGTTTTGAGCTGTAATAGCGACGACATTCACACATATCTTCTTGTGACACGAAATTTCAAATGATACCTACTTGTTATACCTCCAGTTTCAAACTTACATCTAGCTTACGGGAAAAGTTCCTGGCTCATACAACAGTGTCTATTGCTTAGATCTGCTTTAAACATCACAGTATTCATGTTACCTCTTTTCTTATTCAAAGAATAATGAGGGAAAATTCACATAATTATGCTTAGAGGTGCCAAAGCAACTAGAAGATAAAGATAAAAAATAAATAAATGCTCGGTTCATTTCACCAATCTATTTAATACCTCTCGCGATTGTTACAATGGAGCAAGGTAGTTATGTGACCCTGACCCAAGATCACACCTTCAAGGTCACAGTCACAGGATTCTATGAATAATATCAATCTGGATTCTCTTGAGAGAAGAAGTATACGACTTTCCTGCCGCGAACAGAGAGAGGTATCTATGCCATTAGGACTATACTAGTTTTTGTTTTGCTTTATTTCAGTATATTTTTATTTGTTAGTTATACTGTTGTTGTTGTTGTTGTTGTTGTTGTTGTTGTTGTTGTTGTTGTCTGTCTGTTGTTGTTAGTTTTGGTGGGTGTGTGTGAGAGAGAGAGAGAGGGTGTGAGAGAGAGAGAGAGGGTGTGTGTGTGAGAGTGTGTGTATATGTTTTGTATTTTTCTATAAACCAAATGGCTCAGAGTTATTGCCATAAATCACCTTTGTTGTCTCTCCGTCTGTCTTTCAATGTCCGTATATTTTCAACTTCTTCTGTGGAGCCAAAGGGAAAGATGTAGTATTCAATGTCCCATACAAAAATTGGTGCTTTTTGTCTAGATCCGTTTGATGTGTGGAGCAACATAAGCTCATTATGATAACAATATATTCCTTCTTTACATATCTATGATATTTTATTCGGATCTTTTATCTCGTTAAAAAACTTATCAAGAATATGTGTCCAGCGTTATCTCTCATCCACATTTCTACGGTGATCTAATATACAAACTAAGGAAGGTCAAAAGTTCCGATAATTTCATTTCATCGGTTTCAGAAATAGTTAAATGCATTCGACATATCAACAGTGTGATTCTGAGATCATCGCAAAGACCATAAGTCTTGTATTGCACCTTTCTACATCATTATTCAGCTTTTTGACCGACTGACTAATAGGGCGTTGGGGATGGTATAACGGGTCTTGTTTTTACCAAAGACCTTAGCTCGCTTTCAGACGGGCAGAGCACGGTTGGCTTTTGATGATGTCATTTTATTTGTTTTTATATTCAAATTCTATTCCATAATATTATTCGTGTTTATATTTATGACTTTTAAATTTTAGTAACCAGTTGATCCTTGTTCTGTATACAGAGGATTATTTACAAATATAAAAAGTGTTTTCCTAAGTTTGATTCTACTGTTAACCCACTAAATGAGAGGCGATTGTCTCTTCAATTAGCCGTCCTAAGCCGGTATCGCAACTGCATTACAATCGTTGATAATTTTGTAATGTCTTTTTCTGTGTCATTCGTGTTTGCTCTACATGTCTTCGGCGACTTTTGTCACACAACTGTATCGGATGTCTTTTTCATTTCTTTTCGGACTTATTCAAATTATTCAAATTTATTCAGTTCATTCATTGATTTCGATTTTGATTTTATGAAAATAGATATCAATGTAAAGAATGGAATGTAAAATCAATATGAAGAATTGAATTTTTT
Source organism: Pteria penguin (assembly GCA_035048485.1). NCBI lineage: Eukaryota > Metazoa > Mollusca > Bivalvia > Pterioida > Pteriidae > Pteria > Pteria penguin. The sequence goes on from CM068587.1 coordinate 49,376,356, forward strand.
TTGTTAAAATTTGTTAAAATGAAAATGAAATATAAAGAGAGGGTGCATTATTGCAAGTAATAATAATTTTAACGGATTTCTTATTCAGAACTATAAAGACACAAAGTTTTCAGTGTCCCAAATAAATGATGTTGTATTTTGATATATCAGAGGTATAACAGCACTAGGGAAAATTCTGATACTTTCTATTTTGGTCATATTCTTAGTGTGCTCAGGTGAGCAGTATAGACCTTCGTGGGCCTCTTGTTTATGATAAGAAAGATGATATCAGCAAAACGAATCCCCACTTCTTCTAGTACAACCTGTCAATCTGAGACTAAGGTAGATATTGATAGGTGCAGTGCACATAGCTTGTAGTAGGCTTAATCTGTCAATATAAATTTGTAAATCGTGAATTAAAAAGCCAAAGACGATAGAAAATAACTAGTCCATTGTAAAAACAGCTTTTGTGCAAATACAAATCCATGTACTTAGTGGACACTTTGAAATATCTTTAATCCGCGCCGGCTAAATCCAAGACAGTTTGAAGTAGAAATCGTCTAAAACTTGAAACCACTGTGTTGTTGTGATAAATAAATATTTGTATATATCATATACTACTGTTGCTAGTTCCTTAAAGTAAATCTAACGCGTGCACATTGTAGGTTTAGATGGGTAGAGGTTTGGATTTACGGAGGAATAATAGGTGTTAGATCACGTGATTAAAAGTCATGTTTTAATTGGAGAAAGCGGTAAGTTAATTTAAAGAACGGAGTCAGAAAATGTGTTCAAAAACTGAAATTCATCAAAGTTGGTACATATTTTTTACGTTTAACTGTTGTTATTTTGTCTTCTTCTTCTTCTTTTTTTTATTCAATGTCAAATTTATTCATTTTTATTCAATTTCTCTCGAAAACGTTTGACAAACACAGTCGGAGAGGATACAAAATTGCAACAGTTTGTAATAAGGCAATCGAAACAAATCTTATGAAAAGGATAGGAATAATGGATGTTTTCGTTATACAGAGTTATTTCCAATATCAGCAAGTTATCTGACATCAAACCATTGTGACGTCATACAATGTCTACATCATTTTCCGTATTTTCACAATAGTTTCCATAGAAGTCACAATGGTTTGACGCCAGATACATGTACTTGCTCAGATGGGAAATAACTCTGTATAATGAGAAGACCCAATTCATCATTCAGCATGAAATGGGCACATTAGGAAAGAAGTAATGAAATGTTTGTGATATATTGATATATAATGAGCTAATAAGAATTCTATATCGGCTAATAAAATGAGACCAAAAAAAGCCCTTTATTTTGTATCTCTAGATACCGAGAGGTTTCGAGAGTACAGAATCAATATCATATTACCGTCAAGTGACGTCGCCGTTTGATTACATTCTTTTATTCGACTTCAGTGACCAATGGCGTTTAGTCTAATAGAATTTATTATTCAAATCATTATTCCTCAGAAGATTTCAACTAGAAAAATCCTTAGATGCCTACTCGGCCTACATGAAATTAACTTCAATTAAGCGCACTAATTCCTTAATCGCATCACACTTTTTGTGACTAAATCAATCCGCCGCTTAGTGTGTATTGAGTCAGGGAATTTAGGGACTTAAGGACCGATTTAGAGATTACATATTTTGACTAATCGCCGATTATGAGTTTCATTTTGCCTAGCCGTACATTAATTTCAATTTACCTCGTGGTATTGCATATATTTAGTTGGTGAAAATGTTACGGACGTAAATCTTTGTACAGTAAGTAAAGTTTTGAATGTACAAGTTTGGAAATTGTAAGATACAAGGACATTTCTAGGATAACGTGTACCATGAGATAGACTTTATGTTCCTGGTAAATCTGATTTCGTACCTTCCTCAGCATAGTGTGCATGAATCTGTATGTACTACTCACAGTGTTTAAATCTGTAAGATAGCGGGGACATAAAATAATCCGTTAGATGTCCATGGTGCTTTCATTTACTTTGTTAATTTCTTTTAATCTATCATATTTAGAAGAATTATCGTCACATGGTAAAAATAATAGTTGACGAAAGCTATCACTTTAGGTAATTAACTAGTGTAGTGTTATAGTTCACCTCGCTTTAATGACCACCTGTATTAAGCAAGCATTCGTCTTTAGCAACCACATTTCTCCTTCCTTAAATACGAGTTGTCTAAACAAAGTCAACCAGTGTTAAGACGCCACCTGACTTTTAAAAGTGAACACTTTTCAAGCTTCCCTTTGGCGGACGCTTTAACAGATCTGATTGTATGTACATGTATCATGATTTATTATGGAATTACAGAAGGGGCATATCCAAAATTTACTTATAATGACCACAGATTTTGATATGCCCCCTACAAAACGGTGACTATGGTACATAGATAATCGTCTACCTCCTGGTGAAGGTGATGGATGGATTCTTAAGTTACTAGTGGCGGATTTAGAGGGGGCCCTCCCCCTTTTTCGCCACAAATGTACAAGGCATATATATATATAGATGATAAGGTTTAAAACACTCAGACGATATGAGTAAAACTCCAGATTTAGGTACCCAAAATGACTGGGTAATTTGGCTAATATTTGCACTTGATTTTCACATGTGCTCCCCCCTTTTTCTCTTTCTCGGAAATCCTGGATCCGTCACTACGACTCACCGTGGATTTTCAAAGACTAGGCAAAGCGTCTACACTGAATAATGACCACTACATCACGACTATAAATATTTATATGTACAACACTATTCCTCATTCGATATCAAATTTTGGTACGAAGGTCGAGACTATAGTCGAAAGATCATTTGAAGGATATGACCAGTGATGCATTCTGTTAAATATAAACTTGCTATCGCTTTTAGCGCTAGGTAACACTCAAAGTTTGTTTAAATTTCGTTTTACGTCACACCATGATTATTGCTTGATGTAAAATACAAAATTGTAAACTTATGCAGTGGACCTAGTCAAAGCAGTGAGGGATCTTGAACCGTGACACGGAACCTCGTTTTCTATTGTTTCATACGAATGACAAGACACCCGATGAGTCACCGGCGAGACTCGATCCCGGAACCTCTTGGCCACGAGCCGAGCACCTAACCCATTGAGCTACGCCAGCTCTAAAGGTTAAAGTGCAATATAAGCACACATACAGACAGACATATCAAAATATGTATGCTGCCATTTGTTAATCTAAGGACATTGAAAACGAATACCTCAAATTGATTGTTAAATTTTATAATTAACACCTTTAATTCTATAGATTCACTACATTCGCCCCCTGAAAAAATTTAAGTCACAAGTGTATTTTTATTGTTTAACAAAAATATAAAAAACACTCGAATTTGATCTAACTAAATGTAGGCACTTTAATCACCCTTTCAGTCTTGGTTAAGACGAAGAATAACTCAGACGGCTATTTTTATAAAAGAATAACAGTTTGACATTGTAAGAGTTACCTTTCTTATAAGGGGGATGCATTGCCTTAAGGGATTTCGGGTTTGTCATATGTTAATAAATTACGTTTTTCAATTTCTCATATCTTAACGTCACAGGGGTACATATTCTGAACAACAATATATCGCGCTTATTATTATATGTAATTCATATTCTTTTTTCGTGAAATATAAAATAAATATATGTGTTATTAAATGAAAACAAACAAAACAAAACAAAACAAAACAGAACAGAACAGAACAGAACAAAACATTACATGATGTTTTCGACAACTACATAAATAATGAAGATATACTAATAAGTGTAACTGCTAAATTTCTTTACTATATATATGGTATATTAATAAATATATAGGGCAGGTGTGGTGTAGTGGTTGAGCGCTTGACTTGCGGTGCCGACCATCCGGGGTCGATTCCCGAATTGGGTAACTATGTCTAAGAGGTTGGTTACCTCCTGCTTCCATGTCGCGATATAACTGGAATATTGTTGAAAGCGACGTAACACATCAATCAATCAACCAATCAATTAATAAATATATAAAGAAAGATAACTGCGTACCTGTTATTGACGATTTCCTTCAGGTGATTTGTCTTCCCTTGATAAGAACTCTATGACTTTTTGCATTTTACGGCGAAGAATATCAAATCACTTGACTGACATTTCAGATAAGGAAAGCAGCATGAAATTTCACAAATTTTATACCTCTCTTTTCCCAATGGTAGGCAATAACGAACAAAGGTAAATAACTCATCTTATTAAAATGGCCTATATTATATACAAAATGGCGCTTAGGCTGTGAAATGTGCGACAGCAATAAAATGCACAGATAGAATACATGATTTATCGCCCTTTCCTTTTCCTTATAACAAATTCACATTAATGTTTCGTTCAACAAATCAAATTCATCTCTTAATACTCTAAATAGCCAGAGCTTGATAAAACTAAAACTAAATAAAATTTAACACCAATGTATTAAACTTTGCTTCTCTCAGATTTTTCCTCCATTTTCCTACAAAACTTTATAGAAATAAAAAAAATAAATAAATAGATAAATAAATAAATGTAAATGCGTTTATATTTCTTTTATCTAGGTATAAAATGCAAGAAAAGAAGAAACATCTGGTGTCGCGAGAACCTCTCGCATACGGACAAAATGCTTTGCTGCAAAAACAATTAGACTCTAAATGTACACGCATGGCTCGGGAACACCGGAATCTCCAGAAACAGCTGCATTCCGAGTCTGAGAAATGTGTGACGTCAATATATGCGTTACTTATGGAGGCGGAGCATCACGAGAAAGAAGCGAAAGAAAAGGAAAAGGAACGAAAAACTGCCACTCGAGTAATACACGCAATGCAAAGAACCAACGAAGTAAAGCCGAAAACCAAGAAATGGTCGAAGCAACGAATACGCCCGATAACCGCTCCTGGTTTGAAATCTGTAAAGAAAGTAGCCGGAGATGACGAGAAAAGACCTGTATCTGCGCATGCGTCTGTTCTTCTAGCAGAAGATGATAGCGATAGTGATGATGATGTTGCACCTGAACGACCTAGTAATTCTATGAATAGAAGAATTTCCATGGCGACTTTAAGAAATTTGGAGAAAAGAACTTCCATTGATAATGTGTCCATTTTACGACCTTGGCAGAAAATAAAAGAAGTCGCCATCGCTAATAAGACTAGTGCTAAAACGTCGGACGAGAGTAACAAAGCGAGTGATTCACTTGATATAGTAGGTGCCATGGAAACAAAAACTGTGAAAATACAAAGCAGTAAAGATGATGATAAAGTCAGACCAAAAACGGCAGAATATTATAGCCGGAAACATCCGGACGATGAGCGCTCTGAGTACTGGAATAGAAGAGTGAATTCGCTGATACGAAAATGGAATATGGAAGAAAGAGGTGAGAACTATTTAGATCGGAAGGATATATTAAAGTTTGAGGAAACAGGTCCACCTCCACATATACCTTTTGATGCCGATATAGGAAACGCGGCCATCAAGGTGAAGTCGTTTGTGCGAAAATATGCCAATACATACCGAACTCTGTTAAGCATTACAACGGAATCACAACCGGAAATGCGTCAGAAGCGATCGGAGAAAATTACACGGCAAGAGTTGGCCAGTATACATGCGGATGCAGCAAAACGGCGGAAGAATACACGCTTATTGTTACGTAAAAGTAAACGTTTGAAGTCATACGTCGAACAGTTAGCTACCAGTTTGTGAATAAACAAAATGTGTGACAATTGATGTTATAGACACATGATTGATTTTAAATCAGCAAAACGAATCAAATTCAAGACTGCTATTATGTCCTGCGTGAATCCAGAAAAGGAAAAAGGGATGGCGGGGTTAAAAGGACCCAGACCCACTCTGAGATTCGGCAACATTTTTTTTCATTCTTTACTGAAATAGGTTGAATTACACCCCATGATTTAACTGGACCCCCGTCTCGGAAGGTTTGGCTGTGATGGGTTTACCCCTTCCTTTATAGTCCTCTTATTCGACAAATCTGGATTCGCGCCTGTGTGCGCATTTTCATCTGTAGTGAGTGTTTTTATGATTACACAGAAATATTTATCAGTGCATTAAATGCAACATTTTATCAAAAGAAAAGTGCATGAATAAATCATTGTAAAATTTGGAATTCGTTGTTTTAATGCCATGCAGTCTTTGTTGACAGATATACGGATTTGTTGAATTATTATTATTATGTTATTCTCCTTCATGATTACGCACGCCTAGACATATTCACACACACACATCCTCACACACATACACGCACACACACATACACACACCTTCACACATATGCGTGCATCCACATATCATGTAATCAGTTCAAATATGGCCCATTTATTTCCCATATACCCAGAAATATCGTATGAATTTCTTTAAAACACGACAGTGAATGGTCAAGATAAATGGTAAAGCCATCCTAGGTAGAACAAAGTTCAAAAATTGAAACTAGTCCAATCACAGAGCCCTTTTTACCACAGAACATACGGCAAGTCGTAACCTTTGGAGAGCTGGAGTAACACAAATTTTATAAGTATACTTTTAAATAAATGCTGATTTCGTGAAAACGAGCAAAAATAATTAACTCCCAAGCTGGAAATCTGACATTTCTGCAAATATTTGTTTAATATCCTGTAAAATATTTACGATTTGTCCTTACTTTTATTTATGTAAAACGGGTCCCTGAATATTAATAGTCCCTTTCACAATAAATGCGGGACTGATGTCTTGGGGGAATAAATGATCAGTGTTCTCGCAAAATGACGTGAGACACAATCAATATCTGATTATGACGTCAAAATTTTTACGGGAAACGTAACTGTTCTTCCTCCAAAACGTTAGCCCTGCAGTTATACACGGATCCACTGTTCAGTCCAGAAAGCGATGTTTAGCGGACTTTTGTTTGTTATTCTTATGACGTCATAATCAAATGTCCGACTTGTCCAACCTTGCGTAACGTCATTATATTCGTATTTTCCGCTGAAGTGCTTGACATACCACGAAAGTGGATCGGTGTTTTGTGGAAGGGTCTATAGACGATTTTCATATTGTACATGATATAAGCGGCCCAAAACCCGACATGCAACTCTTTGCCGGGATTTCTATTTTGACGTTATTGCTTAACTTGTGACATCACTGTCTAGTTCTTTACGTCAAATTGATTATCCCGGCAAAATGTAACATGTCGGGTCTTGGGGCCCCTCATATCATGTAAAATATGTAGATCGTCTATTGAGGGATCGTGAGATCCAATGTTAACCACGTCCACTACGTAGTTACATTATGACGTCACAGTTAAATTCATGTTTGGCGTGTCATGTATTTATGATGTCATAATAAAAAAAAAGGTGTGCCAAAAGGTGCTATGTCGTGCATTTGACGATCAGCCAATTCATTATTGATGAAATAAAGAAACACATACAATGCGTTTTAAGGTATTCAATCCATAAGCCTCAAGTGACAATATAAGACAAGAATAAATACTTTGTGTTATTGTTGATTGTTACAGCAATATGAATGTCCTTTTAGATGGTATTGATGTTAGGGATCGTAAAATTTAGGACTGTATGGTATGAATGCCCTTAAAGGAGTTACGGGAGCTCCCGTTGTTAAAAATATGAAAAAGTTAGAAATCGTATATTAATTCTGCTCTGTTTACTATACTTTTGTTTGTGAAACTTGGTAAATTGAAATATTACGGAATTTTCCCTTAATTTTGTCTTTTGTGAAAAACTATAGGAAAAACATAAGTAATTTCCATAAGGTCCAATACAAACTTTGAGTATTCCTATTTGGATGGAATACCATTTTTTTAAATTCCTTTTGGTAAAATGTCCTCTTTTGTAAGATGCTTCAAAACGATATATTAATTTCAAAATATAAGTTATATCTATTCCAATCTAATTAAATGCACATTATGGATTGAATACCTTAAGCATAAAGCTTGTCCTGTTCGACCCTATGCTACAAATTCAAGGTACTTGTGAATATTCAAAAAGCGTGGTAGAAAACAACGTAGTTGTGTACAAGTAGAATTAAACAGTATGTAGTCGACATGAAAACAATACAAAGTAGACAATAAAACTACATGTATAATGTTGAAAAATTATTTTGCATTTATTTTCATATTTAACAACGCCCCCCCCCCCCCCCCCCCCCACACACACACACACACACACACTACCTTTGCCAAAAAATAAAAATAAAAAAAAGAAAAAGAAAGAAAGAAATGAAAAGGGAAATAGAAAAATTGTTGTTTAAGATTATATATATAAGGTATAATTTGTAAACGATTTTTGGGATAAAAAAATAATCATCAAAGAACGATTAATACTTGAATTCACGGTTCTTTTTCTTTATATTTAGCTGTTCAGGGGGCTGTTCTGTTTTAACAAACGTGCTTGTAGTATGTTACACAAATATAACAAAAACAAAACACACAACACCCCCCTCCCCCCCCCCCCCCAAAAAAAAATTACACAATGAAAAAATATATTAAAAAAAAAACAAAACAAAAAACACACACACAAACAAACAAAAACACAAAAAACAAAAACAAATACAAAAACAAAAACAATACTACCTGGGTTCAGCGCCATAAACTGAGAAAATACTTAAGTAAATTATTTCATTTAAATTTATTCCATTATCAAACATAGTAATTATTTGGACATTTTCTCAGTTTAAGACGCTGGGCCCTGTTCTCAGACAAGTCATTCGCGATATATTATATCTTTAACACACATGAACACAGCGAAAGCTTAATGCATTTATTTTCATGTTACAGGTAAATGTGCGGATCATAATAATACAATATGATTTATACAATGAATCAAAGTAAAGAACTGTGAACTAACATTTACTAATTGACAAATCTTGCCTTCTAGATAAATTTCATGCGCGGATCCAGAAATTTTTGTCAGAGGGGGTCCAACCAAAAAAGGTAAATTTTTCTCTTAGACGAGGGGGGGGGGGGTCCAACCCCATAAATGCCCAAATATTACCTTTTTTTGGTAAAATTTTCGGATTCCCGGGGGGGGGGGTCCAGAGCCCCCTAAACCCCCCCCCTCTGTATCCGCGCATGCATTTTTATATTGTGTAACAAATAGTGCGATAATGTTTGTCGCACATCTTACATAAGTACACGTGTATTCTGGAATTGTTTGTATCGTTCAAAATGTAGAAAAAAAAAACATTCTTGTCATACTAAGTTATTTTTCATTTCTCATTTTTGTTCAAGACTGTAAAGTGCATAATGGAAAAAAGGATTTCTTCTCAAACGGGGTTCAAGATAAAAAATAAAGTGTTAGATATGACCTTAGTAAGAAAATGAATGATTTACGCAAAGAGGAACAAAGGTGACTCGGGCGACTTTGTGGAGACTTCTTGGAGAAAAATAATACCAAAGCTGATTCGAAGAGACGAGCATCTTTTTGTGAATCTATGTTTAGGGAACAAAAACAGAATACAAAATCTGAAAAGACATCCTCTCAGGTAGTATTGCAAGCCCGCAAGTTCTTGAGTGAACGCGAAAAGTATAACAATTTGGAAAGAAAACTAGAGAGAAAACTATCTCTTAGGAATGTGGATGATGATTTAACAGATTCCCTTGATAAAATATCATATAATGCTTCGCCCCGTAGTGTATATTCCGGGTCCCATGCTCCATATTACGAATGACGATATTTGTCATTTTCCAACTTCGACTGATTTTCATGACCAGGATAGCAATGCGCCTGGTTCAAGGAGACGATCTTCCGTAAGTGGAAGTACCTTCCAAAAACAATCCGAATGGCAAGCAAGAGGATCGGATTCACACTCAGATGGACGCCGAAATTTCGTTGATAGCACCAGCAATGAACATTTATGTTTGCAAAAAGGATTTTCTTCTAATGGCAATAAACAGGTGAGTCCGGAATTTTCCAGAGAACGTCGGAATTCTTTACAAAATGATGCCGGCAAAAATGATTGTAGATACTCCAGTGCGGAGAGGAGATTGTCTTGCGATGACATCCAGCAAATGCGTCCACAACAATATGATGCAAGTGAACGAAGGAGATCGAGTGCTTGTGGTGATTATAAACCTGCAGGCTTCAATAGAGGCAGGAGATTTTCTTTTGGTTGCGTTCAACAACTGAGTCCGGACCTCGATACCATAAATTTTTGTAAAAGTCGACGAAAAAGCATAGGGGAATGGACGTCAGATGCAAAAGACTCGAATAAAGAATCTCGTGCGCATGCAGAACAGGTCATGCCTCATCGTAGAAAATCTGTGGTTCCCGTAATTGAAGATTTTGTGCCAATTAATGACGTCAAAGGGCCGAGTAATTCGGAAAAACGAATTCAAATGCGGAATAATATTGCGTATAAAATGTCAAAATTTCTCTCGGAGATCAAGGATACGATGTCGACAGAGACATTGCTGGAGATCGAGAGGCTCAAGAAGGGGTCAGAATATTAACGGTTTGGAAAAACCCAGAACAAGGGAAAGTCTTTCTATTCAGAACTGTAAGGGTTTTGACAATCATGCTGGAGGTGATAATGCGGACCCAACATATTTTTTACATTTAATATGTCGTAAAATTGTCTAATATTTTTAATTTTTTAGAACGAAGTGGGGGTTGGGGTGTTCCATTCCATAATTTGGAGGTAAAATACTATTTTATGTAACCAGAATGGCAATGTTCCCGATCCAAGGTGACGACCTCCGTAAGTGGATGTATCTTTCAGAAGCAATCCGAATGGTAGGGGGATTTGATTCATACACAGATGGACGCCGAATTTCTGTTGACAACATAGCAATGAACATCCTGATTTAAGTATGCAAAGATTTTCTTCCAAAGGAAAGTTTTTCTACCCTCAGAAAAACGCATAATGATATTTGTATAATGACATTGCGACCCCACCCCCTGCTCTGGATCGGCGTATGTCGTTTATAGCACATTTCCTCAGATATGAGCAATATGTAATAATTCATGTCGGGCTAATTCATGCTTTTAAAGTTGTATACCCTACAATTCGATATAATTTCAAAAATTAGGGCATGTAAAACAAAAACTGTATTTTTGTCGTATGACTGAAGTTATAAACTTTGCGTTAATAACATTTTTGTTGCTTCAAACCTTTGGAGATATCAAAATAAAAAGAAAATACTTCGTAAATAAAGAGGGTATTCCAATACAACCATGACCTGACTTCGCGCATGCGCAGTTTAATTAAAACAAATACGATGAAGGGAGACTCCAAAAGAAAACAATTTCAGTAAATACAAACTTTGAAATACAAACTTTTTACAGACTTGAATGTAGATTTTTAAAGTTACTCGTCAAGTTTATTTACCTCGCCCTCCATGATGCAGCTTCCGAATTAGATAACGTGATGAGTTGGTTGTAAACATTCTGTTTACAAATATGGTGTATTAGACAGTCATATATCTCACTTAATACGACGGATTTGATCACAACATTTGCAACGCCAAGGGTCCTTTTTTAAATATGTTTTAGGCTTATATATATAATCAAAACAATTTAGAATAAATTTACCTATAATATGCAATATGTTAAAACATGTACACAAATGGATGAGTCAGATTTCATTTTCATTGAAAATTCCTCACTGAGTTGTTATACGGCCCCTCCCCTTCTCTCTCTCATCTCTACATAACCGCAAGTAGTGGCCCTAAATAAATGATAGGGCCACAATTCCTTACGTTGCGTAAACTTGCATTTTTGATAAACGGAATGGCCGGCACGATTCTACGCATTTCGGCATCAAATGGAGCAAATATCTAACATATATAAACATAAAGCAAACGATCGGCAATGTTTACTTACCCCCGATCTGTCGTCTGAAGGCTCTACACACATTTTTCGCAACCTGTTTCAAATTTGCCGGTTTCTGTGTCAGTCATTCGGTCTCGCGAGATATCGTTAAAAGAAACCTCACAAAAAGAGGCGGAGCTGACGAAAAACACGTGGACATGGGTGCGTGGTCATTGTTATTTTTATGTCATTTCTCTGTTTACATTTTATTTATCGGCTAGTTACCGCATTTCTGGTCATTTCAATTTAGTTTTCTTCTTCATAAATAACTAGCCGATAAATAAAATGTAAACAGAGAAATGACATAAAAATAACAATGACCACGTGTTTTTCGTCAGCTCCGCCTCTGTAAGTATTTTCTTAGTTTATGGTGCCGGACCCAGATCAGGGTTTGCGTGTTTAAAATGTCGCAGTAAGTTTATTTTGTGGATTATAGTTGACTAAGAATTGTTAAAATGTAATAATGATATTGTATGTCCTGTAGTTAATAGAGTCCCCCCCCCCCCACACACACACACACACACACAACATACTCTAAATTTAGTGAAGCAGATGGAAAATGCGTTCTGTGGAATAATACTGTAAATAATACGCATAATACATTCTGTTTTCTCACAGTTCATTTGTATACATTAATATTAGTCATGAAAATAAAGACTTTTAACTTGAAGCATACAATCAAAGTGTTTTGTTGTTGTTGGTTTTTATTTGTTTTGTTTATCTGTGTTTTGTTTGTTTGTTTCTGTTTCATTGGGGGGGGGGGGTTGTTTGCTTTTGTTTTTTTGGGGGGGGGGGTTGGTTGGTTTTCTTTTGTTTTTTTTTGGGGGGGGGGGGTTGTTTTTTTTTATTTTTTGTTTTTGTCTTGTTTTGTTTTTGTTTGTTTGTTTTTGGATGGGGCCGTTCTTTGTTCTGCGAGATAAAAAGATTGACATTTTTTTTTAAATTTCTTCGTATTGGATCTTTTGTTAGCTTTACATCTATAAACTGTAGCGTTCTAAACATTTTGCACAACCCAGGTGTCCCAGGTAATAACTGGAGAATCTAAGCAGAATAACTCGGACAAAAAACCTCAAGCAAAACATCATTCAGTCACTAAATATTACATGATGTCTTCAATATAAAAGGTCATATTTTTTACATTATACATGAAACATATATTGAAACAATATTTTTAAATGAACAGAGTTGGGACAGATACCTGTATATAGATCTCTGGTTGGGTTAAGTGATTGAATTGTCATAGAACGACTTGTCTTTAATTCTATGACTAGGATAAGTATAAAAGCTGGAAAATATACATCCATGACAAAACGTAGAACTTTTAAAAATCATTGAAAGACCTCGATATGATGCATCAATGCTTGTATTTTTCTCAATAATACTCCAAATAATGAACAAACCCCCCAGACTAATTAATATTTAGAAATAGTTATTACATTTTCTTCAGATTAAACTTCAGGAAAAAGGAAGAAGAAGAAGATATCCAAGGACTTGTAAACTCCTGGAGATATCTAATCTTAAAAATACAGGAAATGCCGTTTTTATTTCTTAATCTGTCTCGTAGAACAAGTCGTAGTAATAATGTAACCCTTTGCATTGAGAGACTTGATTCTCCTGTGTCCGTGTCCCTTTGTCGGAAGAGTGGAGGGGGGGGGGGCAGTGGGGGTGAATTTTGCCAATTTTGGTAAAATTATGAATCACTGCCGGGGCGAATGCCCCCTCCGCACACCCTCCTAAATCCACCACTGTGTACTGGACATTAATTTTTCACAGAATCTACAGTATAATGCCACAAAAACTTAATGTCTTTCTTGTCATCCATGTTTTCCACCTTTATACCCCACCTGATCATCCTCTCTAGACTTTACCTATAAATATATTATGGGGCATCATGTTGCTAGCTGACGTCACTTCCAGGTTAGAAAGCACCTGCAGAGTAAGTAACTAGAAAGTATTTATCATTTTCATTGTTTGTAGTAGTTTAAGGTTGTAATACCCTGAGAATATGATAGTGACACCTACTGCAGTAGTAGATGGACCACATTCACGAATGTCAATGTAGTTTCAAAACAATTCGACGTCTAAATCAATTGTTTTGAAAACTAGTCACTAGATCATAAACAGTTCACTTCATCTTCTGAGGAACGGTTGGGTCATTGTACATAGTAAATCAGAACGCTTTTGTAACTCAGATTCTGTCTAAAGTGATGGTGATTCAAACCTTGTCCTCTTTATACACGTGCTGAGGTGTCATTCTAGATTTCCTCGGTGCCGGTGGTATTAAAATCTGACAAAATCTATACAATAGTCAATAGTGTCTACCCAACTACATGCGTGTTTGTGAGTGTGTACATGTTCTCAGTATGATGCCATAAAATGACAACTTTTTAGTAGCATATTTAGAGGTTGATATCAAATCATATAGGGAAACCCTGTTTCACCCCTTCCCCATTTTGAATTTGCCATTGTTTATGATTTGATTACTGCAATCTCTTATGGTGTGCCAGAGCAAAAGCACAGGAATGTTCACCTTATACCAAAGTGATGATGCAAACACCAGAATGGCACCTAAAATAACGTAAATGAGGTCTATATTATATGTCCAGAGTTTAACAAATGTCTCTGTGATCTGGTGGTCATTCAGACCAGCAAAACGAAATTTTTGCTGGTCCGAATCATTTTTTGGTGGACCGAATCTTTTTTTTTATCGTACCCAATCAGTATTCTCGACTTATTACTCAATGTATTAACAAGTGACAGCAGTTTCAGAGAATTTGATTTGTCGACAAAAATAGATTTTATCCAATAGGCATTGTCAACCCGTTTTTGACTTGGGAAGAAAGATACTTCCTTCAATGTGAAAGTAAACAGTGCAGAAATGTGTGTCAGACATTTGGACTGGCAAAATGCAGATTTCTATCGGTCCTTGTAAAATCCTCACCTGATGACCGGCTGGACCGGGACTTTTGTTAAACTCTGTATGTCTAAGCATAATTTGCAGTGAAACTAATAGGGTATATTAAATCATTCAGAGTAGATCATTTTCGATCAATATTGTTGTAAAAAAATTCCAAATAATTCCTCTTCCTCTGAAAATTTTCATAGAAATGTATTGCTTGAAGGAAATATGTTAAACATTCTAAATCCTGGAATAGATTGTTTTTTAGATAAAATTTGAATTAATAATATATTTAAATTATATGAAATAATAATAAAAAAGTGAAAGTCATTTATCTTGTGAAGAATATATTGATATTGAAATAAATGAAATAAAACATGATATTAGGGCAGTAATTAAACATCATCGTTGCTATGAAAATTTCAAGGTGATTAGTTTTTGTGTTATCTATATCGATTCTTTTGAAAAAATTTTTTTAAAGTATCAATTTCCAAGAAATAAAAGGTGCCATTTCAGTTATTCTGTACTGCTTCTGCACGCTTAGCTACAAAACTTGAAAGTATTGATCATTTATTAGCAATTACAAGGGATAAATACACTTTCAGGTTTTCAGGGTGTGCTTTTAAGCATACATTGATTTATGACAGCCGTGAGGACATTTATTGATTATGACAATAACTCTAGCATTGTTTTCCTATATACCGGTAGTGGTTTAATTAAAAGACTTCAGCACCTGAAACATCTGATAGGGTCTGATATTAAGATGTGGATCAAACATGATGAGGACTTTTGATGACTTTTGAATTGTGCAGTAGCTGCCACATTGTGTACGTGACTGATGAGTTAAACTTTGAACTTCTAAATATTTTTATGATTTTAAGGTTGTAGTATGCAGCTGTAACAGATAATTTGAAAAGCTGTGACCAGACTAGGGAATCAAACCTAGAATCTTCTGCCTTGAGGGAAGATACTCACACCTTCTTTCATTGAGATATCCAGTGCCCCGTTTGTTGGGGGGGGGGGGAGGTTTGAGGGGCAGATTTTGTTGATTTTGACAGAAAATGGGTCAAAATACAGGATTTTTAGTAAAATATCTGGTCACTGCCAGGGATGGGCACCCCCTCCACTCTCCCTAAATCTGCCCCTGACTAGAATCTGTCATACACTCTTCTCCCAGAGATTTCTAAACCTGGGAACCTATGAGAAAAATTAACCCTGGTTCTCTCCTTCACATAAAAGTCACTCTCATGGCACCATATTTGTGAGAGGCAGGGTGAAAAATTGTGGCCAGACCTGATAATCAAACCCACAAACTTCCTCTTTCAGGAAAGAAACCCTCACCATTGAGTTATCTGAAATCTGAGCTATCAAACTTTGATATTTCATAGTGCGTATTGTGAATTGTATAGTTCTCCACAAATAGTGAAATGTTACATGTTAACTATTACATTATCATAATCTGAATAACTTTAGGAATGAGTGTCTTTAATTTTCTTTGTCTTCATGTATGCATGTATCATGTCAAATGCAAATTCCATGAACAGTGAAATGGTTCTTGAGGAATTCACACAGCTACATATATATTATCAATATTAGTTGGCTACATTTTCCTTGAATATCAACTGTTAAGACATTTGAAATTTCCTGTATTTCCATTACTGTACTTATCTGCAAATCATACTTTGATGCCTAGGTTGAATTTTCTCATTGACATTGGTATATACTTTACCAATAACTCTGATTTGTACGCTGACCATTTGATAAAATCTTGAAATCAAATTGTGGTGTAATTTTACAGAGCAACGATATGTGTACAATGTACAAACTCCACCCATTATTGTAGAATATCATGGGGTATGAACACCACTGTTTTCTGTAGAGACATAGTTCTCTCAAAGAAAAAGACTGGTAATTGAAATATAAAGAAATAAGGTCCAATAATGTGAATGTGTAAGATCCAGGATACCAGTCTAAATCATCGTGTGATACCCACGGCTTTTCATTCCTTCTCTCATTCATTAACGAGAGAAGGAGTGAAAAGCTGTGGGTATCACACGATGGTCTAAATATAGGCATGCAGATAAGTAAGACTCTAGTTTGCTTTACAGGTGTGCTATCCGTTCAAGTGTTACTAGTAATACATCACCTATATGGAAATTATGCAACATTTTTTTCCTAAATATTCAATAATAGGTGCAATTATGGATCACTTTTCCTCTTCAAAAACCTTCCAATTTCACAGTCCATTTTGGTGATGGTCCATGCAGGGGACCGTACATATTACATTTGGTGAGGTTGTTAACCTTAATGAAGTCGAAATGGTCAATGTGCAGACTGTTGAGAATACAATGAAATATGGGCACTTGATTTTGCCATCTGGAAGACAACTATAATGCAATTTCCAGGTCTTTATTATATCGAAAAGATAAGTTCTTCCTACGATGCATTTGAAAATTGAAATCATGCTTTAAAAACAGGAAGGGACATATGACTGGAAATATTATTGTAGTCATAACATATATATTTGACAGTAATTAAATATTATACTAGTTTAAAATAAAACAAGGAATAGTATGGAGATATTCAAATATGACAGGGAATATTATTGTGTTTAACATATGTCATAATTTCTAACAATGGGCGTGACATATTAGTACTATATTGTATTGGTGATGACATATGACAGTAAATATTATAAAGGTTATGAATTATGACAAAGAATTTGATAGTAGTTGTGACATGATAGTCACAATTAGTGTCAGGCTTTCTTTCAATAGGTATGACCATTGTCATTGTACTATGTGACATGTCTATAAAGCGGTGATGATATATTGTAATGACTATGACATATGACAAGGAATACTATAGTGGTACTGATATATGACAGGGAATATTTATTGGTCATGACATGAGAGAGAAAATTATAATGGTATTGACATAGGACAGGGAATATTTATTGATCATGACATATGAGAGAGAAGATTATAATGGTATTGACATATGACAGGGAATATTTTTGTGGCAATGAGATAAGACATTTATTGATCATGACATATGACAGAGAAGATTATAATGGTATTGACATATTGATTGATTGATTGATTATTGTTTTACGTCACTCCACGATTATTTCATGTATATGGTGATGGCATCTGCCTGATGCATTGTATACAAATTTAGACCTTTGCAACGAACCCACCCGAAGCAGTGAGGGATCTTTTACGTGCCATGCCTATCGTGACACGGGACCTCGGTTTTTACTGTCTCATCAGAAAGACAGAACATTGGTGTGCCTAAAGCAAGAGTCGAACCCAGGACCTCTTGATCATGGGGCTAGCACCTTGTCCACTAGGCCACAACCGGCTTTGGTATTGATATAGGACAGGGAATAATTTAGTGGTCATGACTCATGTTAGGGTCTGTTATATTGGTTGTTACAAAGTTGTACATGTATTAATAACTATTATTTTCTCATTGGTTGGGGTTCTTGGCTTAATTGTTAACTTAATATTAACAGAGACATATATATCTCTGATAGTAATTTGAACAATTTCAAAGCACGTAATTTATTCGAACGAAATGAAATTATGCACTCATTACATTGTACTATTTTCTGTCAATGTGTGTACTTTTTATCGAACAGAAAGTTCACATCTATCGATATTAATTCTTCTATTAAATTTATGTAGTGATTCCATAGAGAACAGAAAAGCGGCGGTGGGATAGATTGAAGCGCAACACTAATACTGTAACACGTACGAAGTGACGTATGGACGTGCATACCGTAACGTTCTACGTAGTTATTAAATACTTTACGTCTACGGTCATGGGAATGGGTTTTTGTCGACTCATTATTTACTATTCAAAATGTTTTGGTCTTAAGCCAAGTGTTGATTCAAAATAGATATATATGTTTTGGCGGGAGTGATAGATTGAGATTTGATAGTATTGTCCGATCGTTGGTACGTGAAGTCAACTTTAACCACTGTAGGATCGTGTATAAGACATGAACGTAAGACGTGAAGAGCACGGATAAAACTGTGATTATACCTCCCCCTTAATTAAGGTAGAGCATCCCACTGCACCGCGAAATGCAATATTCTTTCCTGGTATCATTTCTCTAAAGATTTATAAAAAAAAGAAAAAAAATAAGAATATTCAAAAGAGGTTTTAACTTGATACTTTCCAGATCAAATTTTCGTAGCTTTTTTGATTGGACATGTTCATGGAATATTACTCTCCCTTCTGATTCAACACTTCAGAATTTTATGCTTTTTTCCAGGAGTTTTATCATTTATATCGAGCTTCGCACGGACATTGCATAATTCAGTTTCAACTTCCTTGGTACAGACAGTCTTTATCACCCGTAGTGCAGCTTTGACATAGGCCAGTGAAAGTAACTTCCTTGGTACAGACAGTCTTTATCACCCGTAGTGCAGCTTTGACATAGGCCAGTGAAAGTACATACCCATTGCCCCTGAGACCTTCCAAAAATCATGTCTTCTCCATGTATACTACCATTATATGTAGGAATGATCGTCGTGAAGAGTATGTGATAATATACACCTGTTCTAATGCTGTGTGGCTTTGACACTTGCTATACAGTAGTAGCGTTCAAGGCGTGTGTTGCTAGCCAAACAGGAAATGTTTTATTTCTCCAGGGCACCTGCTCACACCTCTGACAGGCGACGCTTACTCCTCCAGAGCACCTGGTACCATTTCTGACAGGAGACGCTTACTTCTGATGAGCACCTGGTCTCACCTCTGACAGGAACACGCTTACTTCTCCCAAATACCTTGTCTCATGTCTGGGGTCCAGAGGTCCATGAGTGTTCACGTGGTACGTTGTTACTAATGCCACAGTGACTTGACATCATAGCAACTGTAAATGCAGAGGGATTGATAAAATGTGTTGATGGCATTGAAGAATGTAACCCAGCAACAGATACTCGGGTTTCTACGGAAGCCCAATAGCTTCACGTAAAAAAAATAATTTTATTGCGATTATTCGCAATAGTATTTGGTTGGTATTAGGAGACATCCCATCCTAAATTTTTCGAAGTATAATATTGAAATAGTTATATACGAAAGTGTACTTTAATACTCTTATAACACATATTTGGAAAAGCTTAACATGCATAGTCTGTGGTAGATAATGCAAAATAATAGGAGAACTTGAAAGGATTCCATGAAATCCATTTACCGAATCCACTGTTATGCCAAAAATGACAAGCACAATTTGATTAGGTCAAACAAAAATATGTCTGTTTACGGTTATGTACGTCTTAAAGACAAGAGGCCCATGGGTATATGGGAATGTTTGATGTTGTGGTTAAGCGCTTGACTTGCTGGGCGCAGACGATTCGGGTTCGATTCTCGGTGTTGTAGCATAGACCCCCAGCATAGACTCCTCCGTAAAAACCGACCCAGTCTAGATCTTCCCCTCTCAAATGGAAATTCTAACCGTCCGGATTATTCTTGGTGAGAAATAGACAAGAGAGGACAAAAACCACATATCCCAAATCTTCGATTACGGATGCATGATACACATGCGCGTATTTAGGTAGGGTAGGGGGTGGGGGTTAACGTCCCCCACTAAAATTGGCAAAGCATTGATAAAAAATACAATTTTAATAATTTTAGCGCTATGTCAAATGTATGTTTGAATATCAAATCAACCCATTACTGTTAATTGAATATAAATTATTGTACAAAACGACGAAAAGTGCTCTCAGAACGCATTATTTTGAATCTTTCTTTTTTTGAAAAATTTTTCCGGAGAAGTCTCAGGGGCACGTTGATGGCCCCCTACCCCACCTCCCCCCTCTCGGCGCTTCGCTCCTCGGTGAAGCCTTCATGTACCGTGAGCATATTGTTTAATTATTTTTATAAAAAAATCGAAAATGCTGACGAGTTTTAAAGGTTTTATGCCTCTTGACCTTGAATAAAACTTAATTAAACAAACTGTGTCATCCGAAGACATATCTAACCCGCTAACATGTAATTTACTTACATGAATTCTAATGATTATGTGAAAATAATTGTGAATATTCGCAATAAATAATTTTTTTTCTGTGCCGTGAGGCTAATGGGCCTCCGTAGGTTTCCGCAACAATGAAATATTTTTAAAAAGAATATTTCATATAATTTCAAATGAAAGTTATTCAACTTAGCGTGGATGTTAATATAAAAGCTTAGTTCCAAAACCTTATTGTTGCAGAAAACGACTTTATCTTATCTTGAAAATACTCAAAGTACTGAAAGTACTAATAATTGGGGTTAAACGTATTAATCTTGCATCCGTTCCCCAATAGTTACTTGTAAAACAAAGCCATAGAAGGTTAAAGTCTGTGAAGGCGGATAAGGTTATTAGAATTTGTATACAAGATTACAGTATTACTAGTACTTAAAAGTACTGCCAAGGACAGATGTTTCCAAATAAACGATAGGAATCGATTTATTGTTTATCCCTTGTCAGATATATCCAGGACCTACTGAGTCTGATGTTTTGTCTGTTTTTAAGGATTTTCACGTTGTATCTTCCGGAATCTGGAGTATAAAATAGGCAGCCAAATCATGTGTAAAAATAAAAGAGTAAAGACGTTACAGTGACGAAGGGAGAGTTGCTTTATATAGATAAACTACGAAATCCTAAGTATATAGATCCAGCCAATTCCTTATGCAATTTAAAATCTATATTGAGATAGCCAACACTTCACGGATTGATCTTCAAAGCTGGTATTATGTATTCATATTTGATATTTTATGTCGTATTTATTGACAGTTTAATGGAATGGGCTGCATTTTATAGGTTATAAGCAGCTACAGAAGTTCTCCATTGATTGATGGGGAGTGGCGATATGGTACGACTGAAGTAAAACCAAACTAATTTACGTAGCCAGGTAGTTCAATATATGTCTACTTGAGCAATCCCTTTGTCTTTGCCTGCTTACATTTATTATTTATTTCACGAGAACGCTTGACAGATCGTGCCTCGACTTTCAGTAAATTGCAGAATCTTACACTGTAAGCATGTCTTATTTATTCCTTTAACTCAAGGCTTCATATTCATAATTTTAATTTCATTATAAAAATGTATTTTTTAAATAGAAGCAATGAAATGAATCGCTTCTTACGGAGAATATTGAAAAATTCAGGTGCATTGGTTTGCGAATCTGGTATTAGACGGAGAAAGATTTTCAGCCTATTCATATAACTACAAATACATGATTTACCGTCTATTTTGATTTTGTAAGTTAGTTGAGTTGATGATTAACGTCACACCAGGATCACCCATATGGTGCCGAGCAGCTCTGATGGCCGGATTGCAAAGGAATTCAGGTCTATAGATTGGCGAGGCGATGTTTGTCTTTTTGTCCGTCCGTCTGTCCGTCAACATTTTGGTTAAAGTTTCTGGTTGAAGCAAAATTTTAGCAACTAAGAGAAGTATAACCATAATACTTCATATATAGGTTTCTTATGACCATAGCTTTCAAGTTAAACGATGACTTTGGACCTAGTAATTTTGACTTTGATATACTTTAAAGAAACATTAGCTTTGGGCATGTCTTTCGAGTCAATAGGGATAGGCCGTTGATACTTCACACATAGGTCCTTTATGACGAGTGCTCTCAATTGATACCATTACTTTTGACCTTGTAACCTTGACCTTGTTTCGAATTTGCTTGCAATCTGGCCATACCGACTCTAGGGGTTACGTGTTGAAAATATCATATCACGTTATGTTGGAGTAAAATATTGTATGTGCATTTGATTACCGAGAGGCAGAAAATTATCTTTAAGCCAATATTATTATTCAGTTGACTTCTTTAGTTATCCGTTCAGGTATACTCCTGTTGTGCGATAGAATGTTTACAGCCCTCGCTAAGAACTATGGGTTTGGCGGTATTATTTTGAAATTGAGTCCGAAATATCGCACAAACAGAAGAAAAGACTATTAGCAAGTCTTGTCAATAGAAACAAAATCCATAAGGTCCATAAGTCCGATATTGCTTGCTTGTTTAACTTGAGGTCAGAATCAGAATGTCAGATGTGTCTTGCTTATCTTGGTGTCAAAATCAAAATGCCCGATATTTCTTGCAAAATTTGATGTTAAAATAAGAAGGTCCGATATTTCTTGCTTATCTTGGTGTCAAAATAAGAATGAAAATATTTAAATAAATGTCTTAAGGGTGGCACAGAATGGGCTTACATAGTACGTACTTTTTGCAGTGTGGAACTCGTAAAAAGTTCCCCGCAGAGGGTTTGACTTAAGTGTTATTATACTCTTTTCCCCGATGTTATGTGACATTGCATGCACTTTCTACACAGTGTTTGTTCACATTCATGTATATATGAAGTACTGAATTATATTTGTATTGTCTGTATGTAAGGGCATCCACGGCGGGTGTGGCTAGCCCAACAGGAGACGCTCAATTCTCCCGGTCACCTGGTCTCACCTCTGAATTCCAGGGGTCCGTGAATGTCCATTGTGGTACATTAATGTTAGTGCCATGGTCATGTGACACCATTAACTTTCGTATTTTACATTGAAAAACGACAATAGAGGCGTTATACAACAATCATCAAACGAAACTTATGCATGCAGAAAAAAGCAAGGGAAGTAATTTCTGTAAAAGAGGCAGAGAACCTAAAATGTACTGAAGGAGCAAGGGAAAACCGGGAAAATGAATTAAGGAGATCGGACTAAAGATTCAGCTGAGGATTTAAGCATTTATTTGAAATCATTAGAAACGATCCATTGAAAATAAAGTGGATCCATGAAAATTCAGGTGGATTTATGCAGCCAATAAAATCGGGATATTGGTTCTCAACGGATAAAAATAAAACCTGTCATTGATCTTCAGTAAATGGATAGCACTGCGTCCGTTAGCCATTATTGTAGTGACGATGGAATTGGCTGTGTCTGTCATTTCAGAAGAAATGACTCTTACGAAGCTGATGTTTGATAGTCAGTGATTAGTCTCAGTTTCTACACTTCGTTTGCAGTCATAAAGCAATGAAATTAACGAATAAGACATCAGCGGTTGGTATAATTGTAGAACCATAGTGATTGCCGGTTCCGACACTGGCGGTTCTTATAAAGATGTAGGGTGACCGCGTAAACCATGAACACTGCCCATAAGCTGGCTGGTATGAATGTAAGATAATATACCAGTGCGCCTGTTCCTCGTACATATCATACCTCGAGAATTCTCGTCTCAGTAAGTCTACTGTGCCAATGATCGCTACACCGAGATTTAAATACATGTAATATAATGATAAGGAATAGGATAAAAATTAGACCAGGGTTTAAAAACACGTTTGGGGCTGTATATTGTAATCCTTTCGGGCATTTTAGGGACAATAAGGAAGCGGTGATATCATTGTAGACCTTCCCGCAGAAAGTCTGTAGGAAACGCGCGATATTAAATACCGCAACCAAGGACGCCCAGTGTAAGTTCCGATATCAAGGGCAAGTGGAAAAGTATGAAACGTGGAAGTGGTTGCCGGTTGTGTATTTAAACTGATTTTCGGTTTGATCAGGACACTGTGGCATTTTTAACATTTCAAGAAATTTAGGAATGTTTACTTCTACAAAGTAGATTGGCATAATTTTTAGCATAAATTATAAGAGGTGCATAATGTACCTGTTGTTAACTTCCGTGTAATTGTAATTAAATGCATGTTTCTTTTATTTACAGATATCGGTTTCGTTGCATGATGGTGAATTACTACTAGAGAAACACCAAAGCCATAATGTGAAAGAAAATATCCAGCAGATAAAGTGAATTTCTTTGTAGGACAACCAAGGGATATTTCACGCGTGACGGACATGTCACGTGACTATGATTTAAACGTGATTGATTTGTGATACATAATGACATGTTCATAACTGCATTTGATAGTCACGTGACTGTCATTGGATTTTAGTGACGTACATGTGATATGTTCGTATGATTTGCTATCATCAACCAGATGAAATTCTGTGATATATATGTGATAAATATCTGTGATATACTGTGGCAAATCTGTGATTTACATATGATTCATCTTCGTGATTTCCTGTGATATTTACCTGTAATTTTTGCCTGTATTTCATCCCCGTGATTTCCTGTGATATTTGACTGTAATTTTTACCTATGATTTACCTGTAATTTACATCTTTGATACCCGTGATATTTAACTTTACCATATGTCTTCAAAATGATGCGAGGAATACACCCATCGTCTTCGGAGCTTCCGGTCACTCGGAACATGCCGTTTGAAACGAAAACTATGCCCAGTAAATTCCAGCACCGCAATATGACGGGCATCTACCTGGGATTGGTAAATATTATCATCATTATTATTATTGTTTTAAGAAAAATATTGTTATTATTATATTCAGTAGATTTGTCGTAATAAATGCTACAAAAAATCATGAAAATGTAAAGAGAATATATCAATTTTCATCAAAATATTCAATGATATGGTTTTATTGTAAAACAAAATGTTGCATCACTACCATTGTAACCAAAAAAAAAAAAATAATAATAATAATAAAATAAAATAAAATAAAATAAAATAAAATAAAATAAATAAAAATAAATAAATAAATTAGAAATAATATATAAAAATAGATAATGCTATAAATATTGCTATCAAATGCTTCCCAGCTCAGTAGAATCATAGTAAAAGTTATAAATAATATAATAAACATGATGAATAATGTAAACACTTGTCATTTTGATAAAATCATAAAGAATATTTTAACCAATGAATGTAACGATCAAGAATGAAAACTCACATCTTTATAATAAATATCCTAAACTATATTGTAAACAGCGACGAAAACCATCTAGATTATAAACACTTACCATTGTTATAAATATCATAAACAATATTATAAATTATAATAATATTTAATATAAATGGAGTGTTATCATTAAATATGATAATTCTTTACAGTGGCATCACTGATATGAACAACGTGTGAATCATTACATAATTATGATAATAAGCAATATAAAAATTCATAGTTATATTTTCTCTATCATGATTGATTGATTGATTAATTATTGTTTTTACGTACCACACTTACCGTAACACGGTACCAAAGTTTTTACTGCGTTTCCCGAAAGACAGAACACCAGTGTGCCCATGGCGGGAATCGAATCCGCAACCTCTAGGTCACGAGCCGAGCACCTCATCCACTAGGCCACACTGGCTTTCTCTGTCAGGAACAATATAATATTAATAAATACAAAATATAATTACAACACCCTTCATAAATACATGCACATGTAAATACTATAACAGAATGTGTGATACTATAACAAATAGGATAAACATAATAAACCATAATATTACAATATTACTGTTCAAAGCAATATGCTTATTCTCATTTTATAATTGATATTTACATTCATAATTATGATAACTATAATAATTATAGTCATAAATTATATTCTAAAAGGTATCTTAATAGATCTATATGATGATTTTTGAAACCAGTGCAGTTCGTATGACTAGCGAAAATACGTCAAAAATGAGATGAGAAACTCCCCGAAAAGCAACTTTCTATAATGAAAAAATTTGTATAAAACAGATTTATATCTGATTTTTGTTTTACTATTTATATACATTATTGTATATTAATATGTTTGATAATGTTAATGTCCTTCATGTATTGTAGTATGAAAAATATCATATGACTAAAACAAAAAAAAACTGTGTCTCAGTATCTGGATTCATTTTATATTTTCTTTCAGGAGGGAAATATCAAACCTCCCATTTCACGCAATATACCTCCGTTGGCTCGGGGAAGGGGGATTTCCCAAAGGATCCGTACACCTACAGAACAAAGGCGATATGTAAGTATATTGCAGTGGAAAACGGTCTAACTTTCTGCATGATATGGGTATTGGTGTTTATCGCCAATTTGAGCAAGTTTTCAGCTGCATACATATATTAAACAATGGGAGAAAAGAACATGTTCAAGATTCAATGAAATATACAATTACAACCACTCGCGATTCTTCGTGCTTTTCCGTCGATAGATTTTCGGCAACAACTGTAGTGTAGTCGTTTGTTTGATTATTGTTTTACGTCACTCCACGATTATTTCACGTATATGGTGACGGCATCTGCCTGATGCATTGCATACAAATTTAGACCTTTGCAACGGACCCACCCGAAGCAGTGAGGGATCTTTTACGTGCCACGCCTACCGTGACACGGGACCTAGGTTTTTACTGTCTCATCCGAAAGACAGAACACCGGTGTGCCCCGGGCGGGAGTCGAACCCGCGACCTCTCGATCACGAGCCGAGCACCTTATCCACTAGGCCACACCGGCTTTAGTGTAGTCGTAGTCAGTGAATAAACAGTAAGGGCCAGTGTGTGACCGTTAAATTGTTTGTATAAGACTGAACTGTATTGAATGAACAGTTAGGGACAGTGTTTGGTCGTTAGTGTAAGACTGGACTGTACTGAATGAACAGTAAGGGACAGTGTGTGGTCGTTAGTGTAAGACTGGACTGTACTGAATGAACAGTAAGGGACAGCGTGTGGTCGTTAGTGTAAGACTGGACTGTACTGAATGAACAGTAAGGGACAGCGTGTGGTCGTTAGTATAAGACTGGACTGTACTGAATGAACAGTAAGGGACAGCGTGTGGTCGTTAGTATAAGACTGGACTGTATTGAATGAACAGTAAGGGACAGCGTGTGGTTGCTAGTAAAAGATTGGACTGTATTGAATGAACAGTAAGGGACAGTGTATGTTCGTTAGTGTAAGACTGGACTGTACTGAATGAACAGTAAGGGACAGCGTGTGGTCGTTAGTGTAAGCCCGGTCTTTATTCAAATTTGACAGGCCAAGATCGTGCGGTTTCAATTCAGAATGCAACCCGATGAGCGCAGCCTTACAATCATGATTACAGACCATAAAACTTATTTAATCACCTTGGCTACCTAACTACGCATGCTCAATGTTCTTTATTCCAAAAGATTTCGTGTTTCCTTCAAAGGGGACATAATCTTTGTTAGAGAAGGAAATTGTTGCCCGTTTAACTTCTATAGATATAACTTTTTGACGTATATTTAACCTTTGAGTCAATATTGATATTGGACTCCACATATATTTGCGTTAACAATATCATTAATGGCAAGAAATTAAACCTACTTAGAATTTACTTACAAAAAGAGAAGTGCTTTTATAAATTCACTCAAATTGAAAATTTGCTTTTTGCACCTACTTGTAATTTTTATTTTGGATTTAATGACCAGAATGCCCTTGAACACTGTGGTAAGTAAAATATTCAGACTTTAAGTGCCATTGTACATGTACTGTATAGGAAGTATTTTGTCTAAATTTTAAATTGGTCTATAACTTAGCTCCGTTACTCGCATACCTGAATTTCAACAACATAGTTGAAAATTCTCATTTTGTGATATTTATTTTTTGGTTGGGGGGAGGGGGAAGCGGAATGAATTTGTTTTTCATACTACTTATTACGTATTACCCATTGCCTTATATTAATGAGATCTTTACAGTGGTGTTGTAAGTTCAAGCAAGTTATGATACATACTAAAGCGAGGGACCATATCAAAGTTTATCTAACATACTCTCTTGTATATGGGCACCTACGACGTATACCGGAATGTACATGTAGTGATAGATCTAATTAGTCCGAGTTTCTGTGATTGTAATGCCATTTTTTATTTCGGCGTTGTATGGATTTTGTTTAGAACGAATTCATGTATAAAAACGTGACCAGCTCGTCTAAGGAGGTTTATCAATATGAAGTTCCTTGGCATTACGTGTGTACCCGTAGGATGCATGGGTACTGCACCTGCCAGGTCATGAATGGAGTGAAAATACCTGTCTGTCGGATTTTAAGCCACTTTTCATTGGCTTGAGTTGAAGCTACGAGTTACTACGATAGATGGGAATTCGTGTAACTCGTCTGAAACTTCATGAGTTGTCTACGTTTTCTTATGATGGGGATAGTCATTCGACTTATGCTCGAGCTCTCTTCAACATCAGTCGAATTCTCTTCCACACTGACGCACGAGCAGCTCTTCCACACTGACGCACGAGAGGCGCCTCCACATTGACGCACGAGCAGCTCCTCCACACTGACGCACGACTCGAGCAGTTCTTCCAAACTAACGCACGAAAGACTCCTCCGCACTGACGCACGAGCAGCTCTTCCACATTGACGCACCAGAGGCTCCTCCACACTGACGAACGAGCATCTTCTCCACACTGACGCATGAGCAGCCCCACCACAATGACACACGAACAGCTCCAACACACTGACGCAGAAGTAACTTTTCCACACTGACGCACGAGCAGCTCTTCCACACTGACGCACGTGCAGTTCCGTCGCATTGACGCACGAGCAGCTCTTCCACACTGACGCACGAGCAGCTCCTCACTGACGCACGAGCAGCTCTTCCACACTGACTCACGAGCAGCTTTTTGGACCGAGATTCAACAACATAAGTTATAAGATATTGTACGGCAATTTGTCAACAACCAAACTTCAAAGACTCTTGGTTGATGAGAAATAGCCGTACACGACAACAGTTAGTTGCGACAACGTACAGGACTTTATTGCGGATTATACCGGACGTTCTTGTACTTGTGAAGACTGCATGTCGACAAGACTTTGAAGACAGTACATGTGTTTCGAGTTCTGGGCGACACCCAGTCGACATGTATTCGATATGTCTGCAACACAAAAATTCTCGTCTGACGGGCACTGGCGATATCTCTACGACATGTTAAGAAATAGGTTCGACCCCTACTTAACATAAATAGAGTCGCGGTGTTTTGTAAAGGGCCATGACTCGAGTCGCCGTGTTTTGTAAAGGGCCATAACTCTTGAGAGTGTGCTAGGAACTTATCCTGTTTATAATTCTGGCTGCTGCTTGCCGAGTACATGTAGTACTGGCGATATGAAGACACATTTCTACGACATGTAAAGACATCCATTGGGTCCCTACACGACAAAAAACCCTGAAAAGTTGAAGCGAGTTGTAAAACTCTACATCCCATGATCCAAACTCGCGACAGTGTGACAGGGGCTCTAGAAAGAGTACGAGTCTTGTGATTTCATAATATATTTGCTTAAACCGTGTCAGATATTTGTCACAGAAAATTGTCTTGCCATGAGAGCCTTTGAGTAGTAGAGTAATTGATGAGCCCGATTCGCAATAGAAGGATTTAGAGTTCGAACCACGTTGGTCCCCGGGTCATTTCGTTTGTAATGGATTAATGGAAAATTGAAAAAAATTGTATAGAACTCAGTGTTCAATGTTCGAATAGACAGATTGAATAGAATAGATTGTTAGATAACAAAAGAGTGCTCGAAAAGAACGATATTGTGTTTATTTCTTCTACAATAAATTACTAATGTCAAGTGTGTATCAGTTTTCCGATGCTGATGTGTCATATGCAATGAACAGGTTTTCATGTGTTATCTCGCGATCGTGAGAACTATCGTGACCCTTTTGTTGAACAATACTCAATCAGAAGTAAAACAAACAGAAAAACAAACATAACAATACAAACCAATAACGTGTACATATTGACCTGACTTCTTCCCTTACACAATCGACATCGATAAAAGAAATCTTGATCATTGGGTCACATACGGAAAAGTATTTGATTACAAGATTTTCCGGACTGAAGATTTAACTAGAATTAAAGATCTTTAATTTCTTGTTTTGTGGAGAATACATAATATAGATAAATCCTAACAAAATGGAGGATTCAGATTTTATCCGAATTTTCACAGGCATAATGATATAAGACCCGCGGAATACATTCATACGTTCTTGTACACAAGCGCCTTAACCAATATGACAAGGGAAAAAAGAACGAACTCTTTAAAGCTGAAAACCTGGATCAATATAGCCCTGTTATGTAAGAGATTTCTATAAGTAGGAATATGTGTAAGGGAAAGACGTGATCAAGTATTAAAGATATTAAATGGAGTGGTAAGCCAAGACTCCATTCTTATGACATGAAAAGCCGGTAAACACTTCATGTCTGCCATCGTAGGAGAACGAAATGCTAGTGTGATCTTTTGATTGATGGGGGTCTCTTGGGTACACTTTGGTGATGTTTATGTTATTCTCAGCACAGCGTTCTCAAGTGTTTTCACATTGCCCACAACGCATAAATTACATAACGTTTTCTCTCTGCCCTTTCGCACATTCTCGGACCTTTCCGTTGCGCACACTTTTTTTTCCGTGCTTGCCGGTAAGGCCCGAGAAGGTGCGACTGATACGTTCAAAACGTTTTCACGACTTGTTTTGAAAAACTATTTTTGTTTTTTTTTTTTGTGTTTTTTTTTTTCTTTTTTTTTTGGCGTTGTTGTTTTTGTTTGTTTTTGTTTTTGTTTTTTATTTTTATTATTTTTTTTTTATTTGGGAATTACAGGAAAAGGAGTAAGTTGCTGTTAAGTGGTCTGCCGTCAAGGAAATTTGTGTAAAAAGGTATGACGTAATAAATGATTAACTGGATATTGTTTTACGTCACTTTAAAGTCGTACTGGTCACGTTACTCAATTTGCATCCTTTTTGTTGGGGGATTAAGTTTCGGGATTTATCATTGCTTTCTACGAAGAGTCCGATATTTTGAAATCTCATTTTTGCGAACTGCGGTCATATAAAGTCGAAGAAGGAAAGAGAGTCAATCGTCGTAGGTTCCTCAATGAATTTCAGAAGTTTTAAGACTAATTTAGGTCTTGTGCTCAAAATATAATTCAGCAAAATTGCATTACAGTCTATGATAAACACCGAGTTTATCCCATAGGTCATCCTCGGAAAGTTTCGGGGATTATCTTCATTTAGATCTTAATGTGATGTCACGCCGACTTCGAGATATTCTCCACACCGGCTTGTATGACGTCATGGTTATCTGGGTGAATCTGACACCTGAAATGGACATTGTCGGATGGGTGCCTTGTTACAGAATTACTAAATAGCATCCATGGCGGGTGAAGGAAGCCACAAAATTCAAAATGGTCTCAATAAACTCGAGATTCCTTCAACATACAAACTTGTGATATATACTTATAAACTTCCAATGGGAGAAAGATTAAAAAGTCTATTGTTTTAATATTGTTTTAAAAAGATTGTCTTATATACATTTATACATTAGGAAATTATATTGATTATATGTAGATTGATCTCGCAAAGTTTCAACGTCATGAGGTCAAAGGTCATGGTCACAGATACATTTGAAGACTGAAAAAACTGAAAAGGCCACCGGTCAGATGTTTCAAAATCATAAGATCATTATTTCACATAAACATTGATGATAATTTATTCTTTTACTTAGGTGACCATTAAGGCCTAATGGGCTTCTTGCTATTTATATAATCTTATATAGAAAGAATTTTGTGCCCCCGCCATATCTGACCTGGGCCTTATAGTTTTGCACCTCACATTTTGTCTTCCAACCCTTCCTAAACCCTTGGGAAGGTTTAAATGAAACAAATAAATATCACAATATACAGATGTGTGCATATTGTGAAGGGAATGCTGTCCCAAATGTTTTACAAGAGTTATGGCCCTTGGACTTTCTATACATGTATAGTAAATTCACCTGGTCTTCGCAACTCCCCCTTAATCCTTAGGAGGATTTCAGTGAAACTTGGTACAAATACAAATCATAATATGTATATGTGCATATTGACAGGAGTTATTGCCCTTCGACTTATATTTCACCTAATTTCAAAACAGTTTTTTTTTCAAAACACATACTTGAACAATTTTGTTGTCTGTGGGGGCACTCCTGGTGCACTGGCACATCTAGTTTTCCGGTGATGTTTTTTTTTTTCTGGTGGTATTTATTATTAGTGCAGTAGAATGAATACTAGTGTTATTGATACATTGTAATTGTATCACTTACAGAAAATGGTGGAAAATTTGAGAATAAAAGAAGAAAAGAGAGGATTTGTGGGACAGCCAGTCAAAGTGAGTCATGTTCTTTTTTTTTATCTATCTACAAACCTTAAACCACAAATATCAATGCATCTATTCAAATATGCACCACAAAACTTCATTTAATGAAATTTCGCTATATTCTGCAAATCTAAATGTATATATGCTTCAAAGATATTCTTATTCTTACATGTTTTCTGCGCTTGCTTTTTGATATATCCCTTACCTTTGATTCTAGAGTGCTAAAGTAAGGGCCATGTCATCTATAGAGAGGGGAGAGGTAAATGGAATACAGATATTACTGTCTTTATCTAATAGTGATTAATGCATGTTGAAAATTTGACCTTTGCTATAAATTGACCTTTAGCTTAGATTTTAACTTGGATTATTTGAACCAACATGTAATAAATGTTAACTTTGCTTGGCTAAAATTTGGTGTTTGAATTTCTTAAATCTCATGCTTTTCTGGCTGAAATTTTACATTTTGCTTTTGCTTTGACCTTGACCTTATAGTTTGACCTTTGCTATGACCTAATGCATTGCTGTTGCTTTATATTGACTGCTCTATAATTGATCTCCTTACACCTTTGCTATTAAAGTTTCATATTTGTTTGTCACTAAAATTTTGCAAAGTTGGTGCGACCAGATTCATGCATGGTTTGGTGATTTAAGGTATTTGACTCAATATCGCTCTTGTGTTAAAGCCCACTGGAATCCCTGTGGTTTCTCTTCCTTTGGATAGTAAAAAGAGAGATTTCATGTGGCTTATAAGAGAACCATAACAGCATTGCACAGTTTAATATTTGTTAAGGCATAGATACCAAACTTGTAAGTGAAATAATGCTGATATGACATTTATTGATAATCAATTAACCCGTTGTGTAGACTGAAAGCATTTTATTGAATAGTTAGAATTTAATATAGTATCCTATTTTGTTTATAGGTGTTATTTCTAAAAATACATTAATTCATTAATTCTTGATAAATTCATTTTTGCATAATTTGATTATGAGTATGAATCCTTTAAAAATAGTCATTACTCCCTTTGATTTAACTTTTAAAGTGTAACATGTTTATGACGTCTTGTGAAAATTATGTCTTACAAAATTCAGAGTGAGTTCATGTGGGAAATGAAGTCTCGTAAATTATTAGTGATTTACAGTATTTTTAGGTTGAAGACAGTTATGAGGTAATACTGGAGCCTTGATTCTTGGTCGGCTCTATGCGACTTGTGCTATGCTAATGCTAAAGATATGCTAATAAACACCAGACAGTTTCTTACTACAGAAATGAACAAATGAGTTATTGATTAATTGATTATTGTTTTACGTCACTCCATGAATATTTCACATACCGATATATGGTGACAGCATATGCTTGATGCATCGCATAAAATTTATACCTTTGTAATGGACACACCCAAAGCAGTGAGGGATCTTTAACATGCCACGCCTTCCATGACACGGGACCTCGGTTTTTACTGTCTCATCCAAAAGACCGTTGTGTCCACAGCGTGAGTCAAACTCGGGACCTTTCGGTCACAAGCTGAACACCTCATCTACTGGGCTACACCAGCTTAACAAATGATTGTGTTTTGATTTAGTTTCATTAGATGTAATAATAGGCCATTTCAATATGGTGACTTGTCTGCCCTTGATAAGAACTCTGTAACTTTCTGCATATATTACGGTGAGGTACTATCTACTAGTGAGTGTTTTATACTCAACACACTACATCTTACAATGATCAATTAATCATATAAATGAGAAAAATAAATAAAGTTACATATACACAACATCTTTACATTCCTTTCCCACTTCCACAAACTACCTTAATGAACAACGGCAGATAAACCACCCTTTTGGAATGGCCTATTTAAAAACTGGAATTCAGTACTTAAAAAGTGAACATATTTGCATTCTTTACAGAGGAGAAGAGCTTTAGTAAGCCCAGAACTTGGATCTCCCACTGAAACCCCAAGAATACAAACAGCCAAGAAATGGGGTCCAGGCAAAACAGCTGACAGGAACCAGTTCTTTGATCTCATCAAGTAAGATTTTATTTTGTTTGAAATTTATGACATAGATAATCTTGTAATAAAGGGTTTAAGGAAGTACTTATCAAATTGTCATAGATTGTAACAGTAGATAATAGATAAATAATTCTGAAGAATATGTTCATTTCCTGGTACAGGGACAATATAGAGATAACAGCTTTGATATTTTAGCATTATTTTATTCTAACTGGTACTTTTTGGTGAAATTTAATTTTGAATATGATTTATGATTTAATGTAATCATTGAGGAAGTCATAGAATGTGTATTGACAATATTTTTCAAAATTTTTAGTCATCATGATTTACAATTAATGAGGAAATAAATATAAAGCTTTATGACATCAAGAAAATCCTGTCTTTAATGTAAACAAAATTAATTGAAATGTATAAAGTGATATGTACTTTTATCTTTATGTATTTCATTTTTTCATTGCTATGGCTTCAATTGATTATTCTATTAGGATTTACTTCTTTTCATTTATTTTTTTATGTATTGATTGATTTCATTTATTAATTTATTTGTTTTAGAAAATGATAAGAAGCCCTCCATAGGGAATTGTAAATTAAATAATCACAATAAACACTCCATGTCCAGAAACTTTCGGCCATATTAACTTTGTGCTGGGCTGATTTAAAGTGTTTGTTGTAAATCATTTATTTATAGTTTATATATTTTTATTTATTTGATGACTTCATCATTTGATTATTGTTACATATGTATAATAAAAATCTCTGCAAAATTGGAAGTCATACAGTCAATAATGGAGATAAATAATAATAATTGATTTTTTCAGTGTGAAGGGTTATGGTTCTAGGTAATAATCATTTAATCCACAAAGGGGAGAGGGTGTGTTGTAGAGAGTCACTGTCTTCTTTTTTAAATTGTTAAAAAAAAATAATAATGATAATAACAAGAGTTATCTTTCTTTGTACAGCATTTTCATAGGTGATGGAAAATTGCAGTTGTTTGCATACTAAAATCTTCATTTCCATACCTGAAAATCAAAACATTTATTTTTCAGCAAGTTAAATTCCATATTTGATTAACCTCAAATAACAAGACTTTCACTTCATAAATGTTTTATACAGGTCTTATTTTGTCAATATAAAAAAAGGTATGCCAAGTCTGTTTTTGTTTATAGGCCTTTTTTATGTACTGTTTTATACAACTCAGAGACTATTGCACTCATATGATGGTGGCATCCGTCTGGTGCATAGCTCTATAAATCTGTCCTATGCTACATAGACACCCAAAGCAGTTAGGGATCTCCCACATGCTAACATGCGCTGCGACACTGGGCCCCGGCTCTGAATTACATATAGGGAAGAAAAATTGAGGTCATTTAAGTGCAGGGGTTTAAATGCTTAGTTTATGAGGGGTTGTCTCCTACCTTTATGTGCCGGTATGACAAATAAATTATTAAGATTCCAAAAAATAGATGTTTGCTCAAGAAAATATGTCATAATCTGTCAAAATATAAACAACTGTTTTCTTTGCTGTCTCATGTTATTTCATACCACCTATGTAGATTTAAACAATTGTCAGTTAGTATGCTTTATATTGACCTGCAATATAATTTTCTGCTATTCCATTGTGGAGGTACTGGTTTAAGGACACATTATCAAATTACTTTGACTAGTATGAAATCTAAATCAACCAATTCTGAATGTGAAAAAAAATCATCATCAGTTTTAATCTTCATTTTTTTCTGAATATTGCTGTGTTTTCCTGCTTCAACATCAGTTTATGTTACATGTTTTTGAGATTGACAGAGTATTCATTTATTACTCAGTCCTATAAATACTGGCTTAATTTGGCCAAATTTGACCCAATTTCTGTTCCATATGATACTGGTATGTCCCAAGAATTTAAATTGAATTTGGGATAATTAATTACAAAATTATTTGACTTATCATTACTTTTTTATACAACGTTGATGTTTTCACAAAGTATAGTTTCAAATTTTTGTCATTAAGGAAATGCAAGGATACAGAGGAATCCGCATGTTCATACCATCATGTCTGTCTCTCCACTTATTTTTCCATCGTTTTCCGTTTTCACTGTCTTCATATTTGGCACATGAACTCTTGGCCTCTGAACTTTTATTATCTAAACTAGAATCATTTCTTGTCAAAAATAAGGAAAAAAATTGATTTTTTTTTAGTATTATAATTTTTATTAATTTCAGTATTTTTGGGGAAAAATATGAGAGAAAGATTGCATAATGATAACATTGAGAATAGCATTATAAATTTTTTGTGATTTGGATGTTCTTTGAAAATAAAAACCACGAGATAAAGAGTGCATAATTTGATATAGTATGAAAAAGTAATAATTCCGGTCACAGTTTTTATTTGATTATTACATTAAAAGAAATTCTTACAGGATGAAAAATAAGAACAGTTAGGGATCTCTCCAGGTTGAAATTATTTCATTTAATATCTTGACTGGTAAATATTAGTTTATTTTTCTATCCAAAAGTTGTTCTATGCATTCACTAATGTTAATTTATACTGATAAAGTTTACTATTCAGATCATAATAAAGTATGTATGTACAAGTGCGACTTTTTTTGTTTAAATTGAACTTATTGTTATTTAAAGACAAATAAGATTCTAACCACAATCCCTCTGCTTTCAGGACCAATCCCCGTAATTACACAGTGGTGGTCAACAATGGGGTGACAAGGTCGGAAAATTTGTCTGGACTAATGAGTTTTGCAATGGAGGGAGGAGAAGATATAAACATGACACTAGCCGAAACTCTGGCCGACGAGGTACATAGAATATCTACTAAAGATGACGAAAAGACGGCTCTGGAAGAATGCTTCAAGAGAGTCTGCAAGGTGAGAATTGTGGCTTTGAAGATATTATAGTTTCTGAATCATCATGTATGAAAATGCAGGATTTTACAGTGATGCACAATCTTTATGATTTTTTTGTTTATTTTCATTATTTTCACTCTTATTTATTTAGGTATCTGTTCATTACTTTCTTAATTCGTCATCTGTGAAATAGATTATTGTGGAGTATAAAAGAACCCCACTTTTTAATTGTGTTAAGAGAGTTATCCCTTCTTCATCAATATTTTTGACAATAAGAGTTATCTTTCTTTATTTTTGTAGTTACACATTTTGATACTTTGGGTAAAATCATTGCTATGCTTTTTTTCGTTTGTTTACAGGGCAATATGGAGTCATTACAGAGTTTGCTCCCTTACAGAAAACAGCAGCAACAATTACAGCGTGATCAAAATCAGTTCTCCACAGGCTTTACTGTGAGGTAAGTGATGTTGTAATGAATATACCAACATAAAAAGAAAGGATTCCTCTTGTGGCTGGGGTCGCTGTGAGCAAGTGGTACTAAATGCTGCACTGGGAAGCATGATAGTCTTTCACACCTGTCAAAGGGTTTGAGACTTGTTTTGGGTTTAAGTGGAAGGATTCACCATGTACCAGCTGAAGGTTTGTTATTCTCTGATGATACTCTAGTTTCTTCAATCACAAATCACTGGCATGTATTATGTAGTTAAAAAACACAAGACCCCATGTTGTAGTGAAAAATAAACAAAGGAACAACCTAATCTGTTTTTTTTTTTCTTTTTGGGTTTTTGTTGATGAAGTGTAGCTTAACTTAGGAATCAATCTATCTGTCTGTCTGTTGATTGTCCATCTGTCAGTCCATCCATCTGTCTGTCAGTCTCTTTCTCCATTTATCTGTCTATATTAGCTTATGTGTAGACAACTGTTATGTTTCTTAATGAAGAGTCACACTTTACTTTGTGCTTACTTTCTGAATTTCTTAATAGAAATATTTTATTTTATCATATAGTATGATAACATGTATGATATTATCATATAGTATGATAACATATATGATATTATCATAAAGTATGATAACATATACGATATTACCGTATAGTATGATAACATATATGATATTATCGTATAGTATGATAACTTATATGATATTATCGTATAGTATGATAACATATATGATATTATCGTAAAGTATGATAACATATATGATATTATCATATAGTATGATAACATATATGATATTATCATAAATTATGATAACATATATGATATTACCGTATAGTATGATAACATATATGATATTATCGTATAGTATGATAACATATACGATATTATCGTATAGTATGATAACATATATGATATTATCATATAGAATGATAACATATATGGTATTATCATATAGTATGATAACATATATGATATTATCATAAATTATGATAACATATATGATATTATCGTAAAGTATGATAACATATATGATATTATCGTATAGTATGATAACATATATGATATTATCGTATAGTATGATAACATATATGATATTATCATATAGTATGATAACATATATGGTTTCTCATTGCAGGAGTTACCGTAACCCTAACCAGGCGGAGATCATGGCTAACTTCACAGAGGGTAATTCACAAGTTCGTCCTAAGACGGTGCCACCAGAAGCATTTCACTCTCGCCCTATCGTACCTAGTCCATACTTCTTTCGGCACTATAATAGCCCCTATAATAAACTTAATTCTCCAGTCAGCTCCAAATCTCTCAAGTCTGCTCCTTCTCCAAGCAACTTTGATAGTAAGTACTCTATAAGTTGTAGCTTCTATCTTTGCTTTGCTGCTTTGATTGATGTTTTCATCTTTTAGCGATAGTTACATTTCCAACACACTGATACATTTTTTTTAAAGAATATGTGATATGTCAGTCACTATATCTGAATCGTCAAGATAAAATGCACAAACTTTTCAATGTAAAAAGAAGTCATGGCATTCAGATTTAATATATAATTCAATAGGAGTGAAAAAAAAAAAGATCAGTGTAGTTAATGGAATATTCAAATGAGTAGATATATCAATCTACTATATAGGAAAAGGTGAAGAAAAATCTTTTCTATGGTAGTTTTATAAAAATTAAACTTTTTCAATGTTAGTTGAATGATGGAGTAACGAATATAATTAGTCTTTATTAGTCTTTATGTATTTAGTCTTATGAAATATTTTTATACATACTTTATAGTTTTGTCCTTCTGTACATTAGATGAATAATATTCTGTATGTATGTTTAGGGGGGGGGGGCATATTTTAGCGGTATTAGCGCTGCTTCAAGTATGCTAATTTTATGACTGTGCTAATATTAGATACATCAACTCGAACGAAAATAATGCGCAACAGTACTTCAACAAGAATAATAAAGATTGTGCTAAATCTTGATTGCGCTTATAAATTGTCAACCACCTTTTTTACTGTTGCACTTTTATATGTACACATACAGTGCAGGACTTTGGATTATCTTCCCTTGATTTTGATATTTTTCTAGGGATAAATAAACATCATTTAATGTAAGAAGTAATGCATATCTAGGTAATCAAAGATCAGATAAAGGTCAAAAGTAGAGAGGAATGGAGAAATTCTGTAAATGATTTTTAATTTGATTTCGATGTTGTTTTCAAAAGTCATTACCTTCTGAAGGAAGATTATTTAGCAAACTGTACTTTGCTGATACATGTATGTGATAATTTTTTGAATATTTTTTATCAATAAATTATTCAGTAAGTATTTTTACATACAGAGTGCTTGACATTTAGAAAA
The DNA here is from genome assembly GCA_035048485.1 of Pteria penguin. Classification (NCBI taxonomy): domain Eukaryota; kingdom Metazoa; phylum Mollusca; class Bivalvia; order Pterioida; family Pteriidae; genus Pteria; species Pteria penguin. The sequence continues at coordinate 49,416,672 of CM068587.1, forward strand.
AATTATGATAATAGACATTTTTGTTACACTTCTTGCAGGTTTTCATATCCTGATAAGTAAAAAATTTTGATTAGGCATGCTCTGTACAGCATGGAGAATTACTATTCCTAACTCTTGACCAATCACATTACATGTTCTACTGTAGTGTTTTAGCATGTGCCTTTTCCGCTAAGAACATTACTGAAACGCAATAAAATTCATAAACTAAAGCTTTTTTCATTTGGTCACATTTTCCTAAATCTTCTTAAATTTATGTATTAATTCTATAGATAATTGTGTTGCATGTACATTACATTCGAGTATGTTGATTTTCACATATATTTAAAAGAAAATCTATTTATACAGATAATATTTAAAAATGCTTCATATTTTGCCTGTCAAGTTTTTTAGTATTGTATTTTTCTTCCATTCTACATAATTTGCAGTAAAATTTTGATGCACTCTGAATTTTTAGAATTTACATGCAATATGCCCCTATCTTACCGTATCTCAAATCTATAGCACTGGCTTCAGATATGGGACCATTTTTCTGCAACTTTCTCTATTCTGTACATTTATATTTCAATAGGGACTATAGATTTGAGTTTCAGTGAAAATAGTTCGGTTTTAAAAACTATATAATAATCGTCCTCCTTTGGTTTGTGTCTATATTATTATTGCTTCTGGAATATAAGTTACTTTCTTGTTATAGACAGTGTGTATATGTATGATGCATATGAAAATTTTGTAATTGCTATGAACTGAATATCTGACATTAGTGTTCACTAAACTTGAGTGTGGAATACTAGAATTCATTCTTTACTAAATGAGAGAATGGAAAATATACTAAATATATATACCATTTTTTTCATCAGAGAGAAGCAAAAATTAAAAACTGAGGAATATTGAAAATGTAGCTTATGTTTGTATTTTTTGAAGAAAAACCATTTAAATTTTCTTTTTTTTTTATTCATTAATTTAAAAATACTTTTAAATATTTCAATATTTCAAAAGTTTAGAGGCATAGTTCTTACATGTACATTTGAATTGAAAGTGTAGGTTATATTTGCAACAATTGCAATATATAATTTTTGGTGCATTTTCAGGCCAAATACCCGGCGGAACAAAAGTATTAGCAGCTCCAGGGACGGGCGGCTTGACAAGGTCCATTAAAACACGGTCAGCTGCATGGAGTGAGAGTGATGCTAAACTCAGAGGCATTCTACAGGTCAGTACAGAATGAGACAATGGGGTCATTGTACCCACATTCAGATATACATGTATATATACACTGGAGATCAAATATCCCAATGTATTATGCCTTTTATGCATTTTACATATATTCATTTGATCCATTTTCCAAATGCAATTCGAAGTATTGCCGAATGTTTTCCTATTAGAATTTAAGAAAGTTGAAGTACACTTGAATGAAATAATTCTATAAGGTAATTCATCAATGCCAGAGTTATCCCACTTGTCAGAGAGATGTTTTGCCTTAAATTAAATAATCAAAATTAATTTGTGTATTATTAAAATTCTAATGAAAACAAAAGAAGGTAATATAAGTGAATTATACATTTGTCTTGTTTTAAAGTCTGTAAAATGCAGTATGTACCTTATTTTTTATTTTTGAAATGCAACATTACAGAGAAATTTTAATGTACATTCCACTCTGAGACTTGCAAATTCTAAGCAGTGTATGATAGAGTAAAATACTTAGGTATGAATTCTATCAAACTATGTTGAACAAGAGTTATTCCTCTTGTTATATCTTGTATGCGGTCAGGAGGACTAGCAGTGTAAGTTTATAAGTATAAGCCATTTTAATATGATGAGTTGTCTGCCCTTGTCTATTAAGGTACATGGGAAATAGAAAAAGAGTTGTATAAAATTTGTGCATTGACTGTTTATTCAGTTTACTTTTCTTATTGCTATGGTCAGTTGACCATGGTGAGACAAGGTCAGCGAGGTAGCAGTGAAAATTATATGCCTCACTAGGACCGGCAGAAAGGAGAGAGTTCTAATCAGGGGCAGACAAATCGCCTTACTGAAATGACCTATTATTTGTGTACACTATATATATCTAGTATACCACCTGATTCATTCAGTCACAGCATGATATCAGACCAGGCATGGTATCAGGCATGTTATCACTATTCCATGCAGTATTTATACATGGTCTTAGTATCATTAGGTCATCTGTTATGTGCATGGACCTACCTTCCTTTCATTAAGTATGCAAGAGAATGTGAAATTAATACTACTGTATGCATGAACATGGTGAAAAAGTACATGTATAAAATAGGAAAGCCCTAGAGAAACTTTTTTTTCACTGGCATGCATGATCTACACATGTGCCTACCCTTCCTTTTAAAATGTTGGAGAGAAGGGAATGTTGTTTTTATGCCTTTATGACCAGGTCATGAATTGTTTGCTCTCTCTTCCCTTCTGTCCTTTTGTCATTCCATCCCACTATCACAGAATTGGTTTCAGACTGATAACTAAAGTTCCTTGCATCCTATCATAATCTTTGGATAGATGTGCACTAATTAATAGGGAGAGATGCTTATTGACTATGGGATCCACAGATCAAAGGTCAAGGTCACAGCTGGTAAAGATACATGTAGATTGAAATCATTGGTCTCCATGTTAAAAATCAACTACCTTGCAACCTTTCCTAACCAAATTTGGTTTTTTGATTCTTATCAAACCAGGAATGGAAGATGGCTATCAATTTTGATGTCAAAAGGTTGAAGGTCACCAATGATGAAATTAGACTGAAATTATTAATTTACAAGTATCATGTGTACTATATACACACTATATTTGTATGTACTAATACTTTATCAAAATGGAAGGATGAATATTAATTTGGGGATCAATACGTCAAAGGTCATGGCCACTACTAGTACACAACGTATTGCAAATTATTGGTTATGTTTTTCGAAATTATCTACTGTCCGCGCCACTCACTTTGTAAACCGAAAAATTTGGAATTTCACTTATTTATCTTTAAAATAGTTTTACAAAATTAATATCAGTCGACAGATCTTGTTTAGTGGTAACTTTTGGTGTATGTTATATGTTTCTACGAGGAAGCATTCGTATTTTATAGGGGAAAATCATTTTAGATAGGGCGTTTTCTATGTTAATTTTGACGTGACGTCGCCGATAATTAACATTGAGTCTATGGGAAACTTGGCGACATCACGTCAAAATTTAACATGGAAATCGCCCTATCAAAAATTGATTTTTTCTATAAGATATGAACGCTTCTTCATACAAACATATAGCATACACCAAAAGTTACGACTAAACAAGATCTATCGAATGGTTTTGCCTTCTTGAAATTATTCTGAAGATGAATAACTGAAAATCCAGATTTTCCAGTTTCCAGAGTGAGTGGCGCGGACAGTAGAGAGCTTTGTTACTGCTTTGGAAAAAAAAAGTCATTTGGGCTATTTGCAAACATGCCCTAGTTCACGTACAGTTCATACTATCATTTTAATGTGAGCAGTAGGTTATTCCTTTTATATACATTCTCTTATTTTCTGACATTTTAATGTGCATTGTAACCAAGACGAAGGACGGGAGTTAATGCTGGTTTTACTTACATGGCCGAGCCGGTGTAGCCCATTGGATGAGGTGCTCGGCTCATGACCGAGAGGCCCCTGGCTCGACTTTCGCCATTGGTACACCGTTGTTCTGTCTTTCGATTGAGACAGTGAAAACCGGTAAACGTGGCACACTGCTTCGGTTGGGTCAGATGCAAAGGTATAAATTTCTTTCCCATGCATCGGGCAGATGCCGACGCCATGTACGTGAAATAATCGTGAAGTGACGTGAAACAACAATTGCATGATGACACTATTTACCCCTTAAATTGAAGCTTATGATAACATGGGAAAAGTTGATGTGGTGGAATGATTCCTTGTACAAGAGCTTTCATTACGATATGTTTTATTTTCTTCAGTAATGAAGCTTTAAAAAATATACATGACATGAAACAAGGAGGTGGGAGGGAGCAATTACAGTGGTGGATTCAGCACCCCAATTAGCTGAGTGGTCGAAGGGAATGTATTACGGTTTGTGTCAGAAAATCGTCAAAAATATGAGATTTTTGACAAAATTTTACGTCATCGCCTACAAGGGGTGAGGGTCTGCATTGGCCCGAATTTGTTGTTTGGTATGCATTTTTGTGGTTTCGTCGGGTTGAATATATTCCTGGGGTAAAATGAAATCACCATTTTCGTTTGTTTAGGTTTCGAAAGGAAAATTTAAATCACACTTTCACAAAAAGAGCTACAATAAATATTAAAGTGCCTTTGCTAAAACTACTGAAATGCATTAATCAGTCACTGAATTAAAAAGAATTATTAATTTACTTACTAAAACCAAGAAAAGCAGATCTTAAATCTTTGATTTTCTGCATGACTCAAATATACCGATGAATAGTACATTCAGTTTGATCCATTTGCATTTTATTGCTGTATTGCGACCTGAAAGTATTTACAATAATATTTTTTTTTAACTTTTTTATGTTTGTTATCAAACTGGTAATTTCATTTTATCTAGACCGAAGTAAATACCCCCTTGCGGGAATATATTCTATCTACTCATTACCGTTCATAACGAACCAGTAATTGTATCAGCAAACTTAAATTACACAAGGGTTTTGTGTCCTCATTTTCGACAAGTTACACAATTTTATTGAAATGACATGCGCAATGACGTAACTATATAGTTTCCAATCAATATTCCTAGAATGAAGTGCCTATGAATAACCTTTATTGTAATCCTGAAATGGTAAACCGTTGTTGTTTCTATACTCAATACTTTGTTTCTCCTGCACGTGTTTCCGGAATAAAATTTCTATATTTGTCTAAAGCATATAATCTCAATGGGTTGATCATTTATTATTAATTGAAATATTGGATTAAATAATGGGGAATTGGATATTTATCGTTCTATTATCCTTATTTAGATTGTTTGTCAAATAAGATGAAATCCTTGAGGAAGAATTGACGTAACTATTGGAATAAGGCCCAAAAATAAATGTTTGTTTTAGATGCCAAAGATTAAATATGAATAGTACATAAACGATTTTTGAGTCGGCTTCGGTGAAGCCGCACTCATTGCAATCACTTTCTTTTCAGGGGTTATAACTTTCACTACCGATATAGAGCTTACTACGTCGCTGAAAAATAAAGTGCTGAAAAATTACTGATGTCTTAAAAATTCTTGATCAGCACAATGTACCTTTAGCTCAGTTAATTTAAGCTAAACACAAACTAGTTTCAATAACTCGAAAAAGGAGTTGCAATAATGTTTTCAAATTTCGCGTAATAATATGTAGTTGTGACTACTTTACGATGTGTTTACCACCGACACGGTCGGATGTACTCGACTGTGTAATTCTCCGGACAAAGCATTTGTCTTGATCTTCTATCGCTTGTTTTTATCGAGATATTTCAATTAAAGTTTTCCCCAACATGTTCTGGAACTTTAATTCTTTTTCACAAATATGACAAATTTAAAGATCGATCTTCCCGAATTTCCTCTGATAATGAAAATGCAGTATAAATATTTAGGTAAATGTTGTATGTTTCTAAATATAAATGATGTTAAAACATTATGAGAATGAGAAACTCTTTGCCGTAAGATAGTATGAAGAGAGCAAATTTTATTAGCATTTTGTACATAGCTATAATGACGATGTAGTTGCAACAAAGACCTAATTTTGCCCCCCCCCCCCCATTTTCCTGAAATCCTGAATCCGCCACTAAAATGGTAAAATGATTACATATTTAAAAACAGCAAAGCCGACTCTCAGGACTTTTGAGTCCTTTGATTTTCTTTTGGATGCACCGAAGATAGATTTCGGATCAACGACCTCACGGTCAGGAGACAATCATCGACTGAGCCATGCTGGTTCAGTTCATTGGATTGTTTATGAATACTGTAAGAAGATCCCGGATTTTATTTGTGTTGCTACGGAGGAAAAAAAATACTCTTTCATTGGCAAAAAAAAAAGAAAAAAAGAAAACAAACAGAAAACAAAAGTTTTCAAAACTAGCAACTTCATAGCAACTTTTTATACTAGTTTTCATAGCAACTAGTTTTATAGCAGCTTGTGTTGCTATGAAGAAAAAAAAAAATACTCTTTCAGTGGCAAAAAAAAAAAAGGAAAAGAAAAAAGTTTTCAAAACTATTTAAAAAAAACCCCTGATTTTACTAGTGTTTCTTTGAAGAAATTAGCATTCTTACAAAAACCTGATTTTACTAGTGTTTCTTTGAATACGGAATATCGCAACTAAAATAACGTCAACATATACCGGTACGCGCACTTTGTGATTGTTATGACTGACGTCATATGATTATGACGTAAGTTGCCCACATTAAAAGTGCCCACATCGAGAACAATGGATTTGGTAGGTGACTAAATGCAAACCGTGATGGATTTTAGTAGTTGCGATACTGCGTATTGATTGATTGATTGATTGATTCTTGTTTAACGTCACACCACGAATATTTCACGTATATGGTGACGGCATCTGCCTGATGCGGGACATACAAATTTTGACCTTTGCAACGGACCCATCCGAAGCAGTGAGGGATCTTTAACGTGCCATGCATACCACGACACGGGGCCTCGGTTTTTACTGTCTCATCCGGAAGACAGGACACCGGCATGACCAGAGCGGGACTCGAACCCCGGCCTCCCGACCAGGAGTCCAGGGCGATACCACTAGGCCACACCGGCTTGTGCTTCTTTGAAAAAAATAGCATTCTTTAAAAAAAACAAAACAAAACAAAACAAGAAAAAAAAAAAACCAAAAACAAAACAAAACACCCCCCCCCCCCAAAAAAAAAGCCTCAAACACTTCAATTATTAGGATAACCATTAAACTATTTCAAGTTTACTTGGCCTAAATGCCAAGAACATTTATTAGCGAGTGTTTGATTTATCTTGTTTTTCGATTACTGACTGATTCATATTCCTTTCTACGTTCATTAGTGTCTTTGTGTATAACTTCAGTTCAGATATTTCTGTTCCCAACACTTTGACGTCATCACATCAGTTTGACGTCATCAACATGGATTTGACAGGGTTAACAGGTGGAACCATGATCCCATAAGAATGTAGTTTGGGAAAGGTCTCGTGTGTCTCAGGATTTATTTGACTTGAGTTAATCAGAATGTAAGAAGCATCTCAAATGCCTGAAATTAAAGAAAATCCATTCAAATACTGTGTTCAAAGAGCTGTATTATTCTCTTTGTTGATTCAAGCCATACTTTGTATAGATCGCATTGCCGACGTCACATTTCTTTATATTTATCAATTCTCTCTTTTTTATATAGAGGATAATTACTAAATATTCTTCTTATAATCTAGGCCCGTGGTGTGGCCCAGTGGATGAGGTGCTCGGCTCGTGGTCTAGAGGTCTCGGATTCGATTCCTGCCTTGGACGCACCGGTGTTCTGTCTTTCGGATGAGACAGTAAAACCGAGGTCCCGTGTCACGGTAGGCGTGGCACGTAAAGTCCCTCACTGCTCACTACATCAGGCAGATGCTGTCACCATATACGTAAAATAATCGTAGAGTGACGTAAAACAATAATCAATCAATCAATCAATCTTATAACTTTAGTAATATTCTAAGGGGTTTTTTTTTACCTTGAACTGGGTTTCGGTTTTGACTTTTGTAATACTTCTATAAAAATGCTTGATGTCAAGGTAATTCTTTGTTTAAATGTTTTCTTTGGTTAACATGACTTTCCTGCAACAAATTGCAGTTTATAATAACGATACTGAAAACTAACTGACGATTCTTCATGCCAGATTTTCCAAGGTCAAGGTAATCTTTCACTATAATTATATCTAAACATCATATACTGTTAATGGCCGAAAATAGATTCTTGAAATAGTGCCTTTGATATGTTGATTTTAAATTAGTTGATCATAATTATCTAACGTCACACCAGGAATATTACAGGTGGCGGCACCAGTCTGGTGCGTAGCTTGGTAAGTTCAAACCTCTACAGTAGACTCACACGAAGCAATGAAGCGTCTTTAATGTGTAATCAATGTGTAGCTCGGATAGCACCCTGGATTTATAGGGGCAGTTTCATGTCTCCAATTCTTCCTTCGCTCTGAAACACAGATCACCAGACGCATTAAGCTTAATTAGCAGTTATTTTTATCTTAGAAAGGACTGACGTTATGCTCTATAGTTTTTGGGGAGTTATATTTACTGCTTCGCACCTTTGCACTGTAAAATGACACTTGATTGACGGGCACAGTTCAGCGTTTAATACCGACACTGAATTGCTGATGTTTGTTTTGGGTGCTAGTGTACTGAATGTTGAATGAAGCATCATCTAGTCATTGGATGGGGTGCTGAAATACATACAATAAAACTCCATCGTAGACTGTCAGAGATGTCGGAGTTCTTACGAACCGTTGAGATAATTCAATAGGTTAAGTGTCATGATTTTGACGGAGAGGCCCTGGGTTCGACCCCTGCCGGTGACACGTAAGTGTATGGTCTTTCGGGGAAGACAGTAAAAACCGAGGTACCGTGTCAAGGTGGACATGGCACTTAAAATATTCCTCACTGCTCCGGATTAGTTTTTTTTTATCAAAGGTATTAATTTAATTTCTGTGCATTGTATCAGGCAGATTCCGTCGCCTTGCAAGTTACGTACTCTTGATGTGACATCAGACAAGAATAATAATAAAAAAACAAACAAACAAACAAATAAATAAATACACCCCCAGAAAACAATACAACAATAACAAAAGAAAATACAAAATACAAAGAAGTAAAAAAGAAAGACCCCCCCAAAAAACCCCCCAAAAACAAACAAAGAAACAAGGAAACAAAACAAAACAGAAACTCAAAAAGACAAAGAAAAATAAGACACAATACATGTAACCGAAAAACCAAACAAAAAAAAAATAAATAAAATAATAATAAATAAATAAATAAAAAAAAAATAAATCAAACCCCTCCCCCCCCCCCTATTTTAAGTCCTTTAGTCCTTCCTGAAATCAGTAATGCCAATAGGGTTAGTAAGATACTGAAATTCAATCTCCATAAACAGAGCTGAAATTGGTGATCTTTATATAAAGGTACTCGAGTTAAATTAATTTACCTTCATGTATACATCAGTTAGGATAAATGAAGCTTTATTGATTTCAGATATCGTTCAAAATGTAGATAATTTCAGTCATTACTCATCACTTATATAAACACTAGGTTGATAGTAAAACATGTTTTTCTTGATATGAACATATTTTCAAGATGTATAGCTATAAATGTTGATTCTGAATTGCATATTTTACAGTTTGATGTAGAACGTGGTCACACCGTTAGTGGTAATTTATATTTTGAGTTACTTGACGGCATTTTTGGCTAAGAATCATCTTATGAAATAGGACAAAAACAAAAGCTTTATGGGCAGCTAAGAATCTCTGATGGTCAGGTGTACGTGGGATGTTGACAAAAGAAGAAAATTAACACCCCCTTCCCCTTCTTTACAAGATTTCACGTTGTCTCGCGAGAGAGGACGAAGAACCAGGGGCTTCCTTTACTACAGAATTTAGTGATACGACTCTTCATAAATATTTGACAACACACTTAACGTAGATATTTGTAGAAATAATCGATTCCCTGCTTGAAGTTTGATGTAATTTCGGTAATTTTTTTTCACGAAACCGCATTTCTTTTAGGAAAATCGAGGAAATGTATTATCAGTTCAATATAATAAATTTACGTTTTGTCGTAAAGTTTCTTACTAAAACGAATCTCATGTCGTTAAATAGAGATCTATATAACAAACAGCTCTTAACGTTAAATGGAATGTAAGAAGAAAGTAAGATAAATAATCTTTATGTTTTCCTGATTTTGGATAGCGCCATCTAGTGGTAAATATCTTTAACACAATCCGTTCAGTACGGCAGTTGTTGAGGAAATTCGCTACGAAACAGATAATTGATAATTCTCTAAATAGACACGAGATTTAGAATGATGCTGCCCTAAGCCCGTGTTTGCTTAGCTTTCATCTTTAGGATTGCGGTGATCGATTGCTGTGTTATTACAAGATTCTTTTATTCCTTAGGAAATATCGGTGAGTTTGGTCCAGTGGCATCGTGCAGGACTTCCAATTTGACCCGTGACATTTGAACCGGACTATCGTAAAATGGTTTTCAAGGATGATGTATCTTCTTACGCCTTTCTATCAATCTTTCTGACGGTAGAAATTAAGCGAGGTTGCACGTCATTGTATATACGCTGGCACGTCAGAGGTCCCTTACTTTTTTGGACGGGTCTGGTGCAGCGGACAAAACATCAGAGGTCATGATCCGGCCAGGTGTTGTGGTCATATATGTGATGTAGAATCGGTGTGTCGTAAAATATCAAACAAAAAAAGCTTAAGAAATTTCGTAACACTAGGCGTGCTTTACTTTAGAAATTTTACAAATCAAGATTCAGCACTTAAGTCTGTTGCCATTCTGGTTGGCTGTCGTCAGAAAGTGGTTGATTGGTTGGTTGGTGTTGTACGTCGCTTTCAATTTTTTTTTTTTTTGTCATTCTGGGACATGGAAATAGGAGGTATCCATTTACTTAGTGATACAATTTGGGAATCGAAACCGGATCGTTGGCGCCTCAAGTCAAGCGCTTAACCACTACACAAAGTCGGCCCCGTCTTATATCGAAATGATATGCGATATAAAAACAATTAAATAAATATTTTCCCCAGTGAAAAATGTGCTTTATTTGGTTGAAACTTCATTATGACTCTTGTAAAAATGATATAATATCTTTTGATTGTATGAGTGTACACTTGTGACATTTTGTATTCGGAGAGAAAGACCTTCATTGTGGATTTAATCTGAAAATAAAGGGATAGGGAAGGTGGTGTCTCAACATATTTAGTATTGTTTTCCAGTGAAAATAAAAAATTAAAATAGTAATCCCACAGCAATTGTTTCGTCCTTAGAAAATCCTTGCACGCTCGTGCATGAATCTAGTTAGCATACTTTATGAGGTATGGCGTGATTAGCCATAGGAGAAGTTCACATATCGTGCATACCTGATTCCATCATAGGTTGATGAGCCATATTTCCATCTATCACGTTGATTCTTGCAAAGCTGGAATGTCATGCTCTCCCGGTTTGTACTTCGTTTAATATTTTATGCCTCTGGATCGATAGATCGGGGGCATATTGTTTTGACCTGTCTGTCGGTTTGTTAATTTGTTTGTTTGTTTGTTTGTTTGTTTGTGGTCAACTTTAAAATTGGCCACAACTTTTGAACCGTGAAGGATTGAGACTTCATATTTGGCATGCCTACTCCACTAATAAAGCCCGCGCAAATTACACCAGAGTCATTGACCTTATAACTTTGACCGTGATCTTTGACCTACATTTGAAAATTTGCTTTATTTGGACTTTGTTGCCGTCGAGGGCATTTCTGTTTCACAAACACATTTTGTTTTTCCTGTTGTTAGTATTATGATTCTAATAGCTCTTGGATTTCGAAATAACAGTGCTTGTGTTTGCTATATCTCATAAAAGAAATTTTCTTTAATGTTTCATACCCGTTATGACGTAATGGGGGAACATTTTCATACAGTAATTCTTTCAGATTGAAATTCTTTGTTGTATTTGGACTATACATTATGAGATATTTTCATCTTTAATTTAGGGTACCCCACGGGAGGTAATCCATGTGAATAGCGACGAAGCAATAGAGAAAGTGATCAAAGGTATGTGTAAATGTATAGTTGTACAGAGTGTGTTAAATACCGAGCAGACGCAAAAATATTGTGTAATATATGTCATAACTGAATTCAGTATTATATATATATGACTTTAAAATCATTTTGGACCGTTTGAAATACAGTGTCGTAAGTGTAACAATAGCCACTCCTCGTGTTTCATGGCACGTTGATATGTTTATGCATAGCGCCAAACAGGTCCCGCCACGGTGTAAATAAAACCGTTATTGAAGTGGCGGATGCAAAATCTGAAGAAGTAAGAAGGGTTTTGATAGTTTAATGTTTGATTGTATAAAAAGTATTATTAAATCTCTGAAATAGGGCGACACTTTCCCTACAACTGTAATTTTCCAAGCGTAAATGCAACATACACATACAGAGATTTTGTCTCGACATAATAGTTTCCAAGTTGTATTATGGATGCGAAGTTTTCTAATCTTTTCTGTACGATATCTTTCCCTATTTATTTCAGTGTCTTACATTCTCCTATTCTTCATTTTCGTAAGACGGTTTGCCCTTATCTTACAGTGTTTTACAGTAATCTCTGTTTTCTGCCAGTAAAAGAGTTTTCCCTATTTTCTCCCTTTGCGGAAAAAGATTTTTCCCATCTCTGTCCTAGTAAGAAAGTCTTTCATATTTTTACCGCAGTACGAAGATTTCCCCTCTATCTATTGGTGTATGACATTTTCCCTTGTCGGGATATTGTATGAGTTTACCTTTTTTTATCCCTTTTTGAATGTGTTCCCTATTTTTATACCTTTATTAATATTTCCCTGTTTTTTCTCCCAGTATAAACATTTTCCCTATTTTCATCTTTCCCTGGTTATTTCACTGATGCGCGTACGTGAACAAATAACACCAAAGGAAGCTGTGACGCAACATCTGTGATTAAAGACCTGTTAATGCCTGTCGAACATGCATAATTCTTTGCACCATGTAATCACCTTTAAATTCTGGCCAATATCCAATCATTGAAACCTCCTTTATGTCTTATGCCCCCATCCAACACATTTTGACGTCATGCGCTTATCAAGTGATAAAGCGCTATTATCGACAAGTGATAGCAGGAATATTTAAAAATGTGAAAAATAATTACCATTGATCCGTATTCAAGGTCGAGCTTTGTATTTTTTCATGCACTGTTTGCGTTCATACGACCTAAGTTGAGTATGTATCAAGTTTTTCATTTAAAAATGCATTAGGAATCTTATTTGATTTATCTACCGTAAGTGAACTTCATTCACCCGAGCCCGCGCCAAGTTGGCTTTGTAGATCACCTGAGCGGAGTTTGACATTAAGCCTTGAGTCTACACTTGGGACAAGTCGGACTTAACGTTGTAAATGAGTGTCATTGTAGCAGATTCTCTTATTTATAAATCATCATAATCTCATCAAAGTATGCAAGTTCCATCCCATTTTTATTGACTAATGTTGACCATTTTTTATTGACTAATTGCCTAACGAAATAAATATCGTTGAAAAAAAAATACCATTAGTCTGAATGTTAAAACCCGATATAGCTTACCACCGGGTGTGCACCCTTTCGTGCAGCTCGGCCCCGAGTCGTTTTTAGCTTATATGTATCAAGCAGCGCAAATGTTTTTTCGGACCGTGTTACCTGTAATTAGGTTTTCGACGGATGATAAAAAATTTGGTTCAGTTCAGTATATATATATGAAATATATTTCTCAGAATTGCAAAAATGCTACATCATTTTGTGGATGTACTCTTAATGTAAACTATAGTTGCAACATAGATTTTTCATTAACCAACCACCCTCTTCGAGAGAAAAAAAGTGAAGAAGACAGTCTATGATGGCCCGAAATAGGATTGCTGGTGCCTGTGTCCCTATAAAAAGACTGTAGAATAAATTTATTGTATTGCGTCTCGCAAAACTCGTTCAGTTTTGTGGCGGCACTTGTCTGTTACTTGGCATAAAAAATTTAGGTCTGTGCAACACACTCAACCGAAGACGTGAGGGATCTTTTACTTTCCACTGTGACGCCATGCCTCGGTTTTTAATTTCCACTAGGACATTAGCCTCGGTTTTACTGTCTACTTAGGCACCGTGCCTCGAGTTTTAACTTTCCATAGTGGCACTATGCCTCGGTTTTTAATTTCCACTAGGACACCATGCCTCGGTTTTTGCTGTCCACTTTGGCACCGTGCCTCGGGTTTAACTTTCCACTGTGGCACCATGCCTCGGCTTTTACTGTTTTTACTGTTACCAATAAGGGATACCAGAACTGGAAATAATTATTAAAGTTACGATGATGATCTTTATCCCAAAATACAACAAAATATTTCACATTCAGCATACTTAATTTAAAGTCATATTTAATCAAGGCAGAAATTACGGGAGATTCTGAAACGTTTTGTAAAAACTGTAGTGAAATGATTTGTTGGTTCCTAACCGAGAGTAGGGTCATTTTAAATTTTGATGTACAAATAACGAAGTTGTGAAAGTTTAAGAAGAACCACAGGCAATTCATCGTGTGAACCCCGTCTCATCTCTCCTTCTCTCGTTCTTCACGAGAGAAAGAGAGATGAGACGGGGGTTCACACGATGCGGGCAATCATGCTCCAGTTGTCCTCTCCCTCTTACACTATATATAAGGATGTGGGTGTGGTGATAATATCGTGTATATCAAAATAACATGTTTGCTTTTATGTAAATACCGTATGCAATTCTCTGTTCGGCTTGAAAGTTTCCTTGTATTACTTCTTAATACATTTCACATCTACGAAGCGACTATACCATGTAGGTTAAGGTTGATATTGTTTACTTTTGTCTTCAAATTCAACAAGTGATAATAATACATGAATCAATAAATAAAAAATCGACCGTCAGAATAGAGACTCAATATAGCAGTTTAATAAAAAGATAAAGTGTCTTAAAGGCGTATGCTTTACATCGATTTTGAATTGGCATTTTGTAAGCTGATTGATTGGTGTTTTTTTGTTTTGTTTCATGCCACGATCTTTCACGTGTATGGCGACGGCAATTGTCTGATACATTGCATAGAAATTGATACTTTTGCAACGAACCCACCCGATGCAGTGAGGGATCTTTTACTTGCCACGCCTACAATGACACGGGACCTCGGTTTTCTCAGTCTCGTCCGAAAGACAGCGGTCTGCCTACGGCGGATATCGAACCCCGGACCTGTAGGGTCACGATACAAGCACCTCCTCCACTGAGCTCCCCGGGCTTTATAGAATATTAGAATTGAGAAATATATCACAGAACATTAATATGAATATACACTCATCAAATAGAAAATGTAACAAAATTACCAGGGCTACCCCGGTTATGGCATTTTGTAAGGATGATCGAGAGTATTTCTTTTTGTTGAGGGTTCGAATTACAAAAAATATCATTGCTGTGTTGATTTTTTATTAAGCTGATTTATCGGCATCTGTTGCTTTGCCAATTTCATTAAGATACTGTTTTAATTCTAAATTCTGAATTTCCTCTGTCTAGTGAGAGGAATTCAACATTTGACTTGAATATATTTCTTCTGTAATTTACGTTTCCGTATTGAGCTACAGAGGTTTCCTATGATCAATGTTGTTGACATTTCTTCTTTAGAAGGGCTCCTGTATTGGAAGTTGCTGCGAGGTAAAAAAAAACCCTCTTCGTCAAAGAAAATTGACTAGTATGCTATCGTAATTATGATGGACGTAAGAGAAATCTTTGATAACGAAAATGGCTTAACAACCCAATGCCATGTCCTTATTAGAGCGTCAGACCTTCATTATTATTATCTAAATCCAGAATATAAATGGTTTTATTTGTTTTTTCATGAAACTAAGATTCCTCATGTTGTAAGTGTTGCTGTTTTTTGTTACTGAATCAAACAATGTTTCATTTTGTAGCTTCAGAACATGGCTGTCATAAATGAACTCGCATACTCGTCTACTCGTCGTGAGATATGGTCCCATTGACTCTCCGACTTTTAATTTTCATACGCCCGTCGTTAGACGGGACGTATTATGTTATGGCTGTCCGTCCGGGGTCATGTTTTCCGGACTTTTTTGCCGTCTTTCAAGATATTGAGTTGAAATTTGGTATGGAGCTTTATTTCAAGTGGCGTCAGTACCAGTTCGAGTTTTGTTACGATCGACCTACTTTTGACGGATTTATGGCCCTTGTACTTATAAATTTCAAGATTTTTCAGAAATTCATTAAAAATCTATTTTTTTTTGGTCATTTTTCTTATGAAACAAGTAAAATGCACCAACTATCACATATGTTACGGGTTTTAATATCTTTTTCTTCATTTTTGAGAAATTTATATTTTTAGGGGGTGGGTGACCATATGTCCTAGGTCATGTTTTCCGGACTTCTTTTTTTTTTGCCGTCTTTCAGAATCTTGAATTCACACATAGGTTCCTTATAACTAGAGCTTTCAATTTATGCCATGACTTTTGACATAGTGACTTTGACTTTGGACTTTTACCTATATAGTTATACCCCACGCAAAAGAAGTTGGGGGGGGGTATATAGGAATCACCTTGTCCGTCTGTACGTGCGTCCCCATTCGTGTCCGGGCCATATCTTTTTATTGAGTGGATGGATTTAGATAATATTTCACAATATTGTTGATCATGACCGAAGGGTGTGTCATGACCTTAACCCAAGGTCATAAGTCGAAGGTCGAGGTCACTGTGGACTTTGTTGTTAAAACCATGTCCGGGCCATATCTTTTCATTGGGTGCATGGATTTAGATAATATTTTACAGGATTGTTGCCCATGACCCAAGGGTGTGTCATGATCTTGACCCAAGGTCAAAGGTCAAGGTCACTGTGAACTTGGTTGTTAAAATCGTGCCCTGGCCATATCATTTTATTGGGTGGATGGATTTAGATAATAGTTCACAATATTGTTGCGCATGACCCAAGGGTGTGTCATGACCTTGAACCAAGGTCATAGATCAAAGTGATACTAGACACAATAAGAAAAACTTTGTCCGCACCATAACCTCTCACCTTGTGCACAGATTTCAATATGTCACAGAATTGTTGCTTAGGATCCAAGGGTGTGTCATGACCTTGAACCAAGGTCATAGGTCAGAGGTCAAGGTCATAATAGACACAATAAGAAAAACTTTGTTCGAGCCATAACTTCTCACCCTGTGCACAAATTTCAATAAGTTTTCACTAGAGATGCAACGATACAGCTCCTCACGATACGATACGTATCACGATACTTGAACAGCGATACGATACATATCGTGATACATTTTCTTATCATGAAATCAGGGTTAAAATGTACCTGTTCGATTTCATGAAGATCCTACATGTATAAAAGAGCTTTGGGAGAAAAAGAAATACACATTACAATTCATACTAGAAATGAGGTACAAATTGATACAATATAACAATATAAAGAATATACTGAAAACATATCCATTTGGTCTTTTTCTTACAATTTTTTAAATATGAAACATCTCTATTTATCATGGAAATTGCAACATAATTTTATAATGAGTAACATTGGCGTATGGTTGCGTATCGTTTGAGTTCCCTATCGTATCGTGTATCGTATCGTGACCCATGTATCGCGATATATGATATCGCCGTATATCGTTGCATCTCTACTTTTCACAGAATTGTTGCTTAGGATCCAAGGGTGTGTCATGACTTTGAATCAAGGTCATAGGTCAAAGGTCAAGGTAATGATAGACACAATAAGTAAAACCTTGTCCGTTCCATAATTTCTTCCCCTGAGTATGGATTTCAATAATATTTCACAGAATTGTTGCTTAGGATCCAAAGGTTTGTCACGACTTGAAACCAAGTTCATAGATCAAAGGTCAAGGTTATAATAGACACAATAAGTAAAACCTTGTCCCGGACATAACTTCTTCACCTGTACACAAATTTCAATAATATTTCACAGAATTGTTGCTTAGGGTCCAGGGGTGTGTCATGACCTTGAACCTAGGTCAAAGGTCAAGACCATAATAGACACAATAAGAAAAACTTTGTCCAGGCCATAACTTCTTATCCTGTGCACAGATTTCAATAATATTTCACTGAATTGTTGCTTTGCATCCAAGGGTGTGTCATGACCTTGAACCACAGTCATAGGTCAAAGGTCAAGGTCACAATAGACACAATTGGTATAACCTTGTCCGGGCCATAACTTCTTCCCCTGTGCACAGATTTCAATAATATTTCACAGAATTGTTGCTTAGGACCTAAGGGTGTGTCTTGACCTTGAAGCAAGATCATATGTCAAAGGTCAAGGTCACAATAGACAGAATGGGTAAAAGCATGTTTTCATTGATTATACCTCAAAATGTGCTTGTAAGTGGGACATCCATTACACTTATACCAGTAATGTATATTGGGATGAATTATTGCATGTTTCTGCTTTGTTGCCGCGAGGGGGGGGGGTATTTGTCCCGTTAGGACTGCTCCAGTTTTAACAAATTTTAATTTTGGCTATATCTTTTGTATCAGTAGAGGCAGAGTTTGATACTTTATACATTGGTTCTTTATGACGAGTCCTTACAATTGATACCATGACTAATTGACTATTGACCTTGTGGCATTGACCTTGTTTCGAATTTCTTAACAAGTCTGCCATGCCGTCTTTAGCGGTTTCTTGTTATACCTCATTCACCAAACATACTGTCTCACTGATATTGTATTAAGTTGTTTTTCATTATTCACATCATCTGGCTGCCATTGTACATTCCCTGCAGCATAAGAAGTTGTTTACATATTCTCTCCTATTAATTCAGATTTCCGTCATTCCTCCCGACATATTAATAATTCTGTCTATTCTCGCCACTTTGGCTTTTGATTACCATACCGGATTTTCTTCCTTGGGTTCGACACCCGGTCATATCACTACCTGTAAGTGCGATGTGAGATATCAGTCACCTGTCGCAATATCGCTTAAATATGATTAAAAAGACGTCAACCACATCATACTGGGCTACTAATTATTTTATTGATTTTAGTGGTCATTGAATGACTCTCTCCGATTAAAACCCCTGTAAACAAAGTTTGGAAGGGGGGTATATAGGAATTACCTTGTCTGTCTGCCCGTCTGTCTCAAAGGTCAAGGTCACAATAGACACATTTTTTTAAAGACACATTTAAGACAAAAATCGAAGGGTTGGGAAAATACTCACTGGAAAATTTATTATAATATTGGTTTCTTTGAGAAAATGTAATGATGGGAGGGAATACGACCTGAAATTTAGTATTCATCCGCCAACGTAATGGGTGTTATGGGTGTAGCGGTTTTATCGTGTGTAATTCGGTCTGGGTATTCACATTTAGACAGTTTCCGAGCTCTTATACGTTGCTGCAGATCTTCGTTGAATAAACATTTTTGTCTGGTAAACCACCCCCCCCCTCGCCGCACCAAAAACTGGAGTCTAGTGTTTCTTATGTGTCGAAGTAAATGATGACTGAGAAGAAAATAGACAAAGGTTGTATATATATATTACCGGTGTGTGTTGTATGTATTCTTCATAGGAAATGTTAAATACGGCTGAACACAAATAAACTTATTCAGTGAATATTCGGTATGATTTCTTAAAAGTATTTTTATAGCATAGTCTTGATTCATCATTCATTTTATTGTCATTAATCAGGATGGGGGCAACCTCTCATTTGAGAGATAATCACTCAAATGAGTAACTATCACTGTTTTCAGTAATCAATTTCAAGGATGTTAGTTGGTTGATTGGTGTTTTACGTCGCTTTCAACAATATTTCAGTTATATCGCGACATAGAAGCGGGAGGTTACCAACCTCTTAAACATAGTGGCGCAACACGGGAATGGAACCCGGAACGTCAGCGCCGCATGCCAAGCGCTTAACTAGTACACCACGCCTGCCCCTCAATTTCAAGGAATGAACAGAAGTAAACAAGTACTAAAAATGACATTTTGGAAATATGATTTGAAATTCAAAAGGGCACATGTTTACAACATACTGAATATAGTTTACAAAACAAGTTGACATTATTAACTTACTGTTTTGGAGTTTATAGCTGCACAAATATTGCAGCTATAAACTCCAAAATGGTAAGTTGAAAAGGTCAACTTCTTTTGTGTTTTATGTTCAGTATATTATAAAGATGTGCCCTTTAAAGTTTAAGTCAAAATTTTGAAACTTTAATTCTTTAGTACTCGTTTACTTCTGTTCATTCCTTGAAACTGATTACTGAAAACAGTGAAAGTTACTCATTTGAGTGATTATCTCTCAAATGAAAGGTTGCCTCCAACCTGTTAATGGTAAATGAGAGGAGTATGAATAAAACTTACAATCTCTGTCTCCAAAATCATTCCCATCAGCACCAGTTAGAGTAAAATGAAGTATATATATAATAATAAACTTAGCCTTAGGTTAAATGGTTCTTATTCTCAACCAGAAAATCCCATGCTTAAAAATACCCAGGTTGTTTGTCTGTATACAGGGCCACTCGAACACTCGGATGTGAGATATTTAATTAGTTGTAACAAAATGTATAATGCAAATGACCGGCTTACAGAAATCGATTATAAAGCGAGAATGTTTGATTAGAAAAGCCTCTCGTTGCGGTCATTCGTATTCCCTCGTAATTGGTCGTACGAATGGAGTGTTCGATGATATTACGTAGATAATTGCGAACTGCATGGTGATTAGCGCTCAGTAGAACTCCTTTCCCCTACTTATTTCGCAAAATGAAACTTGAAGTGCAGACTGTATTTGGCGATATTTCACAAATAAAGCTTAAGACATAATTACTAAAAACCTCTTTCATCGGTTCTGGAATCTAAGAGATGTAGAAAGCGAATAAGATTTCTGTGTCCCTGCTACATGTATGTGGGTATTCTAAAATGCGTAAGAATGCCGAAGTTAAAAAGTGATGTTATAAAGGTGGTACAGGACCTAATAACTAGTCATGAATGAAAGTGAACATAAATTATAATACTCATTAATTTTTATGACATTAATGAAGAGCGAAATGAATTTGACTTTACGATAAACAAAACATATTTATTGAGAGCACTGATTTGGTCATTTTTATGATTTTATGCGAGATTCCTGAATTACTACACGTATTAATATATATCATAAATATTATATTAATATTTACTAATGCGATATGTATATTTTATCGTGAATACTAAGATACCCGAAATGTTGGGTCAGATAGTTTCACTTGATAGGACATTTACAAAAATGTCATAAAGTCCTGGGTTCGAACCCCAACCTTGTCATAAATATTTTACCCTATCTGATATCGAGGTAAAGATATCAGATATGTCGGGTTCAGATTTCTGAGAAATTACGAATTGATGGGAGAGGGTACAATGGGATATCGACTAAACTGGTGGCTCATCAGTAGAAAAAACTCTCGGAAGGTTCTGGGTCTGATTCTAAGTCTGGCCGTACCTCTTCCCCTACTTGTTACATGTGAGTTTATTACTTGTTTTTAATGGGATAAGGCAGCTTTGATTCTCTCCTGTTATTTTGCTCTTCCGTTACAAAAAACCTGGTTACATTTTCATAAACTTCACAAAGTGGCATGACCTGGCATCGATAACGGATCGCGTTCGCAGTTCGCTATGTAGATAGAAGTCATATAAGAAATATGGACATTATAATTACTGAATTCATTGGAGAACAGATAGAAATTACGGATCTGTCGCCCTCTATAATGATTATAAATTTCATTAGTCTAAAGTCTACAGAGAAAACCTATTGAAGTTTATTTTAGTCATAGTTTGTGTGAAATCTAAAGCCAGAAACTTGGTTTTCCACCACGAAAACATCTTCATGAAGGAAGGCCTAAATATTTCATTAAATTTTATGTAATTTTGGTATTAACAACCAGTTACCAATGAAAGAAGACTTGGTGTAGTTATGAGTGCTTTGTATGAGGCGCAGTCGACCCTGGTTCGATTTCCAGTTTGCGCACTATGTTTAAGAGGTTGGTTACCGCTCGTTTTCTTGTGGCGATAAAGGTCAATCATAACCAGACTTGAAAATTGAATCTATAACTTATAACTTTAAAGCTGCATACCAAATTTCAAATCAATTACTTTATTGGATGCAAAGAAAATGTACGGAAAACCAAAGTGCCGCAGACGGACGGAGTGGAGGAAACCCTTTAGTCCCCTCCCCGGTGGTGGACTTAAAAAATAATCAGTTTCGTGTAACGAGGTGTAATGGCATAAGTTTTGCTCATCCTAATCCTAATGTCGATTTATAAGTAAGGCTTAAAAAATATCTCTGTTTCCTGTAACCCGACCGACCCCTCAAAAATGGCCCCGACTCTAACTTTTTTTTCGCCATTTACAAGCGCCTCCATTTCCGGAATCGAAATTCCGGAATCGGTTTTCTGAAACTTCACATTGTTGTTATTTTCGGTGTTTTAAAAACAAATATGGCGACCCACATGGCATCAAGCCTCCTCGTACATGATGAATTATGTTGAACAATACCTTTTATTATACATTATGTATGTCCATCTGAATGTCAAGACATTTTCCATAGAAAAAAAAGCCTACCTACCGGCCCTGTCTTTTTAGGTCATGTTACAGGAAACAAACATATTTTTTTGCCTAATCTATCCTACTATTTACAAACTACAAACGTAACTTGAGCTGTATCTTTGTATCGCGATAGACAGTCACAAGCACTTCAAAACCAGAGGTTATTCCGGGTACACAGGAAGAGTAAGCGTCTCCTGTTCGGCTAGCTACGTCGACCATGAATGCCTAAAACATACAGATAAAAAACAAAAATATTTCAATATTGCACATGTGTGGACTCACGTTGCATAGAGAATACTAAAGCCACACAGCACCAGTAGAGGTGTGCTGCGAGGAAATAGTCCCTCAATGCTTCGTAGCTGTATTTTGCAAAAGATAATAATGCTGATCAAGAAACTTTTATTAGATAACATTAAAGCAGTTAAAACTGTAATTCGATTTAAGTTGCTCAAACAAAGTCTCCACACACAGCATAATGTAAGAGATGTGTTAAACTACAATACCTCATCTTCTGACTTTTGCCTAAACCAGCACCACTGAATTTGCAGTGTTTTATCTGGACTCTGAGACCGGACGTTCAATGGCATTCTTTTTGATTTTATACTCCTAAAATACCTCAAGCAAAATGCCATCTTTGTAATGTCATTCAAGTAAGACCCTTACTTTACGAATAGATACTAGCGGAAGCCGAGAAGGTGATGCAAACAGAACAAGTCAAAACTAGCCTTATCCATAATATATGTAAGAGAAATTGTAATCCCTATCCCGAAATATCCCAAGATCTATGCGATTCAGTAATCCAGTAAGATCGGATGAAAGGAAGTCATTATTTCATATTAACCAAAGATACTTTCGTCGAAGAAGCTTCTGTATTTTTAAATTTGGTGTACCAAAATAGCAACAGAAGGCACACATTGATATTGATTTTCTGGTATTAGTATGAAATATAAGAAATATTTGGATTGTAATTAATTTATTTTCAGGAACTTAACTTCTTTGATAATTTTCCTAGAATATTAATTTTGTGTTCTTTGTTAACTTTTCCTCGAATGATTTGTACCGATTCGTACAGTATTTTGCGAGCGATTTATAGTTGCTCGATATTTGAGATAGAATGTTAAGCCATGAATCGTTCTAAGTACTTTTTCGGAGAATATGAAAGTGTATTTATTACAGGGAGAAGGTTCAATTCCTGTAATTTGTTTTAATTAAATCATCACCAATAGTATCTAGTTTTAAAACGCTAATCAAAAATATAATCACAATACATTGATGTAATCCGTAAAATTCCTGTCTTCATTGGAGAGTGTTATTCTACAATCCAATACATTGGCGACATTTTATGTATTTTTCAAAACTGGCGAAGCTGCTGTCACCCAGCGGATAAGGTGTTTGACCGAAAGGTCCCGGGTTGGTTTGTCTTCCGCTGTGGGCACATTGATGTTAATTGACCGTCCTAAGTCGGTATCGTAACTGCAGTACAATCCGTACTTTTGTAAAGTTTTTTTTTGTGTTTATTTGACTATTATCATCTTTTATGTGAATTTGCTTGGTGATTTGTGTCATGCTGCTTTGTCAGATGTCTTCTGTCTTCTCTGTTAGATACATCTATACATTGCATGCGTTGTAATCGTTGGTTTTATACATTGATAAAAAAAATCGTACATGTATTCCAAATACAAGAGAATTAGGTGAATTGTCATGATTGAATTTCCTCGTAACTGTGTATAAAGCCGACGTGGCCTGGTGGTATCGCACTGGACTCCTGATTGGGAGGCCGGGGTTCGAGTACCGCTTTGGTCATTCCGGTGTCCTGTCTTTCGGATGAGACAGCAAAAACCCAGGCCCCGTGTCGTAGTATGCATGGCACGTTAAAGATCCCTCACTGCTTCGGGTGGGTCCGGTGCAAAGGTCAAAATTTATATGCCCTGCATCAGGCAGATGCCTTCACCATATACGTGAAATATTCATGGTGTGACGTTAAACAAAAATCAATCAATAGCTGTGTATATATATCAATTTCTTCAAAGATCTCGATAAGCGATAAATTTTATTGAAAGAAAAAAATGTTCTCCATACAATATGCATGTTATCTGTGTAATATCAAAGGTACTTGTTTGTTGTCACCCATAAAACTGCCAAAACAACATTATAAATATAATTGCTGAATCAAAGACCGGGAAAATCTAACCGCGATATCCAAGGCGATCGATTTGTGTCTATATTGGGAAAGTTTAAGCGTAAATGTCATTTGTGGTGCTTCATTTTATTTACTTGGTGCTATTAAATTCAACCCAATTTGTTATCAAATAACCAATAACCGATCCTGATCTATCATGGAGTTCCCTCAATGATGTTTCATTTCTATTAATATATAATTATTGTGAGAGAAATTAATGGAAAGATTGCAAGACTTGTAGAACTTCGTGATTTACCCGATTACTCCTGTTCCACTCGAATTATTGATGTTGAACTCCACTCACCATTTGTGATATTGTTTGCGTCATTGTTTCATTATGATAAATCTTTCATAGTTTATCATGTTTGTTACTGGAATATAACTTTCTTTATGTGTATCATTTACACAATAATGTGATAAGGTTGGAATTTTAGTATCGATTAGGGATTTACAGATTAATTGATCTGGGTTCGAATCTGAAAATGGTCTTTGTGGTTTTTCATGTACAGATATTTAATTTAGACTTTTTCCGTTATTCATTGTGATTCTACGTTACTTTCAGTGTAAAAAAACCCGTCCACCATTAAAAAAAGGAAAAACCCAAAACAAAACAAACATACTACACACACAATAAAAAAAAAACCATTTCTCTAAAAATAGAAACAAGGTACTACTAACGAATTAATAAAAAACAAATCAAAGTATACTGGCATATTTCTGCCACCCACTTGTCAGACTTATCGACATGTTATCTGAGAAATCGACATAACATGTGGCAAGTCGACAGAATATCTGATATTTCCACATAACACCTGACAAGTCGCCATAGCATCTGACAAGTCGACATAACATCTGACAAGTCGCCATAGCATCTGACAAGTCGACGTAACATCTGACAAGTCGTCATAGCATCTGATAAGTTTACATAGCATCTGATAAGTCGACATAACATCCGACAAGTCGACATAAGATCGGGCAAGTCGTCATAGCATCTGACAAGTCGTCATAGCATCTGACAAGTCGATATCATATTCTTGCAAATCGACTAAATATCAGAAATGCGGGTGGGAAAAATATGTCACCGTAAAAGAATAACACACGTATATACAAAATAACATATGTTCTAAGACACAGATTATTAAACATTGATAAACAGACGTATTTGGACAGATTATTGCTCTTACATGATGACGGCACCTGTCTGGTGCATTGCACAGAAATTTAGATCTACACAACTGACCTACTCTGAAGCAGTGAGAGATCTTTAACGTGTCACGTCTACCTTGACACAAATTATCGGTATGTATTGTCTAATCCGAAAGACAGGACACCGACGATTAACCGGTTGGTCTCGAACATTGGACTTCTTGGTCACGAGACAAGCATGCAACTGAGATCTTATAGATAAGGAATTTTTACAATATACAAAAATGTATGTATGGATATAAACAGAATCCGCGTATTTGTATCCATTTATATCTGTAATAAAATGTTCATACTGGTAGCATATTGATAAATATACGATCGATTTTCAAAGCAGTATCTTAATATGTTTTCGTACACTTTCTGATTTGTTTGTGAGATTTTCCCAGACATCTTTTATGCGAATCTCGAGAGACCCGAGATTTCAGACAATTCGGATGTTTTTCAGCGGAGAGACCCTCTAAGAACGATGTTTACGTTCTGGAGCTTTAAAAAAATCTGTAGTTAACATACAACACACCTCTTGCCATTCCGACAGAACAATATCCTCTTAATTTGAATTTCTAGTAAACAATGGTTGTAATTTGGAGCGCAAGATATTGAGATGTTACGTGCAAGATGTTTTGAAGATGTATTGACGTCAGTAAGGTATATAACCCGGAGAAGCGCGTCCGTATGATACATGAAGCGATGAAGATTTGTGAAACAATTATAGCGTTCCGCCGATTGCGTGATACGAGTATTGATAAATCTTTTTAGACGCGATATCAATACTGTTTCACGTCAGTCAGATAAACTCTTTGATAAAGCGCTTCGCAGACGCAGATATTCTATTCCTCAAGAAATGCCAGTAATGACGTCATAATAATTCCGGATGGTTATTTCTGTATATAATTGATATGAGTAATATACAGAGAGCTCTGGTTTATGTTGCGGATCGGACATACATTTCACAGTTGAATAAATGATGGGATTTTGCACCGTTCGTGCATTGTTTCTTTCATACTTTTTACAGCGCTTATGCGTAAAGTACATTACCATCAGTGATCATGTGTCTTTTATAACTTTTCTCAGGTTTAGGTAGACACGTGTTCACCTTTATTTCAAAGGAGAGAGAGAGAGAGAGAGAGAGAGAGAGAGAGAGAGAAAGAGAGAGCATGCAAAATAAATTTGAAAGAGGAAATATAGAGAGAAGGGGGAGGGGGTGGAAGTAGTTGGTTTTTATGGGTTTTTTTCTATTTGTTATATAATGTGTGCAAACCCTGTATTGTTTTGTTTGTTTGTTCGTCTCAGTCTGTTTGTTTCCTTTGTTGCTTTTACAAAATTCTGGATGTAAAAACTTCATAAAAAGGAAAATATTTTTTCCTTTGAATAACCGAAGAAGCATTGCTGACGTTAACTGTGCGCAATATTTATTTTAATGAATTGCGATATTATTTAATGTTGGATGTTTTCTCCATTTTGCCGATTAAGCATGGCATATATAAATATTTTTAGGGGTATGGGATATAGAATTTAAGATAAACAAAATAAAAAATACTAAATGACATAAGTATTTCTTTTCAAAATTTAATTAAAATATATATTGCTTTGATTAGTTGTTGAAATATCCGCAGACCCCCTTAAACTCATTAACTTAAAATTTTATAAAGAAGAGTACAACCTGATTCATTTCAGACTTTCACGCATATTAATTTAAACTCGTAAAGATGCATGAATGAAATAAATCTAGAAATTATTTAGTATGAGAGAATGACAGATGAGATCTAAAATTAGAAAAGAAAAATGACTCTTTTCATTTTGATCACGCTTTCATGTTCGAGATGGCCTACAGTTTAATTATGGCTTTTTAAAAAAATTTATCTATTTATTTATTCATTTTTTTTTTTTTTTGCGTTGCGTCATGAAAATGTGTCCTGCTTTGTTGCTCACATAAGTAATAAGGGTTTGTGATTTGTTTAAATATATGTTATTATCATTATCATTTATTTATTTATTTATTTATTTATTTTATGCATGCTTACTATTGTTTGCGTTGGTCTTTGCAAGGTAAGGTCTGTGTCATTGTGGGCGTCTACCTTTGTAAAGTAATGTTTGCGTCATTATTGGCGTCGGCCTTCGTAAGGTACATGTAAGGTATGCTTCATTGTTGGCGTCGGCTTTTAAAAGCTAAGTTTTTTGTCATTGCTGGCGTCGACCTTTGAAAACATTTGTTCTCTGATACATTTTCATCACTGTCGTTGTCGGCCTTTGTAAGGTAAGGTTTACCTCATTGTAAGTGTCGGCCTTGTAAGGTAGAGTTTTCTGAATGCGTTTGCGTCGTTGTTGACGTCGACCTTGTAAGGTTCCAATGCGTATGCGTCATCACTGGCGTCGGTCTTTATAAAATAAGGGTCCGGCGCCATAAACTGAGAAAATTCCTAAGTCAGAATTTCAATTCTTCTGTTCAACAATTAATAACTGGGATTTGAAATTTATTGAGTTTTATTTTATCGATAAATGGAGTTAAACTATTCTGCATGACAGTTTGTTTGAACGTTTGATAATAGATTAAGTTAAAATGAAATAATTGACTTAAGTATTTTCTCAGTTCTAATGTATATGCGTCATCTTTCTGATCAGAGATTGTAACGAAAAATTCTCTAATGCATATGTGTCATTGTTGGCGTCGCTTTGTAGCTTTTTATAAAATATAAGCGTCTCATTGAATGTGTGTTGAGTTAAGTACCATTGTTGTATATATGATTATGTTAACTGCATGTGCTTCCGTCTTCTTCAGTCACACAGCTCCGGCAACTGGCGGACAACGATCTCCAAAGTAGGTGGCTGCATGCAGTGCCCTAGATCTAATATTCTATACTTCCGTCCTCCTTTTCCCTCGTCTACTAAGCATGCATATATATCCATCCCTGTGTATGTTTGTACCTTCCCCCTAGATTAATAATATTTCGAACTTCTGTCTTTTCAGTGAAATCTAACAGTGGCGGACTCGGGGAAACTGAGTGGGAAACTTTGTTTCTTGACTATGACTAAAACTTTTACCCAGATACCCAAATATTTTGATTAGAACGGCAAAATGTGCCCTTCGACGGAAGAAAAGGGGTACTCTGGGTCCGCTGCTGTTTATTTAAATGTTGTTTCCCTCATCTCAGCTTGTCTCTCTGTTTTCAGTATTTTTGTTTTGCTTCACGCTTTTTTAATGTATTCTTTCTACGAAATTAGCGACATGTATAGAATGTTCATTCACATGGAATACATATTACTCATACACATATGTAGTTTAATTAAATTGTCGTAACTGTAAAACCAGTTAAGTGCCATCTTGTACGTCATCGCTCTGAGTGTACTTCACGTGGTCCTCCAAGCAGGTTAGTAGATAATTAGAAATATTGAAGTACTTTACTTATAATTGTGCTGTACTGACAGATTTTGACTTCCATTTGATGTAAATGTTAATTTCAAACAGTGTAACAGCAGTTTGAATTCTATAGCTTTTCTATAACGTTTTTAACTTTAATTGGGTTTGTTGGTTGGTGTTTTACTTCGCTTTCAACAATTTTTCAGTTATATCGCGACATGGAAGCAGGAGATAACCAATCTCTTAAACATAGTGGCGCAGTACGGGAATCGAACCCGGATCGTCGGCACCGCAAGCCAAGCGTTTAACCGCAACATCAAGCCTGCCCCAACTTTAATTGGGTAATTCGTACATTTCAAACCGTTTTCGTTTTACGGTTTATCTGGTGTTACATGTATTTACAAAACAACGGACTCAAATGGTACGAAAGTGTTTTCTTCCGAATGTCTTTTTACTTCTGTTTTATTGTAAAGTAAAAGCAAGTATAAAATTAGTAACAATAATAAGCAAACCAATAATAAGCAGATTTAGATGCATTAAAAATGTCTCCAAGTTAACGCTTTCTATATCGAATTTAATGGGAAACTAAGTCAATATTTGCAGGAAATATTATGTAAAAACTGCATCGCTTTCGTGTTAAGTCTTTCCATATTAGATTTTATGGGAAAATTTGACATGTTTTGCGAGATTATTTATGTAAAAACTGCATCATATTTTATATTTATCTTATTAATCATGCAAAATCCAAATCGTAAATTTTATTACCAAGAAACTAGAGCCATTTTTTAAAAATCCATTTTTCAAGAGAGAATATAAACTGCTTTATTTACGACAAGGTTATTAATATAAAAAGATATATCAATTCAGCTTTTATCCTTCATCGGATTAAAAAATTTTTAAAAAATTAAAATCTGACTTTTCATTGAATTTCTTAATCACTATGGACAGAAATTTTATGTTTATCAAAGTACGAACACTCTGACTGACGACAGTAGTAAGATCCTGTAGTGACGCCATCCAAGTGTCGTGATGCGTTCCTTTTCTTGTGTGTGGGGGCGTAGAACGCCAGCCAAGTGTCGTGATACGTTCCCCTTTTTGTGTATGGGGGCGTAGAACGCCAGCCAAGTGTCGAGATGCGTTCCCTTTCTTGTGAGTGTGTGTGTGTGTGGGGGGGGGGGGCGTGGAACGCCAGCCAAGTGTCGTGATGCTTTCCCTTTTGTGTGTGTGTGTGTGTGGTGGGGCGTAGAACGCCATTCAAGTGTCGTGATGCGTTCCATTTCTTGTGTGTGGGGGCGTAGAACGCCAGCCACGTGTCGTGATACGTTCCCCTTTTTTGTGTATGGGGGCGTAGAGCGTCAGCCAAGTGTCGTGATACGTTCCCCTTTTTTGTGTGTACGGGGCGTAGAAGGCCAGACAAGTGTCGTGATGCGTTCCCTTTCTTGTGTGTGGGGCGTAGAGCGCCAGGCAAGTGTCGTGATACGTTTCTTTTCGTATGTGGTGGCGCAGAACGCCAGCCATGTGTCGTGATGCGTTCCCTTTCTTGTGTGTGGGGGCGTAGAACGCCAGCCAAGTGTCGTGATGCGTTCCCTTTCTTGTGTGTGGGGGCGCAGAACGCCAGCCAAGTGTCGTGATGCGTTCCCTTTCTTGTGTGTTGGGGCGTAGAACGCCAGCCAAGTGTCGTGATACGTCCCCCTTTTTTTGTATGTGGGGGCGTAGAACGGCAGCCAAGTGTCGTGATGCGTTCCCATTCTTGTAGGGAGGGGCCGTAGAACGCGAGCCAAGTGTTGTGATGCGTTCCCCTTTGTGTGTGGGGGGGGGGGGGGGCGTAGAACGCCAGCCAAGTGTCGTGATGCGTTCCCTTGTGTGTGGGGGCGTTGAACACCAGCCAAGTGTCGTGATACGTTTCTTTTTGTGTGTCGTGGCGCAGAATGCTAGCCAAGTGTCGTGATGCGTTCCCTTTCTTGTGTTGGGGAGGGGCGTAAAAAGGAAGCTGAGTGTCGTGATACGTTCCCCTTTTTGTGTGTGGGGGCGTAATAGGCCAGCCAAGTGTCGTGATGTGTGCCCTTTCGTGTGTGTGGGGGAGCAGAACGCCAGCCAAGTGTCGTGATACGTTCCCTTTCTTGTGTGTTTGGGGTCGTAGAACGCCAGCCAAGTGTCGTGATGTGTTCATTTTCTTGTGGGAAGGGGGGGGGGGGCGGTAGAAAGCCAGCCAAGTGTCGTGATACGTTTCTTTTCGTGTGTGGTGGCGCAGAACGCCAGCCAAGTGTCGTGATACGTTCCCCTTTTTTGTGTGTGGTGACGCAAAACATTTATTCGGGAAGGTGTACTGACATTATTGATTGCAAAACCGTGCGATTATAAAGCTTGTATAAATAAAACGCAGTAATATTACCCAAAGATTTTTCGTGTTTTCATCTGTTTATAATTACTGTCTTACGGAAAGGGGGAGGGGTTAAGAATGATAACCCCATTTTTATGTTTAGCTGATTATAACCCTGAAAATAAGATTTTTTTTAAAGAATTTAATGTAGTAAACAGTATATACACAAAACAAAAACATCATAGATACACGCGATAAACCTAACTGTTTTTACTGGTAATTTCTTAAGTTAGTGTAACCCATTGATAAGGGATACTACTCCAGCATTGCTTCATAAAATTATCGTATTTAAAACTTCTTAACATGTGCTACGTATGAAAAATTGCATATATTGTGTATCACATTTTATTTGCGAGAACTTCACGAACTTGGCATCTCCCGAAATAAATAATAAACCACCATTTTATTATGAAATGTATAAATCATATTTCGCGAATAAAACCATTGTTAGTAGGTGGTAAAACCCAAATATCCACAGGACCTCCGAATGGCTAAAGACGAAAAGGAGCCCCGATACTAGCTGTCGAGGTCCTCATCTACCTTTGACATCCTGCTGTATACCATCGATATAGACAGCTAAAGTTATTTTATTTCCTTGTCTCTTCTTGAAACAGGAAAGCGTCGATTTTAAATCCCAGGATTACTTTATCTGTAGGTGGCGGTACCCGTTTGCGATGTTGATCAATAAATTTTGTCATATGCAAGAGAATTATCCAAAGCAGTGAGTGTGCATCGAGATGCCAGCGTTTATATCTCGTGAGGATTGACCCGGTCTTTACCGTCTCACCCAAAAGACAGAGAACTGACGAAACTCTTTCAGGACTCGAGCCCAAAGCCTTCCGATCTGGTGCCGAACACCTTAACTACTCTACTGCGCCGAGTAGGAAGATAAGATATATACGGCTTGCATGACCATGGCATTTAGCATACTGCATTTAAAGATGTACGAGCGATTACGGCCTATTTAACCCTCTTTTGTCTCTGTTGACAGTAGTAATAAAGTCGACTTTGTCTTTTTTTTTCATTCTCTTTGTAATGTCGTGAATAATCTTGCCAGCTTACCATTCATTATATGTAATTATGTGATGGAAGCGGTCTCTGTATGGAGGGCTATGACAGAGGCCCTAGGAGCTGTTAGTGCTTCCCATTAACCCTCTCCATTATACCGATAATAAATGACAGAAAACGTTGCCATGGATACTGTGACTATAAATGCGATAAGTACAAAGATTGCCGATCACTTACAGACGAAACAAGATCTTTACATTCAGCCGGCACTGACGTAAGAGGACCTCGATATCAAATTCTGTCCATGTCTTTCTGAACAAAACAAGGTTTGAATAGTCAGTAGAACCATTTAATTCGCCATATACTTAAGATGGTATTCATCAACTTCTACGCCAGCTTTTACAATCAAAACAAGGTCTACTTATTATTCAGGTTTTAAACCCAACCACCCCCGGCCTTCTCTCTCTCTCTCTGACAACAACATTTTTGGATCCACTTCTGTATTCAGAATTCCTTTAGAATAACAGCAAGAACAGCTGTATAGCATACTCGGAAAATGAAAGAAGCAACGTTCTATAGCTTGAATTCAGAATAATAACAATGGAAATAGCACAGAAAAAGTATTGATACAGTGGGTGTTGGATATATCTATGAATATGGTTAGGGTGCAGAAGGGTAACGACGACAGTACAGGAATATTGTGATCTCGAAATGATGTGTAAATGAGAAGTACATGTAAAAAGCGATCAAGTTGCCTTAAATATTCTACAAATAAAATGCGATAAAAACGGATCTGTGGCACTTTGACATCAACAGAAGTAATTGAACAACACAAATAATAACAGAAATAACAACAATATAAATAACAAAAAGAGAACCCTAAATTGCTGCAAAACAACAACAGAAATAAGAACAGAATGAAAAACAACTACGGAAATAACAGAATAGCATTTCAGTGTGATACCGTTGTATCGTGGTTACCATGGAGACAGTATTTCTTTTTTTTTTTTAACATTGTTCATGAAACGGCAATGTAGACGGTGTGGCTCAATGGCTGAAGTGCTCGATTCGTGACGAATAAGTCCCGGGTTCGACTCCCGCCGTGGGTACACCAATGCCCTGTCTTTTCGAATGAGACAGTGAAAACCGATGTCCAGTGTCACGGTAGACGTGGCACGTAAACATCCTGCACTGCTTCGGGTGGGTTCATAGCAAAGGCATAAATTTGTATGCAATGCATCAGGCAGATGCCGTCACCATATACGTGTAATAATCGTGGAGTGACGTAAAACAATTATCAATCAATCAATCAGTCAAGCGGCAATGCCGATCTTCTTGCTACGGGCAGCTGGTCACCTTTAACATCGAACAAGGGTTCCGGATTTGTTTGTTTAATTCTTGTTTCACGTTACGCCAAGATTATTTCACATATATAATGACGACATGTCTGATACGTTGCACAGAAATTTAGACCTTTGCAAAGACCTACACCAAGCTTGGACTGATCTTTTGCGGGCCACATTTACAACCACACGTGACCTCCGTTTTTACTTTCGCGTGCTCTATGACATCGACGAGCTGCCGGTTGGGACTCGATCCTTGGACCTCACGGTCAAGCGACAAGCACTCAACCGAATGAGCTACAGCGGTTCCAGGGATTCCGGCGTACTTCCTGTATTTCCTGACTTGACCAAGTCCTCGCAAGTTCTCCATCGAGACTCGAACACGCTTCCTTCCTCTGTATGGTGGCGACTCGTAATATTTGACATCAGATCGAACGGGTGGCTTAGATACATGTAGATACATGTATATTTTAAGATTAATTTATTATTGTTTTACGTCACTCCACGATTATTTCACGTATATGGTGACAGCATCTGTCTGTTGCATTGCATACAAATTTAGATCTTTGCAACGGACTCACCCGAAGCAGTGAGGGATCTTTTACGTGCTACACCTACCGTGACACGGGACCTCGGTTTTTACTGTCTCATCCGAAAGACGGAACACCGGTGTGCCCAGGGAGGGAGTCGAACCCGGGACCTCTCGATCACGAGCCGAGCACCTTATCCACTTTATATTATCCGGCTTTATATTTCAAGGAATGTGAGATAACAGCCCTGTATATTCGTATATGATATCCACACACAGATCTGCTCTGTTCTAGGGTTATATAATGAGGGAGGTATTACCACAGCGGTCGTATTGTTTTATTTGAAAATTGATAGTTTCGTGTACTTAGGTGATAGCTGCGTGGTGATGAAACACAAGAATCATCTACCATTGTGTACTTTTGCGATAAATGGAAAAGGTGGCCATTAGAATAGCAATTAAAATATGATGGTAACACATCAAGTCTTCCATTTTTATTTTTAAATCATTCTAATTATTTATTTGATTTTCATTTTAGATAGACATGCACTCTTTGCTGGATATTATTCAGAGATATTGCACGCTAGAATATATGAAATATGAACAATCGATATATTTTGTTCGATTTCACCATTTGGCAGACAATATTTGGAGTGACACCCCCCCCCCCTCCTCACTCCGGGAAACACGCTGAGGGGTTCGAATAAAGAGATGGTCTACTTTAAATAAGAAGGTTTTAGTACTATGCTTGAATTATGTATCGGATTTTTTATTTTATTTGGGGGGGGGGGGTTAGGGGTGTTTTTGTTTGTTTTTGTGTTTTTGGGTGCTTGTTTTTGTTTGTTAGGGGTTTTTTTGTTTTATTATTATTACTTATTTACTTACTTATCTATTTATTTATTTATTTATTTATTTATTTATTTATTTATTTATTTATTTATTATTGCGACTTTTCCACTCCTCTTTACTTTCCAAAAGGATACTTTTTTTCTCTCGTTTTAATTTATAAGTAAAAATAAAAAAATATAATAATAGGAATCAACGCGATAAACGTCTTCACAATACTCTTTGTTGTTGCGTTGATCGACCTTCTACCTTCTGACAATACCTCCATATTCTCAGGGTAGGTTACATCTTAATATATACATTCAGAAATTTCAAACACGATTTTTCGCCATACTATATCATCAGCATCAATGTCGACTTGCCGCATCCCTGTCTTTCATTGCATTTAATAGACCATCGAATCTGATTAGATCATTCATTTTCTGGGCCAGAGCTTGATTTCTTTCAAATTTCATATTAAGTATAATTTACATTCAGCGAAGCTTGAAATCGAAGAATTTATGGACCAAATTCTGACATGTCAAACGCGAGAAAACAGTATCCGGTGTCGTCTGCTAACCATCATGGCGGAATGGATGACGTCATTGCCAGGAAATGGCACGGGATGATTCTTAATTGAAAAAAGGCTTTCGATTTCTACTTCAATTTCCAGTATTTTCTAATGATCAAATGATTTGAAGTGACATCGGTCTCTCTAGCTTTATAGGCAGATTTGTAGTGTTAACATACTCAGTGCAATAAATTTGACCGCATTGACGCAGTTGTTTGAAAGGCCAGCATCATTGGGGAGAGTTAGGCACAGCTCCTATCGATATTTACACGGAATCTGTCGTTCTTGTATGGAATAGATTTAATTCTGAAGCTAACTACAATTACTTTCCGACTATTGCAATAACGCAGAGTTCATTCTGCTTTCTAAGAAATGGAAAGCGTACTCAGTGACACACACCTTTTATGGCGATATGGTTAATTAAACGACTATGATAAAGTGCATGTTACGTTTTACAGAGTTCAGCATGGTCTAGGGGACGCTCTCTGTTTCCCTAATTTTTTTGTGTAATGTTCAACTGCATAGAATACAGAATAGCTCTGTTTAGAGAGTGACGCAATTAAGCGTTTCCGGTTGGCCTTTTTCCCGCCAAATTGCAATGAGGCATATAGCAAGTAACAAAGAGGCATTCGTCTTTCAGTCTCTCTCTCTCTGTCTCTCTCTCTCGCTCAGTCATTTTCTCTTACAACAGGCGCTGAAATGCTATTATTATACCTCTGTTGAGATTCTGGGATTTTGATTGATTGATTACAAACCATAATGATTAATGACTCAACAGTACATCAGGTAATATCTGCTGACCGGAAGATGACATAATTTCTGGGTCATTATTGTATATTACCTTACAGTAGTTTCACAGTTCTATCGTCTATACCTTAACTCACTGCAAACCTTTGGTCTGCCGGTCTGTCCGTACCGATGTTCAAAATTTTTAGGATTTTACATTTTATATGACTTGATGTCACAGGATGCACTAGTGTTTTACAACCACACCTTGTTCTAATAATCAAAACCCTTTGTGTGCTGTCTTGAATGCAATCAATTAGTGTACTGTGTATCATTTACATTATGCAGCTTATGTAATTGTTCACGCCTGATCAAGGAACAAGTTGTGCTTTAACATCAAATTTATCATTCTTATACAGGTTTGTCAATCTAGATAACAACTTTAAACATATGTTTCTCGCACGCGCCCAATGTATTTTTAACGTATGAATGTGCTGTATCGAGAGTTGATTTAGAGAGATCTGATAAAGTGGTTAGGCTCATTGGGTTACGATGCAAGGGAATAATGGTTCGATCCCCGGATTATGCCTGTATGTTTGAGGGAAGTAACCCCCTCTTTTCTTTTCGCATAATAATTGAATACTTGTTGAAGTTGATGAAAGTTACATAATTTTCAGAGAGAAAAAATGGGGAAGGGGGCGGGAGAGTTTCGGTTCCACTATGTTTAAGATCATGATGCAAGTAACGTTTTTTTTTTTTTCCTTATCGTGTTATGAGTGAAGAAAATGTTGATTGAAGCTACATAAAACCCCAACAAGCTAGACCACCTAGATGATTGAGAGAAGACATAAAAAAGGGGGAGGGTCAGAGAAAAAGGGGGATGGATATGGATAGTGGATAACCTATGACAAGATAAGTTCATTACTATCTTTTCATGACCACTCTCTGTCTATTCTGCCTATTCTCAGCGCAACGTATCCCTGTGGTTATAATTGGTCCATGTTTAAATGACATCATTTTAGTCGCTTCCCGTTCGCTTATTACTCAGGTTACCGTATACTCGTACACATACTCTAGTTCCAGTTGAAGTTTTTATTTATCTATTTTTTTTTTTCATTCGTAGAAACATGGCGACACAGCCGTGAGTTGTAGAGGACAACTGTACAAACACCCACGGCATACACTGGCAGATTGTCAGTACATTACCCGATTTCTTCTATCTTTTATTATTTGCATTCTTGGTTTTGATGTCAGTGAAATGGTGCCACATGTGGAAAAATGAGTTTTTATCTCTAAAGTACATATTTGATTTTCACGAAAATAAATAAATGTGCGACGCAAGTGGTATTTAATACAACTTTTGGTGGGTAAAATACATTTGATTTTTTATTTGGAAGATAAATATACGGCGTCACATGTGGTAAAAGTATTGATATAGAAAATACGTATTTGTTTCTTTTTTCAATCTATTTTTTCAATTTTTTTATCTCTGTCATTCTTACATAGAAAAAGTCCGATTTGATTAACTGGCTAGGGTTAAAGTACTATCAACATTTTTCAATTTTGACGTAGAAACGGGAGTTTACCGACCTCGTAAGAGATAATGCCCGACCAGAGCTTAAACCCGGATGAAATTTGTCGAGAGATAAGGTCTTCATTACTACAGATACACTGTCTCTTAATGTTCTTATTTGATGATTTATTTATAGAATACTTCACACGCCTGTAAGCATACGTTTCTGATATAAAATCGACAGATTAATAAAAGGAAAAAGTAACGTTAGTGAAAAGCCCTCGAATTGTTCCCGGTGTCTTTGCTTGCTGTTTAACCCCAGTCCCGGTTTTAATAATGCGAGGGTGCGCTGCCTGTACCCAGATTGCTGCAGATTCATCTAGATCTTTTATTCGAATAATCCATACAACTTACTTTGCATAGGGTTATACCCCTCGGGATTTATCTTCGTTTTTTACGTAAAATATTATATTTCGATCCTTTGTGTTTTACTATGACTGATTGCCCCCCCCCCTAAAAAAAAGAAGTGATTAAAAATATGTCTTCTTATAACTTTTGGTATTTATCAAGTGATCATTATTCATATATTTACAATAAATGAAAATTTGCATTATCGCTTACAATAAAACCAAAGTCATACCCCATAATCCATTCGAAATGTTTCGGACTCCTTCTCATGAAAGAATAGAGCATATGTATACCGTAACTACTCAAAGCGAACGCGTGAAGCTAGCTAAATCCGTTTGTTTGGAAGTCCAAACTTCAAATTTATAATTACTTGTCGCTAGAATTAAAACCTATAAAACCCAGCAACATTTATATACTTTATTCATTTTACTGAAAACCACAATTTCACTATGGGGCCGCCATCTTTCAACAAGTTTGATTGTCTGCACATGATATCAGCGGATCCGGTCGACTCTACGTGTTCCATTAGCGGGGTCATCTGGATTAGCAGAAGCTATCCAGGTTATGGCATGTACGTCATGGTTTCCATTCGCCGTTGCGTTATGCTGAACGTATTACCTTGTTGCATTTATCTGTTGATTTAGGAGATAAACGGACTGTGTTTGATTGTTTCCAACAGGTATACCGTTGGAAACAGAGTTTTCCTGGCGACGCTTGCGGGTTTTAAAATATTTGTAAAAAGTTACTGAAAAATTGCATTCTGGCCTAGGATAAAACCAAAGTCATACCCCCTCATGCATTCGGAATCTCTCCCGCCTTTACTCAGAAAATAATGCTGCAATATGTAAAACTCAAAGGGATACGTACAATGAAATAGTCCCATTGATATTTAGTGCACCGACAGAAGAAGTTTCTTCATTTTCATATTCTTAAAATTTTATGATTAAATTATTATTCACAAGTTGATTCATACATGGGTGACTTAAAATCGCATCGTAAACAACTGAACAGGTAGTTTTGCTGCGGCGAGGCGAGATGAAATAACATGCTGGAAAGCATGTTGCATGGTGGTACGTCATCATGTCATGTACGTTGTCAGTTTTGTTGGTTCAACTTGATTGCAATAATTGTGCACGTGAATGGTAGAACTTGCAAATCGCCCTTGATATGAGATTTACGATGGACGTTAAGAGCACTTTACGAAGTTGTTACAGACAGGATTTTTATAGTTGGAGTCAGAGGCAATGTGGACAAAGAATAGGTACAATGTAGTAATACATTTGAGGACGATATATCGTGGTTATACATGTCTGAACGCTAATGTTTGGAACAATCAGAATTGTCAAAACAAAACAAGTGAATCAGAATTATGAATTTAATAGGGGCGTAGCCAGAGTGCAAATGATGTGTACGCACGAGAAAGTCAGGAGTTTTGGGGAAAGCAAAACGACCACCTCTCTTTTTCCCCCTTGTGAGACACAATGTATTTTTTTTACAAAATGATGTATACGCACGTGCGTATTTGGCGTAATGGTAGCTACGCCACTGAATTACCCAAGCAGTTTAGATAAACTACTGACTCAGCACTTTTTTCGACCTGTTCCAACCAATAGTGTATGTTCATTAATCCCTTAGCGACTATTCTCACTTCCGGTTTTAAAACTCTCCCATTTCCATTTGCTAGTGTATTGTTCTGATTTGCTGTCGCGTTGCATTTTAATTGATCATTTTTGATATGCCCTGGATTTTAGATAACCTGCTGATTATGCACGTTTGGCCACTTTATGCTAAAGATAAAGTACTTGAACTCGACTGTTTGATAATTCTATCGCTCTTTATAGTTAGATCTCTTCTAGTTTCTGCGTTTTTGTTATGTCACTTCACGACCTGAAATTTTCTTCAGTCACGGCGACATATATGCACATAAATCCTTTACACGGTGTGGTCTGTACCAGACTGACATAATACAAAAGTCCAAATGAAAGGTTCATTCTCGACGTCATAGAGAGATCGGGATATTACGTACCGCGATTAATGGTCCAATCGCAGTCGCCCGTAGAAGGTTGTGAGTTTTCTCTAACGGGACAGCTGCTTGACACAAGGTTTGTGAAGTACCATAAAACATCTTATAAAGGCTTTGATACATATTTATGTCATTCAGGGTAATTGATTTACATCATCTTCTTCACACTCGTATCATGTAATGCGAGTTGACTTTTGTCATGAAATTACGGAAATTACGAGTGACGGTAACAAAGGTGATGCGCATAAAATGAAATTGTGAGATTTCAAACATGCTTCGTTCTTCAAACCGTGGGATTTGAGCAGAAATCTGTCTTTCAGATTTTCAAGGAGTTACAAGTAAGAGTTGTATGTTCGTTGAAGTGCAAATTTTATAGAAAAATGTATGCACTTGTTCCTGATACACTGCGTATGTATTTCAAGGGTAACACTCGAATACATGTTTTTTAAATTGAAGTTTTCTCAATTTTCATTACATAAAAGTTTAATCTTAGAACTTGCTATAATGAGGTAGAGTGATCTAGGTGAAAATGTTTTCGTTGTTATCTATTTTTCCTACATCTTTTCAGTTATGCAAGATGCAGATGGTTTAAAGACACTTGAAATTTGATGTCTTTTTTACCACAGAGGGAAGACGATATAAAAGAAAAAAAATAAGAAGTATGAACATTCGTTTGGAAACAAGTGTTTGAAACGAGTGTTCAGTTTTTTATGCCCCAGGTCGATAGATCGGGCGCATATTGTTTTTGTTCTGTCTGTCTGTTTGTTTATTTGTTTGTTGTTAACTTTGACCTTGGCCATAACTTTTGAACCGTGAGGGATAGAGAATAGTCGACATGCGTACCCAACTAATGAAGCCCTTTCAAATGACACCAAGGTCAATGACCTTCACGCTGAAAATAACTTTTTTGACATTGATGCCGTCGGGGGCATTCGTGTTTCACAAACACATGTTTTTTATTTGACTTTTTAACTTTAATACGTATTTATTGAAAATTTTTACATTTCGTTCGAGTATGTAGGATAAATCACACACTTTTTTATTTCTATTTTATTATATTATTATTATTATTTTACAGTACGATGCTTTAAATGTTTTTCCATACACGCTTTGGATACGTGTTTCTGTTTTACTACTTGTACTAAATACAAAGACGAAATAAACAGACATTTTTCATTCATTTTGCACAGAGGATATACAAGCACATGCCTTGATCCCTTGACCTGCTCCCAGTCACCGTGGTGGCTAAAGTACCGTGTTAGAAGTTATCATACCGAACTCAGTGTAGCCTCTCATGCTTGCAAGTTTGGTTTCGGTCAACCTAGGTCCAGTAAGTGGGGATGTCAAACTGGTTTTCTCCCAGTACTCCTATGTCTTCTGTTGCCATCATATGCAGTTAGACCTGCTTTAAAGACCATCTGTATTTAGCGACCACTTGTTTAAACAAACCACTTTTCTCTGCTCCTTACTACTAATCTTTTATACAAAATTTACCTGTACTAAATGGTCACCTGCCCTAAGTGGTCACTTTTCCACCTTTCCTTTTGTCGTCGCTTACAGACAAACTTGACTTTACATGAAATATTCCGTGAATAGTGTTATATTGTTTTCTCCCCCCCCCCCCTTATTTTGGCTTTTGTTTGGTATGATTTAGTTTGTTCGCAGCAAAAATAGAGTGCTAGATATTGAGCTGTAATGTATAACTTGCAGTGAACAATCCAAGTCTGCATAGCAATTACGGCTTATATTTCGGTCGACTGACTTTCTGCGTACTCGCTCTTAATTCATTAAACATATGTGGAAATCCTAGATATTATCCTGGTTACCTGGTGATTTAGCACTTAAATATAGTAGATAACAGTACCGGTAAACCCAGTATGCTGTAAAATGCCATTTATCTGAGCCGATTAAATTTTGTGAACTTGATGTCTGAAATAAGTTTGCGATATTTCATATTCGCGCAGAGACCGTTCTCGGAATAGCTTTTGTACATGTAAGTCTCATCACGTGACATCTTGATCTGCGAGATTTATCTAGATTTGCTTTAATGTACGATCGAACCCATCAATCAATATTTAAGCATATAGGATATGTGAATATAATTGTGTGGAATAAAATAATTAGTCACGATTTTCCGCTTCAAAGTTTGCGTGAGATAAATACGAAATTCGACAGAATTATCTTATTTGTGTGGTGATTGACCGTTAAATATTTCAAGGAGGAAAATGAAGTTTGTTTAATTGGTGAAAAATAAGTACGAACAATCGTTTAGTCAGTTTTGAATGCTTACAAAAGTTTTAATTAAACTCAGTCTAATGCGCTTTGGAGCAAATTTTTGTGGACCAGAAATAGTTAAATTTGTTAGTTTTACTGACTAAATGAAGAACAAACAACAGAAATCCGTGCGAGACGCCAACCAAATTTTATTCCATAATACCCAAAATAAAGGCTTCTTTGCAACACTTCGCGAGATAACAACCCTCGCGAATTCCGCGAAAATCAGCGCTCGCGAAGGATTGGTAACATTATCATATCATAATTGCATGGAAAAGCTTTATGTGTGATATTCATACTCATATATGACAAGATGCAATTTGAAAAATAAATGGACGTAAAGTACATCTAGGATATTATCAAGGAGTCTTTGCCATCAGAAAGGGGAGGGTCGCTATCGTTGAAGCTCGTTTACTGCATTGTCATTACAGATGGGTATATTTCTGTGATTGACAGTCGTATTCTTAACAAGGCCAGCGCAACTTGATTAGAACGGATAAACATCTTTGCCATCCATTTTGAAGTCCGCTTGCCTCCTCAATTATGAGGTGGGAAGACCGCTTGTCTCCTCAGACGTTTCCGTCTTTCAATTTATTTTTATTTATTTATTTATTTATTTATTTATTTATGTATGTATTGTAGGTTACATTTACATAATTAACCAGGTTATGACATGATGACTATGTCAAGGACAAGCTTTATGAACAGTATATTTTCTTTGCGGTTTTTTTACCATATGTAAGTCATATAATAAATATTGCTCAATGATCATTTTCTTCTCTACCGTCAGGTAGATTCTATTTCCAGAGTCTACAGCGCCATTTTTACTACACCGTAGTTATGAGAGCTACATAACCTGTCCTCTGCTTTTGACATATAGAGTAAAAGGCGACTAAAATTTATATAAGTTGGTGTATGGAATATTTTTGAGTAACGTATATACTTTAAAACTTCCGTGTTCATTTAAAAATTAAAATCGTTATTCTAAAATGATAAATTGATAGAGAAATCAGAAAAATGACCGTTAAGGGAAGGTTTTTGCTTGAAGTGGTTATTACGGCAATTTGGGTTATACTGTGGCATTTTATAATTTTATTTATATTTTCAGTAAAATATAATATTTCATTACACAGGATGAACTTCAGATTTATGAGCAAAAGATGGTCACACTAAGGATAGCAGTCACTGGTGTTTCATGTACGAACGTCGATCGTCCTTCTCTCTCCCTTTAAAGCTTTGTATTCTGACTATCTGCGTTGTTGACCTCGACCATGCAAAACATATCTTCAGATAATAACTGTGAACAAAAATCGATTCCAATATATTTTCTTCAATGACAAACGTCTCCTATATACTTCAATGGAATGAGATCATTATTTCTTAATTAATGCATCTTTTCTTGTTATTGGCTGTAAACAAGCGTCATCATGACCCAGATCTGATATAAACAAGCATCATTGTGACTAGAGATGTGCTGGTCTGTATCTGACAAATAGAAGCAGCAAGTGAACACAATTCTTACCCTAAGCGAGAGAGCACTTTAAATTCAAAACGTAGTTTGCACTGTATCAGAGACCATTCGGTACAGTTTGATCCTAATATTGCATCATATTTCCAAGTATTTCATCATGTGTACCGGTAATAAAGTGTTAATCAGAGAGTG
This sequence comes from Pteria penguin, assembly GCA_035048485.1. Lineage (NCBI taxonomy): Eukaryota > Metazoa > Mollusca > Bivalvia > Pterioida > Pteriidae > Pteria > Pteria penguin. Next base: position 49,460,952 of record CM068587.1, read on the forward strand.
GCGGGAGGACTGTGATCAGTATGGTGATTGGAATTGATATCGTTAGATTACTTATCGCTTCGAGACATTAAAGTGTGTAAGCAAACAGCGAAAACTCGGGAAGCGGCGCGAGGGGGGGGGGGGAATGGGGTTTATTTTTTATTTTATTTTTAGAGGAAAAAGGAGAACATTATTCAGTTTATGTCGATAGCTTATGTTTTCTATTAGTGATTAGGTGTCTTTTTTCAACAACGAACTAACGCGTTTTAATAATTCAACGCTAATCAAGAACTATACAGTTATTCTCCAAACGTAATTCACACTACAGACATTCACTTACGCAAAATTCAACTCGGAAGAAAAAAAATCGTTAAATCAACATTAAAGAAATTATTTAAACGTGTGTCGTACTGTTGTTATAAATTGAGCACAGCTAAGTTACCTTAAATTTCTATAATTAATTGTGCATTCCATGGTTTAAATAGAGATCTGTGTATTCGGGCAGCACACTTGAGGTTGTATAAAAAGCAGAGTGTTCAAATATCTTGTGAGAGTGTTCGATCGAACGATTTAGATACGACTAAGATAACCGTAATTGATAAAGTGCAAGGAAAAAGAACAAAGAGCTGCTATAAAGCTTGTGGTTTCAGGTTTTTGTTTCTAATGTTACAGAAAAAGAAAGTTAGTCTACGCAATGAGGTATATCGCAAGTAGTATAGAAGCATTTGCGTTTCAGTGCTCTCTCTCTCTCTCTCTCTCTCTCTCAAATTTCATTTCTCTTCTTCCCACACTTCATTCAAATTGTGACATGTTTTCTCATTTCTTCATTTGTACTTTAGTCTTGAGCCCAAGTTACTTATTTTAAAGTGCAGATAAGACGATGTATTGCTTCATGAAATATTTATATCTCGATAAGGTAAAGTCGATGTATGTAAAAGTCACTTTCCGACCTAGCGTAGACTCAATAACAAGCTAAGGTTTAGAAAAATGATCTCCCGGTGTAAAGTGCATACTTCCACTGTATCTACCAACCGTTTCTGCATATATCCAAGACTGATTGATTGATTGATTGATTGATTATCGTTTTATGTCACTCCACGATTATTTCATGAATATGGTGACGGCATCTGCCTGATGGATCGCATAGAAATTTATAACTTTGCAACAGACCCTCTCAAAGCAACATGCCACGCCTACCGCGACATGGAACCTCGGTTTTTATTGTCTCATCCGAAAGACAGGACACCGGGTGCACCCATGGCGAGAGTGGAACCCGGGCCTCCCGGTTACGAGCCGAGCACCTCATCCATTGAGATACACCGGCGTCGTGCATCTTAGATATTTTAACATAACCATCTCTCGTTAAAGAATATAATCGATCTTCATAAATGACCGCCCTAAAAAGACTATAAAATACCTGTTAATCTACGACCATTACGTAGTTTGGATCTTCGTTCATACATCGCCACTATGAGAGGATCTCTAGATCCACGACTAGAGTTCCTTCATACATCGCCACTATGAGAGGATCTCTAGATCCACGTCTAGAGTTCCTTCATACGTCGCCACTCTGACAGGATCTCTAGATCCACGTCTAGAGATCGTTCATACATCGCCACTATGAGAGGTTGGTTGGTTGATTGGTGTTTTATGTCGCTTTCAACAATATTTCAGTTATATCGCGACATGGAAGCAGGAGGTTACCAACCTCTTAAACATAGTGGCGCAACCCGGGAATCGAACCCGGATCGTCGGCGCCGCAAGCCAAGCGCTTAACCACTACACCACGCCTGCCCCTGCCACTATGAGAGGATCTCTAGATCCACGTCTAGAGTTCCTTCATACATCACCACTCTGACAGGATCTCTAGTTCCACGTCTAGAGATCGTTCATACATCGCCACTATGAGAGGATCTCTAGATCCACGTCTAGAGTTCCTTCATACATCACCACTATGAGAGGATCTCTTCAGATCCGCGTCTCACGTTCGCGAATTCTTCCGGATTTTTTTTTTAGATCCACGTCTACAGCGCGTTTAAACATCGCCCCTGTAAGGTTCCCTCTACAGATCTACGTCTCAAGCTCGCGAATTCTTCCGGATCTCTTTAGATCCGCGTCTACAGCGCGTTCAAACATCGCCACTGTAAGGTTATCGATAAGAGATAGAGATTTATATCCCAAATAACATCAAAGTATGAATCCAGATGCAATCTGCGGCACATGGTAAAGTAGATCTTTATGTAAATCTGCAGATAATTGTCTATTTATATTGTCTTTGCTTTGTGAAATTTTACAGCATCTTGAAGTTGATAGCTGCAATTTTAAGTAAGCTGTTTCGGTCCGTATAATTGCAGCGCTGTGTTTATTTTGATGCCAGATTACAGCTTGTAGTATTAGCTGTACTGGCCACTAGACGCAAGGTGCTTCCTTGTCAGACCAGCACGTGATCGCAAGCTTGTCACATCGTTTCTATTTGATAATTTTACGATAGTGATTTCCTTAGGATTTGTTTGGTTACACTCTTCTGGGAAATATTCATAAGGAGGTAGGAAAGCATTACTATTAACGTATTGACTTACAATGAGAAATTAATTGTTAAACCCAATTGTGTCTTTTGTTTTCCAATATGGGTAATTACCAGTGCATTCTATGTATAAATAAGTATCTGATACGAAAATTAAATAAAAATACTCGAGAACTGTTGTTTTACAGCTTAACGTCGTACAAAAAAATGCAATGTACTAAATTTATAAGAAAAGGGGGGGGGGGGGCGGATGTGAAACTGGTAAGACACTTTCCTACTTGGCGCGAAGTGGGATCTAACCCAAACTTTACACAGATGAGATAGGCTACAGTGAGTTTGATTTCAACGCCACGCTCTACCCTCACATTCCCCGAACACTCGTTTCGTTAAGTTTAGTTGGCGATTGTCTAACGTAGAAGGTGAGCAGATGTCACCGAGTTATTTATATTGATATGGAATATGAAATAAGTTGTTGCAACAAACACGTGTAAGTAACAAATGGTAATGAAGTGTTTTATGAAATTAGATATAGTATAGATCATGTGTGCGTAATATTAGCTTTTGACATACTGTCGTATAAAATCCATGATATTTTCATGTATGCTTTAATTATTGTAATCGATATATAAAGAAATTTTGAAGACTTCTGGGGAAGGGGAAGAAGCCGATGAATTTAAGAGGAATTGATTTCTGTTCAACTGAGCCAGGAATAGATTATGTATTTACTTAATGTCATTGGTCAGATTATTAATTGTTGTCATACTCGAAAACACAAGATTATTTGGATATTATATCATCCCATTACGGAGTAATTACCGAGTGTTCGATGATTCGTGAGTCCACATTGTGTGTTTGACATTTACGAGATGTTTAGGTTCGTCACTTGCGAAGTATCGGTGTCATGGCGGTTTTGTCCGTCGTTCAGATAGGTAAGATGGAGTGATTATGCCACCCTGTCGTCAGATAATGATGTCGACATTTAAAAGAAGTTGTTTAAGTAACCTTATGAGATGTGAAATCGACTTATTAGAAAAGTATACCTGCTTGTTAAAATTCAATGTTGAAGTGTCATAGAGTTGTGTTGTCATAGAATCATGTCGACATGTCATATGATATGCTGACTTGTCATAGAATTATGTCGATTTGTCCAATGATATGTTGAATTGTCATAGAAGCATGTCGACATGTCATATGATATACTGAGTTGTCATAGAATTATGTCGATTAGTCCAATGGTATTTTGAATTGTCATAGAATCATGTCGACATGTCATATGATATGCTGACTTGTCATAGAATTATGCCGATTTGTCCAATGATGTGTTGAATTGTCATGGAATCATGTTGACATGTCATATGATATGCTGCGTTGTCATAGAATTATGCCGATTTGTCCAATGAGATGTTGCATTGCCATGGAATCATGTCGGCATGTCATATGATATGCTGAGTTGTCATAGAATTATGCCGATTTGTCCAATGAGATGTTGCATTGCCATAGAATCATGTAGACATGTCATATGATATGCTGAGTTGTCATAGAATTATGCCGATTTGTCCAGTGAGATGTTGAATTGTCAGAATTACGAGGCCTTGTCAGACGATATGGTGAATTGTACGAAAATTATGTCGACATATTTATTCAAATAAATTGCAGAAATATGGTATTATAAATCAGGTTTTTGTTCAATAGAATGTTACTAACTCTCGGAATTCGGGATATATGTTGATGGGATTTTCTCCCTATAACTATTTATTAATTGTTAACGATACAATGACTGCATAAATCATGGGAGCGGGCGTAGCTCAGTGAGTTAGGTGCTTGGCTCGTGACCGAGAGGTTCCGGGTTCGTGACCCGCCGGTGACTCGTGGGTTGCCTTGTCATTCGGATGTGACAGTAAAAGCCGAGGTCCCGTAACTGCTTTGGGCCGTTGCACAGGTCTAAATTTCTGTGCATTGCACCAGATATGTATCGTCACCATACTGTTTCCGTAATCTCAGTGTGGCATAAAAATTAAACACACAAACCCAAATCATAGGAGTTTTACTCCGGTAAATTCCTCCAGAGGGAAGTCGATATATAAAAGTGTTTAGTTCAGTATTTTTATTTATTTATATGGAAATTTTTGATGCAATGAACTCGAGATTGATATATAATGCATCGGGTACGATTTGTACACAAAACATCAACATTTTACGATTTCACCAAAATAACAATTTACAAATATAAGAATCACTGGCTGGATTAGAACAGCGAACTACCGACTTCGTACTTAGACGCGCTGTCGTCCTAAGCACTCCGAGTGTATTTACACTCCTGAGGAAGTGGAATCCACGTGACGTATCCGTATAGTAATCACAAGGTCTACAGTGTCAGCGACTGGGCCTGAACTCACGACCTCTCGCCCTCATACTGAGCGCACTATCATTTAAAGCACAAAGAGTCTATTTTGGTCAGCGTTACTGTATTTGATGTCACTTACAATATTAATATATCCATGTCTGTGGGTTCGTAGAGAGGTTTCCTATTACATATATAGATCCTTATTTAGCCAAATGCGATATTTATGGTCGTAAACGTAACGCTATAGGCTTTATGTGTTTCATACTTGAAAAGAACACCCAGAGATTGCCTATTTTAAGACTGCGTTCCTTAGCGTAGCAGATTCTAAAACAGCTTTTTATGCTTAAAAAATCCCGCGTGCCTTTATTAAAATTGTTGCAGAATAGAGTGTTTCTTGTGTAATTGAACATGCTATTTACGTTTAACCAATGCTGCTATATTGAGATTTATTGAAAGAAGGAGGTGTTAGAAAAATGCCTTTTACGTTTAATGATGTGAATTGAAATTATTTTCAGCTTGAGGATATTAATGTTGATTTGAAGAAAGTGCCAGGACGTTGACACAGAGATTTTTCTTATTTTCAACTCCCATCTTTTCTATCTTTTTTCTGTTTATTTTTAAGTGTTAATCCTGAATCCTGACTGGTGCCGACTTGACTTAATATTTAGAGTGTTCGATTCAAGATCCGACTGTCATGGGTTCCAGTTCTATTTAAGACTTTCATAACAGTTAAAATTGTTCTCCCGTACCTCGGTAGATCATGCACTGCCTCTGGTGGGCCCGATGCACGAGGTCAGATTTATTAAGAAAAGTGCCATGGAAGTACCTCCACCGTGCATTTGAAATCCTCCATGATGTCATATGACATCATCTCATGACGGCAATCAGGTATCTATAAATCAATTTCATTTCGATGCTGGACTTAACCCCCTTTTCTGGTTACACATGATTAAATACCCACTAGATAAGATTTGTGTAAACAGATAAGTATAAAAGGTCATAGAGAAAATACTCTAACGATAAATGATATCTGTTTCTTTAAAAATATTGTTGATCTATAATCATTTATAAATGAAACTTGACGATCGAACTAATTTCAGAAACTTCCAAATCACCATACTGCTACGTCAAGTGCATTATGCACTAGTACATGTTCTAGTATATATGAACACCGATAAAATAAGTGACTAGTGTTGTCATATAAGCTGTTGCCATGTCATTCTTTGCACGTTAAGGTGGTGGTACCCGCTGCTTGATATGAATGAATCTGAGCGGTGGATGCGTTAGATGGCGCTAGAGGGGATGAAAGTCGACACAGAGTGGGTCGTTTGACGTACGGCGTTCTGGCAGCGTTCTGACTGTGAGATTCCATACGGGCTATTTATATTAAGCAGAATAAATATAAATAGTAACTTTACAATGTATATCTATATTGTACACAACATTCCGATAAGATTATCTCGACGGCTGGAGGATTATAAAATAAGCCATACCACCTGATTATCTGTTTTCCTAATGATTCTGATAATTTGCTAAGCAGGCTGCAGAATTCCACAAAAATTCTGGTTTCATTTGTTTGAATGTTTTGTGCTGGTGAACATTATTTCAGTAATGTATGGCGGCACCTGTTTGGCACAGCACAGCCTACAGTACGATTCTAACCTTAAAATCTCTGAAACACTACCAATGTTTCGCGCATGCGCACTGGAGGTCTCTTTGAAAATTTTAAGATTCGCAGTCTCTTTAAGCTTGTCTATTTAGATATTTTGTAATACTTCACTTGCGTTTGGATAACTGGAGATAGAGAAAAAAAGTTCTGCATTCTGAGTTTGTGTCATTTTTTGTTTAATATTTATACTTTGCATAGCGTTGATTGCGATGCATGATATGTTTTCAATCTTTTGTTATTTTTGTTACAAATAGAGGAAATGCGAGCTATAATGCTCTTTGCATTAATCGCATGACAGTATTTCTCGACAGTTTACATCCGGCAGATGGATGATATCTTTTCGCGGGTAACCCTAGACACTTTGTGAACCATTTCCTTGTCCAGCTTTAAAGTTTCCGAATAAATTGACTCGATACGATTCCTACTGAGAAAATTAACAGCTTTTTGTTGTTTTTGTTATCCTTTCGAGCATTTCGCTTTTGTTTGTGTAGTTTGAGGGTTTTACTTCAGCAAAGGCAATTCTAGGCTTTGCTTATGCACAGTCGATTCTATGCCTTGATTGTACGTGCGGTGAGTAGGGTGGGTTTGTTGGGCGTTTTTCTCTTTGGGGGGGGGGGGGGGTGTTACATTATATTATATTTTATAATATATATAATAACGAATCGATTATGTTATCAGTTCAAGATTATATAAAGCAAACTAAACGATTTTCATAGATCTATAACAGCGTATTAAAGCCAGTTAAAGTTATCGTACCAGAATTCCCTCCCTCCCTCCCTCTCTCTCTCTCTCTCTTGTAGTAAGATGTGTTATCATTTTAATTCATTATTACTATATAATATTATACATGTATGTTCAAAAACTTGCACTTAATATGTTGTACATATGTTATAAGTTGCCATCTTGACAACTATATGTTGTATATGATAAGAAGAAGGCTATTGTAATGTTGTAATAACTTTTGCCTAATCTATGTTTAAACTAATTATATTTTATTGTTTGCATGATGGCATCACTGGAAATATACCATACTAACAGTTGAAAATATCGCATGGAATTTCGTAAACCGAAGTGAAAAGAACGAATTGCTATTTGTAAATTTCGACGTTTCTAATGTGTGTTTGGGGGATTTTCATTAAACTTAGTGCGTATGTTTAATTCTTATGCTGTCATGTTCTAATTTTTTTCATGTATCAAAGCATCCGCAACCATTACTATGCTGTATATCATGATATAAAAATATTGAAAAATATATTCACAATGATGTAAATAAGAGTTTTACTGCTGTGATTTTCATGGTGTATGATTAAAGTATGTTTGTAAATAACATGATACAAGCAAATGCCCTCTTCCATTCTCTTTTACAAAGGTTTATTGTTATGATTGTACCTTCTTTATATCATGCGGGAAATGGAATGCTTAAAACATTTCACGAAATACTATGTAAAATTCGAAGCGGACGCGTATCTCGGAAGTCCCGTATTATCTTTTCCCCATCGTGAAATTTAACGATAGGCTAGAAAGGCATTACATGTGCTTTCAGTTACCGCTCTACGTCGACGTCCAATGTAAAATACGAAAATAACTAAAGTAATGTCACAGTCACTCATTACAACATACCTTGATGGACGTTTTAGAAATAAGAGGTGAGACAAGGTGCCCGGATCGAGTAATAGTTTCCTGTTTGGATGGCCGTACGGTCATAAAGAGCTTTATGACGGTCCGACAGACTTCATATTATTAAATGAATCCTCTTTGAGCAGGAGGTTGCTGGTGCGAATCCTGTCGAGCGGTTTTGTTTTAATGAATTTACACATATGGTGGTTTTATCGTTAAAATGAAGACTGTGTCAAATCAGATCTGGTTGTAAAAAGGTGTGTAACTGCTAATAGTTTGAACACTTGACCGACAGGTGTCGCCACAGAAGAAAAATTTGAAAGCGTCGTCTTGATGTTATTGAAGAATATTATACAGTGTTGATATGAACTGAAACATTTGGAAAATTATTAATTATATATTTTGTATAAAAGTATGGGGTATTGCAATGACCATGCCAAATTATTTTGTTGTCTCAAGGCGCCATTATGATCCGAATAGGATATTCTGTTTTGATAAAGAAAACACCTCTTATGCATTGCTGTATAAAACTATGTCAGAATTCTACATATACATATTTACTGACTACTTTAGACACAAAAAGCAGTATGACCATCGGAGCAATTCTAACCTCTTTTTGTAAAATTTTCATCCTTTTTTATCTTTTTATCAAAAGGGGATATTATCCTCAGTTACCCTTTTTGAATCTGCCTATTATTTACAGTTGATTTTCATTAAATCGAACACGATTATCTCGAATTTCCCGTTAACTCGAACTACTTTTTAAGTCCTGATTCCGATTTCTGAATATTAATTTACATTCCTAACTCGAACGCTGCTTTACTCGAACTGTTTACACATGATCACTCCGAGTTCGAGATATCGAGAGTCGACTGTATAATAGCATCCTATAAACCGCCTCCAAAAGTCAGAATCAATCAACTAGTGATAATGTAATTATGTTCTTTTCACGACACACTATTGCAGCAGCACAGAGTGTCATTCTGTGGGACGATAATCATCAAGTCTTTATGTTATTCTGGATTGTCAATTATCTCGCACTGACAGCAGACTGCATTCATTGAATTATAGGATCATTTTAGGACAATTAATGCTAAGACCACTAGAGAATCCGGATAAAGCTGTGTTAAAATTTCCACATATCCCACGAAGAATTGCACTTTTGGTTTTACCAGATTTGATCGTTTAAAAATAGCAAGACTCGATGTCTTAGCTGTGATCAGTCTTAAACTACCATATTGATAATGTTGAGGATTTCAAATGAATGAAATTAGGCATATGTTATTATTTTAACTTGACACTTGATGTATTTACGAAATGAATATTCAGTTTTGGGTCTGTAAAATTCGTCTCTTGGTCGATTTATATTTTGCATTAGATAGTCCTATATTCCCTGTTCTTGTTCGTTTTCTGCAGATGTTTTAGTCTGTTCACTATTTTGGTTTGTTTTGTCATAATTTGGTTCTCGGTAATTGGTTTGTTCTCTGTATATATTAGTCTGTTCTCTCTTTTGGTTTGCTCTGTCCTTGTTTTGTTCCCGGTTATCGGTTTGTTCTCAATAAATATTGGTTTGTTCTCTAGTTTCGGTTTGCTGTCATTATTTTGTTCTAGATTATTGGTTCACTCTCTGTAGATATTGTTCTGTTCTCTAATTTTACTTTTCTCCGGCATTATTTCGTTTCTCTGTTTATATTGGTGTAATCTTTAGGTTTGGCTTGCTCTGTCATTTTTTTGTTCTCGGTTATTGGTTCGATCTCTGTAGATATTGATTTCTTCTTTTTTCTTAGTTTGTTTGGTTCTCTTTTCTTGGTTCGTTTTCTTGTATTATTAAATAATTTTTACATGTTCTCATCTTACTATTTGCTTTTCCTGCCCTTATTGCCACTACATTTGTCCGTGATATATAATTTGCTTTCCTTTGACAAGATTCTGCTCTCTTTAGCAGTTATTTTCTTCTACTTCTGTTTGTATTTTCCCTCTGATATTGGTATCCTCTCAGTTTTATTTGTCTGCCCTGCACTATTATACATATATATTGGTGTGTGCAATGTGTCTGTATAATCCGTAACTGTAACTGTTTGATGAATGTTTAATCGTTAGTCAGAATAATCAATGACGACTCTTCATTCTTAATAAGAAAAATTTAACACCATCCTAAGAACAAACTGTGTACTTGACATGCATACATGCAAATAAATCGGTTAACATGCAGATCTGGCATGTTGCGTTTCTCTTGCATTAACGGCAAGGATATTCAGGTCTTGTAGTATACGGAATCAAACCGTTACCTGACTCTACCGAGTACGGATCACTTCTGGCTTGATTTTGGTCGGAATTGCGTAGCAATTCCAGACCCTAGTCGTTACAATAAGCTGTGGAGAATGCGTGGAACGCAGAAAATACCTCCTCATGTATAAATAGTGTGTCGATATTTAGAAAAAGCGTGATTAGATTTACTTTCAGTACTTATAATTCATATTGTACGAGTCAATACAAGATAAGTTTGATCAGATGAGAAAATAGATGTGCCGTTATTCCATCGATTTAGACGAGTTATATTCATGCGCTGGAGGACATGCAGTCTTTCCGAATACTCGACGGAAAGTCCCGAAAAAGTACGATTGACATTATTGTGTAGCTGTGCCGTAATTTAAGAAGTACACTACTAGTCCGTACTAGTATCCGTTGTATTATAATTAATAAAAGTATCGCTTCTTTTTATAGCAGTGGAATTCGAAGTACTCTACAATCTTCTCGTCACAACGATAAACAAACGTCTCGGTAGTTGTTGATATGTAATGCTACTAAAAATAGCCAGTTATTTATAGATCTCCACGTGTAAACGGGGGCAGGCTTGGTGTAGTGGTTAAGCGCTTGGCTTGCGGCGCCGACGATCCGGGTTCGATTCCCGGGTTTCGCCACTATGTTTAAGAGGTTGGTAACCTCCTGCTTCCATGTCGCGATATAACTGAAATATTGTTGAAAGCGACGTAAAACACAAATCAACCAACCAACCAACCACGTGTAAACGTGGTTTTCCCCAAATGTACATGTACAGCGGGAGACTGTCCAGATTGTTAATTTCACACTACTGTCAATATAAAAAGTGATGAGAGAATGAGATAACTATATAGTACGAGACGGAGACGTACAGGGGTGTACAGGGGCGAAGCCGTTGTTTATATGAAAACGAGCACCTGTGCGCAGACCGTGTTTTTGTCAATACTGATCCTAAACACTACACGCTTGGTGTGTGATCTCTTGGTGGATCATGACTTTATTACCTTTGATGTACTTGACCATGCAATTCCGACCTTGAGGACTTTCAAGTCCTTTCATTTATCTAAGACTTTCGATTTTACAAAACACTTCGTTAATATGTTTCTTTTAAGTGGTATCTTTTTCGTTTTTTTTTTTTTGCATAAAAACATAATTTTGTTTTGGTTGTAATGATTTGAGGTCAGAACGAGGAGGGAACATACAGCGTTTGGCCCGTCAGTCCGTCCTTCCGTAACAGTTCTTTTTGCTTTTGTGAATTCTGAATTTCTCTTTCTGCAATTTTTGTTTAGCATACATGCTCAGATACCAAGTCTTTTTATTATCCCCGAATCGGAGATTTGGGGCATATATTAGATTTATCATTGGTCATAACATGTGGACAGCACGAGAATGGGCTCAATTTCGTTTGACAATACCTTATTGTTTCACCTTAACTGTGATCTTTGACCAATTGACCTTTTGATATAACATTGCCGTCCGGGGCATCAGTGTTACACAAATATCTTCTCGTTACTTCGAACATATTTTCCCATATTCCATATTTCTGTTTCACTGTCACGGTATCTATATGTAATATTTTCTGTTATAACACGGAGTTTTCCAGTTCGTCGACGTCACTGCTTCCAGAATCTTATTATCTGTTTCTCATTGTGTTTCTATCAGAATGTCTTTATATTAATGTTACTTTGTATCATTATTGTATTTACAAACATATGAATTCTTTGATTGTTCGACTTCAAACATTATCGTGAACTTTACATTGTTTTGTGATCTCGCCCATTCAAGGATTGGATATGTTAATCAGAGTCTGGCTTTGTGCTTGTATAGCAAAGGCAGGAAACAACACAACAAATATTATACACCCGCCATGTTTGATGTCCCGGATGACTATTCAACGTCACTGCTTCCAGAATCTTATTGTGTTACATGTTTGCGTTTTGATGTTACTAATCTTGCTATGATATGTTAGTCTTGATGCCATTATCAGTCAGTGGCGAAGATCGATCTATTAATCTGAAAAGATACTGTGTGCGCTTCCAAGCTCTAACATGGCAGTAAGTCTTCTGTTATACCGTACTGTACAGGATTACTCGAGTGATAATTAGCGCGCATTTATGCGAATGCTCTATCACGTTGTCTGTCTGTCGGTCTGTCAACACTTTGGTTGTGATGTGATATGTCAAGAGCATTTCATTCTGATTGTTTCATGTAAAGATGATGGATAGATCCAAACCATAAGTCTGAAAATCATGAAACCAGAGGACATGCAAAATCAGTGACAATGAAAACCAAGTGGAAAATAACAAAATATGTCTACTTGGAGAGCATATGTGAACCCCTATGATGGAGTGAGATCAGGTGCCCGGGGAGAGTGAGCTTCTCCTGCTTGCTAGCAACACCCGTCACATATACCCAGTAGAAAGAGTCAAATCGTGTAAATTCCACGAACAGGAGCAGAATGCTGAATAGATTTCGGATTCATAGGTCAAGGTCACACACACACCTGCGCACCTTTCGTGACTTTGTCAGTTTTCTAGTTAGTATCTTCCCTGTCGTAGAAAATACTGGTGAATTGAATATGAAGTTATCCTATACAATATGAAGCGAAACAAAATCTAAATATTTCTAGTATGTTTTCTGCATGTTTTGTGCATTTAGGCAGTTGCAGCGATATTATTGGTACATTGTTATAAATGCCACAGTTACATAACACAGATGACGCATTTTACATGTCCTCTTTCAGTTTCTTTTCAGTTTTACTTTCATTTCATAAAATGGAATTGACAGATCAATGGTCTATATTTGTTTTGTGTATGTTTGTTTTGGTCTCTCTTTCTGTTAATTTGTCGTCACAATTTGATTTTTTGCACAAATGATATCTTTTCTATTGAGGTCAAGGTCAGTGACCTTGTTATCTTAACCTTCACCCTAAAACAGTTACCGGTAAGGGCATAATGCTCGACACACATAATATCTTTGTGCTATCTAGCCATCAGGTTATTGTGGACAATGCGGTCAATAAAGTGTTTAAATTGTCGCTGATATGCTGTCCGCTTTTATGTACATTTAACAGTAGGAATCATTGGATAACTGGGCTTGTCATAAATAGAAACACCATCTTGATTTGACCGCAGATTTCCCTCCTTTTTCCCCAGTAACTATTGCAATTATCAATGTACTGTCATAAGAGATGTGTGAACGGACGCAGGTTCGTTAAACAAATCGACTTTCAGAAGACGTCATAAATGTTTACGTGTAGACTGACTGATGCTTCCGATAGCGCGTTACTGATTGGTGCACTGTGATCGGACAGAGATGCAGAGGCAATCAATCATTAACTTAGCCCTGTCTCTCAATATGCTTTACATTCCATCCAACACAATGACGATGGTGAGTGCTCTTCCATGTCATAATTCTAGTGTGAAAAAAGCAGGGTCACTGAGGACACTTTGATGGAATATTGCAAAAGAAAACATATAACAACCCTCCCCCAATAAATAAACAGAGCAAAAAAATAATAATAATAATAAACAGAGCTAAAAAAAACCCTTCAAAACAACAAATGAAAATTAGGTATTGATGCGCCACGATTGCCCCCGCCGGCATTGAAGTTTCAATCCAGGGGCCATAACTCCTGTAAAAAAGTTTGAACATGATTCCTCTTACAATATGCACATCTGCATGTTGTGATCTTTATTTATACACAGTTTCATTAAAATCATCACAAGGGTTAAGGAGAAGTTGTGAAGATCTTGTGAATTTACTATAAATGCATAAAAATAAGACAAGGGGCCAGGTGGTAAAACTTTTTGGACAGCATTAGTTCAGTGCCACTGAGTCATATTATAGTTTTGATAATATGTGAAAAGGGTGTAACTGTTTGATAAGTTTTGCTGAAGAAAAATGGTCTTTTGTTTTTGTTTAATTTCCAGTCACATTTATAAAATGTCAATTTACTGCATTCTCTGGATCATTTCCTCTATATTAATACATGGAGGGTTCTTTTGATTTTTTTTCCAGATCGGTAGTTTTGAATCGTCATTTCAGAATTGAAAAAAACGTATTAAAACAAAACAAACACCCCCCTACAAATAAATCAAATCCACCAGGCGTAGCCTTACTATGCATATGTACAAGTAAAGTTCGTAATGAGTTCTTTTATTATTTATCCATCATTTCCGGATGCCACACAAAGTGTTTTAGAGGTTGGGAATTCTCTCCCATGCCGTGATGTGGCTTAAAAGATGTAGAACTATACATAAATTTCGAGTAAAATAAAACATTCTTTAAAAAAAGCATCTTAATTTTCAACAGAGTTGTCACAAGGTTCAATACATTTAATATAGATTAAGTGAGAAGAAAACACATGTAGTATCTTTTTTCTCCTTTATGAAGCTACTTCAGAGAAATTCGATATAAAGTAGTTCAGAGAGAGAGAGAGAGAGAGAGAGAGAGCTTCTCTTAATGACAGAATACATTCGTCTTAGTTTACAGTCGTCAGCAGTGTTACTGAACAGTTCTCAACACATTTTCTCGAGATAAGGGACCAAGGCAAAAATACTGGTAAAAGTCTGATAAACCCCCAGCCAAATTACAATGAAAACAACCCTTGTCCGATTTCCTCAGTCATCTTTTGTTATAACCCAATGTTCTTTATGCTCTCGGACTTAAAACCTGGTGAAATTTTCCAATATCAGATAGATGATTTATTAAACTTCAACGCAGATTACTAGTTATATATATGCAATTTAATTCCAAAAAAACATACGCGCAATTATATGTTCTGTTTAATTTTGTACAGAAATAGCAAATCTCGACGTATCACTCATTCTTTACAGAAGCCCCTCCGCGTTAGATTATCCTGTTGATACAAGCGTATCTGATACTCATCTGGCATCCTTGAGACCAGTTGAACTTTTGTACGTCTCATGTTTGTCTTCTCTTCTTTTCGTCGTGCCTTCTTGGCATAATCGTTAGTCGTAGGTAGGTTTCCTTTGTCAGTATATTTTATAATTATTTCGGAGACTTCAAGGATTTCTGAAAATGTGAAAATAGAAAAAAGATAAGTGACAAAGATGGTCATTGGAGAACATGGTTTATATATAGAACAGATTTATATATAAGCAAAAATAAAATTGTGTGATGGCGCTTGCTATTAAGAAAACTGTCGGATCAGCCGAAGGATTTTGTAGATTACGAATCACCCTAATGATATATTTTGGTTGGTTGATTGGTGTTTTACGTCGCTTTCAACAATTTTTCAGTTATATCGCGACATGGAAGCAGGAGGTAACCAACCTCTTAAACATAGTGGCGCAACCCGGGAATCGAAACCGGATTGTCGGCGCCGTAAGCCAAGCGCTTAACCACTACACCAAGCCTTCCCTCTTTAATGATATATAAACGCATAGGGATGACATTGTAATAAATAATTGTCAGAACTTGTTTTTAATGTAAAGATACATGTGATGTGTATTTCACAAAAAGAAACAAATTAAATTAATAGAAATGAGTTGAACTGAACGTCTTTGTGATCGCTCAAAGAATGGAAACAATTGCTTCTTCTTGAGGATACAGCAGATAAAATATATCTGTGACATTAGATTGCGAAAAATGTACATACATACTTTCTGTTTAAATTGACATTCATTACAATGTCCTTGATGTTCAGACACAGAGGGAAGAAAGGTAACAAACTCTTAACTCCCTAGAGCCACTGCGTATTATTTCTATTCTACCTATGCAATAGATAATTTTCTTATGGCCAATCTTTAATTGGAGTTACTTCACTCTTCTGTCATCTTGGGGATATATGAGTGAATATTTGTAAATATATCAACCAAATTATGTAAGAGATTTTTTCCAAACTTGGGTGCTATCCAAACATTTTGCAATTCTTTGTACTTTTTGAACCATTGAAGAATGTAAAATTGATTTCAAAGAAGTGTAAATAAAGGCAACTTTCTCAGAATTATGAAATAAAATCGGTATGAAAACGAAAGAAACACTACAGTTTCACCTCCAAGATGGCGGACAAGGGAAATTACTTCAATTACATTTTAGCTATAAGAAAACTATCTATATAAAAGTTCAATGTTGCAGATCATTTGTATGATTAATTTCTTGTGTTCATCTGATTAATTCAATGAAGAAACGTTCAATGAATGTAGAATTAACAAAAAAGAAAAATTAAAGTTAAAATTAAGCCACCAATACCATTATAATTCACTAGAAGAAGGTCAGGAGACCGAAATATTGTGAATACTGAGTTAATTGATCTTTGTTTTATGACACTTCCCTTCGGAGGACTATTAAGATGTTTGATTAAAGTTTGAGTCACCAAACTTTATTTATATATAACAGCCAGAGGGATAATGAGAAATAAGTCAAATTGTAAACAAATGTTATATTAAGAACAACAATGTGACCAAAAAAATTAAAGTTTGAGTCACCAAACTTTAAAAATAACGGGCAGAGGAATAATGAGAAATAAGTCAAATTGTAAACAAATGTTATATTTATAACAAGAATGTGACAAAAAAATTAGTTTGAGTCACCAAACTTTATTTATAAATAACAGCCAGAGGAATAATGAGAAATAAGTCAAATTGTAAACAAATGTTATATTTAGAACAAGAATGTGACCCTGACCACGTGCTAAATATACCTGCAGATACAATCAACCCCTAGGACAATCAATCACGAAATCACAATCAGATGTAAGATAAATTATACATTCTATTCACTTCATTTTACGTCGACCAAAATCTAAGATATCCATGCTTAATCCAAATAATGCTTTCAGAATTAAATTACCGTGTTATGAGGAATCGCATAATCGTAATTATTTTTATTCGTATTTCGCACATTGAAATTTAAGATAAAGAGAACTTTATATTCTTTGAATGATTTACGGAGAGAAAATTATATATAGCGCAACCTCGCCTATCTAACGCGATCATTCACTAGATTCAAAGGCACCACCCCTCCTCCGTTTAATAAGCAGCTTTGAGTAACATTTCTTACAGAAGCAATCTGTCTTTGTTTCCTTGTGTGTCATAAATCCGTTGTGATTAAGTTTTTATTCTGTTATGTGTGTGTACAAGTCTACCTGTGTCAATAGGATTTATTTGGACTGCCTTGCTTCGCCTCTATTAACTGTGGGTCTTAAAGTCATCTCCAGTGGTTGCATTTGCGTCACGACAGGCCAGGTTAGTTTCATTTTCTGCTCCGCCGCGCTTGGTATAAAATGACCTATTTGATCACCAGTATTCCACGAGACCTACGAAACGCCGCCTCTCTAGTAATATGATTACTACGCTGTAGTCGTATTTTACTAGTACACGTTCTAGTTGTCGTTCCAAGCATCAGCGAGTACAGTAAGGACATTTCTTTAAATTATTATGGATTTTTTTTTTCATCGTCTGCTCATTATTTAGAAGAACATAAGGAGTATATCGTCCGATTCCTTCTCTCCTTTCTAACTACATCGTTTCAGATTCGTTGATCTATGAAACTTGAGGAAATGGCATTCTTTGGGATTTGGCTATTACGTTTTATGGATTTTCTGTTTCTACAAGAAATTGCTTGGTTACCTAATTAGTCCTGGCAAATTCTTGAGGAATTACACTAATATTGCCGCTCGTTTATTATGCCGAGATTTGACAACCACAGTTCTATGTATATATGTTAAGTCAAGTATTTTATTAACACGGATTTACGGATGTTCCCGCGGATCCTTCGTTTTCTTCCAATACAGTGCAAGGCTTGCTTGGCATTGAGTGCATGTGCGTAATCATAGTGAAACTTTGACCAGCAGCGTTATTGTTAATACCGCTTCAAGGACGTAAACTATCACGGTAACATCCTGGTAGAGAGGGGGGCATTGAAAATCAGAAAATATTTCCTCTTTGCATGGATGATATTTTTTTCCACTCTGACCTCGAATTCTTTATTCTTAATTCATGTATGCGATAGTTTACATTTAAAAGAACTGAAGAATGAAAATATTTTCTCTTTACATTTAAAGGAACTGAAGAATGAAAATATTTTTCTCTTTGTACGAATTAGCTGTTTTGCTTTGTTTTCTTTTTTTTCCCACACTTATTAATTTATGCATACTAAAGTTAACGTGTAAGGGCCTTTGAGATTGGAAATATTTCTCCTTTATATGGATATGTATTGCTATTATTTTCTTTCGTTCGCACTATTTAATCTATGTATTCAAAGGTTTGAAGTATTACACTCTGTTATTGAAAATAGCAACGCCCATTTTTGAAAATTTTCTGTTTTTCAATCGGATATGTATAAAAAAAAAGTTGTCAACGTTTGTAAACATTCAAGGGCTATGTCGGACAAGATACAAGATACCTTATTGACGATTTTGCTCATACATTTGTGTGGTATTGAGATATAAAGGGACATGATGCCTCACGTGATCGGCAGCTAATAACACTTTGAAAGTGCCTTCTGTGTATTAGCTCCCATTATGTGATAAACGCGGAAACACGGTGATATATAAAACGTAGGTAGACTTTACTTAGATCTTATGTAAAATGTTTACCTATATCCGAGCATTTTAATATGATTTGTTGGGTTCGTCTGATTGCCACCTTTCAATGCAGCTCATTGAAGATTGTAGAGCACAAACAGGTGTCATGCATGTGTACGTGTATCGCCATTAATTAAAACGTGCATGCGCTATTAAATGAATTCGTGCGGTGCTACGCTGGTTATAACGGCTGATGACGTGTATCTCTTTTGTTTTTTTACAGAGGGAAATCGTCAAGTTCAGATATCGATGAAAGTTGACACAGGGGCAGAACCATCAACAACCCAGACTACGTCAACTAACCCACGTGACGAATCCGACAAAGCAGACGACAAACCAGACATTTCCGCTGACCGCCCGGCTGATGACAAAATGATGAACTCTAAAGTCAAAGACGAACAGAATAAGGAAAATGAGAGTATAGCATTCCAAGTTGCAGACGAACATGGAAAACCTGCGGAAGTGGAAATTGACATCCACGACGAAGATGACACAGGCGATCGTAAGTACTGTCACATGACTCGAAATTCTCAATTTATATGAAAAATAACGATCCAGCGCTCTTTTTCCCCTAGTAGTCATATACTGTCGATTTAGATCTCTCTCTCTCTCTCTCTCTCTCTCTCTCTCTCTCTCTATATATATATATATATATATATATATATATATATATATAAATTTATTAATATATGGAATTCGGATGAATTTTCACTGCATGAATCTGCGACTGCAAAAGGTTCCAAAGGATTTGTAATGTATTCAAAAAGTTTTGATTTATTGCTTCTGGGAGGAGTTTTCATTTGTCTCACTATTTAGGAACGGTTTTATTGAGGATATAGGATTGTTGAGTAAATATAGCCTTTCATTTTATAGACATATGACCCTGTCGCGCGATTTTGTAGATGCATTACGTAAGGAGAGTCGTTTTGGAGTGATAAGACAACAGAGAAAGTCTTAGTGCTTGATTTATTGCAGACCTATGCTTCCGGGTAGTCTTTGTACTGAGTTTATACCAAGACCTGAAAGGAATGGGGTACAATGTATGTCATGGATAGACTGTTCATGTCGAGACAAAACTCTTGTATTACAGTATTCACGTCTTTGTTGACTGTCGTGTTAAACATAAGGTTGTCATGCCTTACAACATATAAAACATATGTACATACATTTGTCTAGGATTGTCTGAATGTATAAATATATTTGGGGGTCTCCGGTTTCCTCCACTTATTGATTGAGGGTTAAACAATGAACAAAATTACCTAGATAAAGATGATAATGAAATACGAGAAATGACTTTCCGTCCCAGAAAATTGTTATTTACAGTAATGTTTCTCTGAATAAAAATTGCAATTCGGTTCATCGCTCGAGGGAATGATACCTCTCACAGCAACTCGATTTTTTCCCGGCAGGAAAGTGGTTAAACCAGTAAGACTTGTTCGTACGGGATAATCAACCACACATTTGACGTCACCGACTCGTAATGGACATAGTTATATATGTCATTTAGCGCTTCTTTAGAATTTAATTTACATGGAATTACCTTGGCTCCTTTTAATACAGAGAGAGGAATATTCAGTAAATATATATTACACTAAACATGAAAGCGAAATGTTCATTTTACGGTGCAGTTGCTTAGTGGGTAAGGCGGTCGACATAAGATTGAAAGGTCCTGGGTTCGATTTGTCAGTGGTCTGTCTTTGAACTAGACAGTAATGTTTAAGATCTCACAATACGGAAGGCCTTGGCATATAAAAAAATCCGTCATTGCTTTTGTCTGTCTGTCTTTGAACGAGACAGTAATGCCCGAGGTTTCACGATACGGAAGGCGTTGGCATGTAAAAAAAATCTCTCATTGCTTCGGGTATGCCGTTGAAGTCTGTCATGTTCTAGTTTTTTAATTAACGGGGGTGGGGGGTGGGGGTTGTATTTAACACCCCCCCCCCCCAAGTAAGTAAATTCAAAAATTAGAACATGAGTCAATGAATATCTTTTTTATCCTTCGATATTTGCCCTTTTATTATAAAGAAACTACGTGTAGCTTGTTATATCTAGATGTAGTCATTTCATCGGTATGTGGTACAGTTTTACCACGAGCTAAGGTCGTCTAGGAAGGTCATCCAATCACTCAGAAACCGCGACAAATGTGACACGAGGGACATGTAACGCTTTTGTCCAATTACGTCCCCTATATCCTATGTCTGGGTCTACATAGGACTATCACTTGAATAATGACTGATGCACTCTGTCACGTGAATTGTCGACACGCAGTTGTCATAGTGGTCCTTTGTCACCTTGTCGCACAATAAGAAAATTAATTTAGGTATTTTGTCTGATTTACTAGATGTATTGAAAGCAAAAGTTCACTAACCTCTTTAGCTTACGTCTTATTAATTTTGATCTATTAAGATTTGATTTACATTTGATACATATACAATTGAATGTATATGTATATACTCTAATATTCATCTAGTCTCACACCTCGTGAAATATTTTTTAATCAGGCTTTCTATATTGAATAAGCTGTAATTGATTACTTTGAAGCATATCGCATTTTCAAACGCGATTAGAATAATCTGCTAGAAAAGTTACAAAGGATTGTCGACTTGCATCTGACTTTGAAACACAATGAGGGTGTAGATAACATAGCAAGTTATTTATTTATTTTCTATCTTTCGGATTTTTTTTTTGGGGGGTGGGTTTATTTTATTCGTCGATAATGCTATTATTATAAACTTAATAGGATAAAGGTGTTAATAAAGTGGCGCAAAATTGCGTCATTAAAAAAAATTGACATACTTCACACTGCATGCTATATTCAGAAATCGTTTAAATTCCGTTGCAACTCTATTGTTCGTATAATATTATAAATCATGTGGTAATTTCGCCGTTTAAACCCAACACTTCGTATTTATTCTGTTCTCAGTTTTTATGTATATATTATTACGAACGTAATCCCATAATTAAGTCCCATTCACTGTATCATATAGTAACGAAAGAAAAATGTAGGAAGCATAATATACCATAAGTAACATAGGTACTTATTTTCGGAGTTACGAAGTACTAATATATCTGGATATTGAATTTATTTATTTTATTTAAGCAAATCGTGCATATAAAGTTATTTTGATATACAATAATTAAAATACTAATTAAAGCAGATAAAGTTGAGTTGTTAAATATATATTTTTACATGTGAATCTGTAAACTGAAACATGCATTTACTTCTCTTTGATTATCATAGTTATTAGTCAGTGTATAAGATTCTCCTTAGTGTGTTATACGGATAATACTATAAAGTGCTTCTTTACCTTGAGGATGATAACGAACCCTTCTTAACTTAAGTAAAATTAAATCTCCTTTCAGGTGGCTTATAATTCTCAAAGCGATTAATGGATTATGCATAATCTGTTTTATGATTATCGATGAGCCCCTGGTGCGTGAGGGTACATGTGTCCTTACAAATAAATGTAAAATAGTATACAAGGTGATACGATGAAATTCGTATAGCAGTACCGGCATCTCTGATGGCTGACTGAAGCCGGCGTGGCCTAGTGGTATCGCGCTGGACTCCAAATCGGGAGGCCGGGGTTCGATTCCCGCTCTGGTCATGCCGGTGTCCTGTCTTTCGGATGAGACAGTAAAAACCGAGGCCCCGTGTCGTGGTATGCATGGCACGTTAAAGATCCCTCACTGCTTCGGGTGGGTCCGTTGCAAAGGTCAAAATTTGTACGCCCCGCATCAGGCAGATGCCGTCACCATGTACGTGAAATATTCGTGGTATGACATTAAACAAAAATTAATTAATCAATCAATCAATCTGATGGCTGACTGAGCTAAAGCTTCCTGTTGAAATCACGGTAGCCCACTGAGAGATTTAGACCAAGTGTAAGAAATACACCTTTTTTTTTGGCTCAAAATTTATCATACTGTAACATATCTCCACAATCATTCCTCTCCCGTTTGAGCCAAAAAACTATCATAATGTGTTCATTCGCCACCTTTAAAACGAAATGTATTAGTTTTTTCTGCGGAAGCCTTTTATGTTCCACTCCTAAGCGGCACCTCCCCCCTCCCATTTTTTTTTCTAAAATCCAGGCCACCTGCATTGAATTTGAGTTAGATTCCAAGTCGCGACATGTGGGAATTTCTTTTAGGATGTCTGCCGAAAACTCTTGGTATTTCTCTGTGCTCCATGGACACCTCCAACAATGTATATATGGGTAAAAGAAGTCCGTTATGCCTATAAGCAACATCCTCACAAATAAAACAAGAAAAAGGTCGAGTACCTCATTCACCGAGCTACACTTGCTTTTTTCTTCGATTTCATCTAAATGACATACAATGTGTGTATATATAGAGTTTATTTCTTTCTCCATCGCCAAAATAGCTAATTATCTGTATAAGTCCACCACTCCATAATGGACCTCTGCGATGGACTTATATATAGCATTTAGTGTCTCTACATGTAGCCATAAGAAGACAATAAACAAACCCCTAAATCAATACGGTGAGTAGTGTTCAACGACGTCGTGGAAATTGTTCTACTACGGTATCACAAGATTACACGCGAACTGAGAATTTAAGCGAATTAAATTCCAGATAAGAATGCTGATTGATAGCCGGGTATTACTGATATCTCTCATAAACATTCGTGGCATTTATAATTTTCATCTGTTGGTCTCTAATGATAGCTGGGATACCTTAAATCAACTCCTCCAAAATGTTTTCTAAATATCCTCCCTTTACAACGAAGCTGTTACAGTCAATATGTGACCGAGTGAGCTAGAGTTCCTGCGAAAGGACTCACTGTAGCCTATGAAACCCCCCCCACACACACACACACACCACCACCACCACAACTGCCACTACCACATTGTTAGTACCCCCAGGCGAGACAAGTATGGATATCTGCTAGTTTATCTGCCGAAGGTCGTCGATGTTCACCGAAACTCCGCGCTTTTTTTCCCCTTCTTTAAACAAGGGACAGGTTAGTCCAGTGGCATCGCACAAGTTTTCAATCAGACAACTCGAGTTCAGTCCAGTAGAAGGTTTGGATTTTCTGAAATGATTTATCATTTTCTGCCTCCCTTTTCTATCCGTCGGATGAGATAGTGACAAACGAGGCCCTGTGTTGCGGTGGGAGGGGCCCGTTGTGTGCGTTTTAGTTATGAAGCAGAGCGCCAGGCAGGTGCCGCCACTATATAACTGAAATAAGTTTTCAGAGACTGAGAGCGACATAGAAATAAAACAACATTTTTATTAAACACCGATCGCAGTCATATATATATATATAAGACAATGCTGATTCTACATTGGACAAACACATGCATCTTTAAAGTGAATAAAATCGAACAACAAGCAATTTCTTCTCATCTGGGCCCTCCTTTTAGGTACCACTGAATAGCACCCTTGGTACTGTAGACCCATCATTTTTATGGAAAATCGTGTACTAAACTATTTTGAAGTGTGTCAAGTGCGTATTAACAGTGTTACTTACGATGTAAACGAGGCAATCACATCATAAGCTACGGTTTGTTACCGAGGAGAAGTGGTTTCTTTGTAGACAGATCTCGGCATTAAGGACTCATTGAAGTCACTGATTTTCCCGCTAAATATATCTTTATTAAGGTGCCATGCGTTCACGGTTTATAAATACAACGACAATAAAAACCGTGATTTCTACCTACGTCCAAGGTCATTTACTATATACTGTTACATAAAACTATTCTCGGATGAATAGATTCTCGTGAAGTTAATAAAACATTAAAAGTGTATAAGGAGAACAATTATTTGACCTTATTTCTATTGACTTGTAAAAGAAACACAAAGTGAACTTAATGGTGTTTTGTAATTATAGCTACTTAATCCGAGATACATTGACTCCTAGAAACATCAGGACTATCTTAGGCATTTCAGTGGCAAAACCATGAATTTTTGTTGAACAGTTATTTCCCATTTGGGACAATATCTTATGTAAAACAGGTATGAAGTCATAAATGTCTTATGGAAACGGCATTTTTGGACCATCATTTCCCGGAGTTTTAAATTGGTTTCCATAGAATTGAACGACGCGACGTAAGAATCACTTTATGTCCTAAAGGGAAGTAACTCTGTGTAACGAAAAGACCGAATAGAGGCTGCCCACTGCGGTTGACTATTATGTATGATTTGTCTCTTGTGGTGTGTAACTGCTATTACATTCCTCGAAAGGTATTGTTTATCATAACCCCCTCCTCCCCCCCCCCCCCAAAAAAAAAAAGGGAAGGTCCGTTGTTGACGGTAAACATTCCAGAAATACAACTGTAACTACCTAAGTAAATCTTCCAGAGAGAAGCCAATGTATAGATATATGATAGGATTAATTCTATTTCTTGGCCGCTCAACCTTTTTTTAATGAAATCAATGATTCTACTTGAAGAAGGACAATGTCTTTCTTAAATATTTATCTAACAGTCTGTTTTATTAGACGTCCTTTATGAAAAAGAGTTTAATTTTTTTTCCTTCATACTCATAAGTTGACCGTTTGTTGTCTTCTCACAATATTTATTGTAATTCAGACCATCTTTGTTGAACAAATTGACTTTTCATTAGACTATTTGAAAAATCGTTATTTATATTGTAGAGTTTTGTTTGAGGAAGGCATACCTCCAAGTCATTTATTTTATTATGGCTTTAAACATAAATGCGCATGTTTGATACCAATTAAGTTCAGATTAGTACAATAAAGTAGGTTTAGTTTGATATTAATAGACTTCACCACTATGACTAGGAGGTTAGTAACCTCGTGTTTCCACGTCGCGCTATGACTGCAAAAGTGTTGAAAGCCCATGTAAAACCCCCATCAGCGATATCAATTTCATTATACGAGAGTGATGAAGTCTGAAATGTGAAGGACGCTGTGAAGCCCTTCTTACTGTTAAGGACATTAAGGACACTAAATTTTAAGCAATGTCAATCAGTATGGCTACGTACATGGGTAAGGACATTTCATCTCTGCATCACTTGGTGCAGTCCTACAGAATGTGTTGAGTGAATGCAGATCTATAGAAGGGGCGTTTAAGTATGAGGGAAGAAAGGGCGGAGGAAGACAGAAGCGTATGAGACAGAAGGTTAAATTTCTGATAGCAATTTTTTTTCTTCTTTTCTCATCTCAAGAGTATTGTATTTTTGGAGTGCTGTCTACCACGTATGATGTCACATTTCATTTGTATTATCAGAACTTGATGAAAACTACCTACGAGCATAGATCTATTTACTTTATACAGTTCAAGTCTGATGAAAAAGATCTTTTTACAGTTTTATATCATGTAAGGAACAATATCGGACAAACGAATTTATCTGCTCAGATTTACGTCATAATGAGCTTTGCCATCCGTTATCATCCGTTAAGTGGCGCTTGTGTATTATGAGTTAGAAACGAAGTTGAACGTTAGCAAGCTTATGACGTCATAAGAACGTTTCTTTGTTCTTTACGTCATTTTTATGGGAATACGTTTTATTTATCCTTTAACATTAGGACCGCAGTTATGGCGGCGAAATCCATTCTAGATCTGTGACGTAACAATCCAAGCATTAACGTCATAATGAAAACTCCAGAAAAAAAGTGGTTTGTCCAATATTAGGCCCCTTACATCATATAAAAAGGTCTATTAGATCTAATCACATGCTGTCTACTTTTACCCAACTCATTTTATTCATTTTTATTATTTTCCATTCATTAGATCTACTCATCCTTGCACCATATCTAATTATTCTTCATGTTACATACATTGTTTTTATTTCATGCAAACTATACGTTACTTCACTCACCATACCTGTCATTTGGTTTGTGAGTTGTTGTTCATTAATGCTGATTCTACTACTTATATCGTAATACCTTTGATAAGAGTCATCATCCGGAATGACAAATGGCGTCATTGCAATATAAGAGATGACGTCATCTATGAATGACAGATGACGTCATCGTACAATGACAGATAACGTATGGGTTTGCTTCTTTAACACTTGTGATTTAGCGTGCTTTGTTTCTTTAGCTTCTATACTAGAACTTTCGCTTTTGGTAACTTTGAAACATATGTACGAGGAAAAAAAAAATGACAATGCTGGAAAAAAAGCAAAGAAAAGCAAAATTCCAAAATATATCCGCATTTGTTTCCTGAGGGATGAGTACGGCAGAAAAAAAAAATGACAATGCTGGAAAAACTGAAAGTGAAGACGATGCATGAAAATTACTGATCTGTTTTTCGATCTTTTATAGCTGAACCCATTAAAGGAAATGTACGTAAAGCCTCAATAAGTGAAAAGGTCGAGAAGTCCAGAGTTTCACAAGCATATATCGAATCCATTAAGGTAAAACAATGTTAATGCACGAACGACAACTGTTGTCTAGATATTCTCTTTACCTCTTACTTATACCTTATCAGGGCTCCACAGGATCCAGAATGCCATGTCCGGGAGCCCCGATATCTCTTAGGCGGTATCAGTGTCCTTACCTTTTTGCCAGTAATATGCCTTGTGTATTATCATACTAATTTTTTCCACGAATGCATACAATTTTAGGGCCCAATTATGAAAAGATGTAGTGAGATAGAACTTCTTTCGAAATTATACCAAAATGTTTTCGAATCATATTCATTTCTAAATTGTTTTATTCTCCGTGAAAAAAAAAAGAAAATCAAAACATCCCCATTGGATTAATTCGAATCTTTGCCTACATCTCTGATGCCCTTCTAGCTTGTTTGTCGCATGGAACACCACATGTAACAATAGACTGCGCACTGTTTAACTCGTCTCCATTCATTACCTCAATCTCACTGTGTTACTAATATTGCTTCTCGTGAATGTTTGTACAACTTCATATTTGTTTTCTGTTAGAACTTTGTATTGTTTGTAAACGCACATAAATCACTGCATGCTCTTTGAGAGAGAAACCTTTCTGTTGCGATTTTTAATCTTTTTAACCTTTTCATTCTTACTTAGCTCTGTCGCATGCCTCTATTCTCGGGTACATTTTTCTGATGATTCTTCATGTCTTTTCTTGTAAGACATATGTGATTTATGTTTTCTTACGAAGATATTTTCTTTTGTATGTTTTCACTGAAAAATATATCTCTGTATAGTATACCAGTGTTATATATTTCACCTATAGATATATTACTGTTGTATGTTTCCCCGACAGTTAAGCCTTTATCCAATG
This sequence comes from Pteria penguin, assembly GCA_035048485.1. Taxonomy (NCBI): domain Eukaryota; kingdom Metazoa; phylum Mollusca; class Bivalvia; order Pterioida; family Pteriidae; genus Pteria; species Pteria penguin. The sequence continues at coordinate 49,489,112 of CM068587.1, forward strand.
TTTTCCCACTAACTTCTCCCTCTGTTGTAGGTCTTTCAAATTGTCATATTTTTACTCGAAGAGATCATTTATGTGTTATACGTTTTCATAGAAAGTTAGTATCTGTTGTAAGTTAATAATACATGTATATGATTTGTTGTAAGTTTTTACTGGAAGTTAAGGGTGTATCACATGTTCCCTCTGTTGTAAATTTATTTTCTCTCTTTGAAAATTTTTCTCAAGTATGTTGTTAGAAATGTCTTTATAGCTAGTACATGTATCACTATGCGTCTGCTATAAGTTTTCACCCAAAGATATGCATCTGATATTTGTTTTCACTGTAAGACATATCTCTGTTGTATCTTTATATTGGGAGATATGCATCTGCTGTATGTTTTACGGGAAGTAATGCCTTTGTTGTATGTTTTGACCGGACGCTCTGCCATTTTTAAACATGTCCCATTGGAAGATATGCCTCTGTTGTATGTTTAAGTGGAAAATATAACTCCGTTGTAGGTTTTATTGAAAGATATGCCTCGGTTGTATGTCTAACTGGAAAATAAAAATCTGTTGTAGGTTTTATGGGAAGATACGCCTCTGTTGTATGTTTATCTGGAAAATAGTTGTAGGTTTTATCGGAAGATATGCCTTTGTTGTATGTTTATCTGGAAAATATAACTCTGTTGTAGGTTTTAAGGGAAGATACATGTATGCCATTGCCTTTGTTGTGTATTTATCTGGAAAATATAACTGTTTGATGTTTTATTGGAAGATATGCCTATGTTGTATGTTTTACTTGAAGATATTTCTGTCATGTAATACATAATACCTGATTCTTATATACCTATCTATTACATGTATATGTATTCCAATACACCGGTATTGTGATCTCATTTATATTTTTCACCTCTTTTGAGGGATTTTCTCAGTTGTATTTCTTAAAGCTTACGCTAGTTCACTCCTTTTCAGTTATGACATTTCTTAGATGTGTGTTTAATTCTTAATGAGATCTTTTAATTGCTTCGATTTGTTTTCTGTTCTGATCTCTTTTTTTCTTCCTGACGTTCTAATTTCTACATTCTGCTGTCCGCGCCACTCACTCTGGAAACTGGAAAATCTGGATTTTCAGTTATTCATCTGCAGAATAATTTCAAAAAGGCAAAACCATTCGATAGATCTTGTTTAGTCGTTACTTTTGGCGTATGCTATATGTTTGTATGAAGAAGCGTTCTTATTTTATAGAAAAAAATCAATTTTAGATAGGGCGATTTCCATGTTTTAAATTTTGACGTGACGTCGTCATAGACTCAGTGTTAAACATCGGCGACGTCACGTCAAAATTAACATAGAAAACGCCCTATCTAAAATGATTTTTCCCTATAAAATACGAATGCTTCTTCGTAGAAACATATAACATACACCATAAGTTACGACTAAACAAGATCTGTCGATTGATATTAATTTTGTAAAACTATTTTAAAGATAAATAAGTGAAAATCCAGATTTTTCGGTTTACAAAGTGAGTGTCGCGGACAGTAGTCATAGAACTTCTACCGGTATCTGTACGCGCACTTACTTTTGTGCATTTAAATTTTAACGTAAAGCGTCGAAAGTGAAGGTTTGAATGTATCTGAATATTTATTTATTTATTTATTTATTTATTGTCGGATTATTGTTTTACGTCACGTGATTGTTTCACGCATATGGTGACGGCATCTGCTTGGTGCATTGCATAGAAATTCTACGGACTCACCCGAAGCAGTGAGGGATCTTTTACGTACCACGCCTACCGTGACACGTCACTCCGTTTTTTGTACTCTCGTCCGAAAGATATGGCACCTGTAGGCCCACGGCGGGAGTCGAACCGGGACACTCTTGATCACGAGCCGAGCACCTCGTCCACTGAATCACACCGGCTTTATCTCTTAATACATTTTATTAACAAAGACATTATCAGTACACAAAAAACAGAGGGGCAGGCGTGGTGTAGTGGTTAAGCGCTTGGCTTGCGGCGCCGACGATCCGGGTTCGATTCCCGGGTTCCGCCACTATGTTTAAGAGGTTGGTAACCTCCTGCTTCCATGTCGCGATATAACTGAAATATTGTTGAAAGCGACGTAAAACACCAATCAACCAACCAACCAACAGAAAACAGCGCTGAAATATTACTTCGCGCCAATAAATATATTAATTGTATATTCTGTGAATAGGATGTACATGTAGAGTGGTAGCGTCTCATTGTTGTAAAGCAGCTTCACAGAGGAAAAAAATATATTGGCATTCTTGGCTTTTCTTTGTTGTATGACGTCACAGCACTGGGCTGATGTACGATTTATGACATTTTGTTTCCATATATTTTGGCGTATTACGTCACTTAAATCAACTGATTTATGCATTTCTGACATTTTATTCTTTCTTATAGGCCATTTTATCAATGGAATGATGACCTTACAATGCCCTTCTGATACACTGTGTATTTTCATTTTAGTAATTCACATATAGGAACGCTAACAAATGTCTTTTGTTGTTTTTGTAGTATTATGTTTAGAAACATCTTTCGCGTTTAATTCATCATGTTTAACCCCTATCTGCTTCTCACTCACTCGACATACGTCAGTGGTGAATGACCAGCTATCTCACGTGGGAGTGCTTGGTGAACGCACGCTGGCCGTCTCATAGTCATATTTCACTAATAACGAACAAATTCCGATACGACTTGGATAAAATTTCCCGCCGAGACCGCGCATTTATAGCCTTGATGAAATGTATGTTCCTCGGTTATCTATATACAGATGGTATCGCGAGATTGAGCCGTGATCCCATTATGATTATGCGACCATTGTCTTAGTCAATTTGTCATTGGATACCCGGAGTATCTCTAGACTGTTATTAGCGATTCACACGTGAATAATGAGCAATGTCTCTCAAGTTTCCAACAAACCTGTTCATAACAGGTTGAATTATCCTATCTTTTGGCTTATGTAATGGTTAACCAAAGTCTCCTTTTTCTGAAATTATGACGCAACATGTCTTTTTCTTTTCGTCTCCTGCAGCGCATGACGTCACTGCGTTGTGATTGAGTATGTATGCATGTTTAAGTACGTTCAAAAGGAATCCCGAGTGATTTGTAACACCCCATTTAACCTTTATAGTGCTGCATATTAGTTTCGGGGTGCTGAAAAACCTCAATGAAATTTCTGTTTACCTTTACTTTGAATCACTTATATTATATGATTGATAAGGGAATTTAAATGGGCTTTGGTGCATTAATATCTATGGTAGTGGGCTCATTTGTCCAAAAATATCGTACCTATTCGCGATTCTATTTCTGATCCTTCCATATATACTTTTACAATGTCCTGGTTTTTTTTTCAGAGTTATATCCTTGTCTTTTCCTACCCTCGGTCACTATTTTTATGTCCTGTCCTGTCAATTGGTCACCAATGTCTTTACACCTTCTTCGACCAATTAAGAATAATCATTCAAACATTTCATGTGACGCCAATGCAGTCTCCCTATATAACCATATCACATACCCAGACAATGACAGCAAAAAAAAAAATGTCGCCTGGAGACAACTACTCCAACAAGGCAGACTTAATTATTTCCAGAATTGTCATACAATTTAAATATAGACCAATTGGATCCGAAAAAACCTTCTTGTCGACCTTTCCAGTCTAGTACGGAAGAGATGATGATGACAATAATTACGTACGCCTTTTGTTATAATCAAGTGTGTACGAGGAACCGAATGCCTATCTTCGCTAACTGATTAAATGATTATAGCATTTCTGCTTTTATTTGCCCGGAAACTGACTTTCAGAGATAAAATTCACCGACAAGTTTAGAACATTTCCGATTGCAATAATTTCATTACATTGCGGTTTACTTCAGTATAATGTGTCAAAATATAGAGTTGTACTAACTGGGCCATATGTATATATGGAGATAACTACTGCTACGATACAAAACATATATATATATATACCTGTTTATATTGACCTAGATCGTCATTAGTTCTCTCTCTCTCTCTCTCTCTCTCTCTGCTTGACATTCTGCCTTACAATCTATGTTATCTTAAGTATGTTCTCTATCGTTCAGTTTAGATCATTTCCCACGACAGCAATTTTACCACGGTATTACAATATCATATAATCTATAAAAACACGTTTTGTTATTGACGTAAGTACTTTGAATAAATAATGAACTTCCTTGTTGAAATTCTGAATTATTATGATTATTATTGTTATTATTATTATTATCATCATCATCATCATCATCATCATCATCATCATTATTATTATTATTATTAACACTGAAGTAATAAAGAAGGAGAAAATCACGGGAAGGGGGGGGGGGGGGGTGTTGAGAATTACCTGTAAGTCTACATTGTACAAATCGTGCAGGGAACAGGAACAGACATCAGTATGTATATAGGGCATGGACTGTTATGACAACACTAATTACCATTGCACACTCGTAGCAGATGTATCACCGTTCCTTTGTACGATGTCTTCCTTTTATCTTTTTTTATTTCCAATGCAAATGCATGCAACATGCTGTCTTTGTTGCTTGTATTTAACATGACATTGATGGATTTGATTCTCCGTTTTTATGCATGGCTAGTTGTTAGAGTTATCGTTCTTTTATGCCCGTTACAGTTGCTGTTCTTTTACGTACGAACTAGCCTTATTCAAAACAAATTATTTCTATTTTAAGGAGGACGCGGAACAGAGGAAAATGTACCTTGAACAAATGCTACAAGAACATGCAGAGATTGTTCAGGAAATTGGACAAACATCAGATAGTTCAGAACCACTAGAGGAGAACAGGGATCACTGACCTTCACCCCATAGACTTTCATCATGACCTTTGGTGGTGACCTTGATCATATTTTAATTCATATTGCGTCACTAGTCTTCCACGCAAATTCATTTTGCTTGAGAAAGTTGGAATTCAGACTCCAAGAGATTTAGAAAATATTTTCTTTAAATGAAAAATACAAAATATTTTACATCAAAATTTTAAAGAATTTGTTCGTGTGGGAAATAAACAAAAGAAAATCAGTTCTGGTTTACAAATTCATTATAAACATATTTTCATATTCATTCTTGTTTTTAATTAATACTGTTCAAATTCATGGAGGAGACAGGTTATCCTGAAGTGTACAAGCATAATACATGTGACCTTGAGCTCAAAGGTCAAAGGTCAGGAATTGCTTTTGGAGAGTAAGATTTGTTTTCATTAGTTGCTACATTTCCATTTTGGTGTGGATGCTTTTGATGCTGTACAAAAATTGTATTTGTTAACTTGACGATTGAAAATTTTACTTGTTTATTAATGGTGGTATCTATCCCGAAGATGGTGAGCATTTAGTAATGGCAAATAGCTCATTTCAACAAGGTGATTTATCTGCCTTTGTTCAGAACTCTCTAGGGTTTTACATATCATGACGAAGTGTATTAAGTGAATGTTATGTGACTGACTATATCTCCCCATGGTCAATTGACTATACAAATAAGAAAACATAAACTGAACTTTACATCTTTTCCATTATTGAAAACTATCTTATCAAACAAGAGCAGATAACTGACCTTACTGCACTGGCCTATAACTTAAGTTTATAGTTGATAGGAAATGATGATGTATATATCTATTCTTATGAAATTTACACTCTGTTAAACTTATACATTACTATATGGTATTCCCTTTTTTAGTTTTTGAAAGTTTTTGTTTTTAATTTATGATAATAATACTTCCATTTTCAGTTTTTTAAGCAGTATTAATTAATTTTTCTGGCTTTTGAATTATGGTATTTGAATCAAAGTTGAGTATATAGAGAGAAATCTTAAAGTAAAAAAAAATTACATATTTTTAGGGGAGGGGGGATATTTGCCACTATTCCAGGGGATACTTTTCCTGCCATGCTCTAGAAATGAAATACCATAATAAACAGAGAAGAGATAATTTGAATTAAATTGACTGTGTTTCAGTGTTTAAAGACAGCGAGATAATTGTTTAGGGTAGGAAACCAGAGAGACCTAGAGAGTGTTATTACTGTTATTACTAAATGGACACTAGATTGTGCCTGGGTAGATTCAGTTGTTTTCATATTACATCCAAGGGGATAGAGTCCTCTAATGTAACATTAAACATATCACATCATCTGTATATAGAACCCATACTTTGGTATAGTAGAACTTATCTCACTTAAGATGACAGACATGAGGAACATTTTGTAACAAAAAAATCAAGGTGGCATAGGTGTCTCTACATAACACATTGTATAATTTTTACTTTGAGACCGTCCCTCCATTATTTGAATCATATGTTATATGTTCATAGGGTCCTATTCAAAGCAGCAATGTTACAATATTGACCTTGAAATGATCCCCTTGTTGCATGTAGTGATCATATATAAATGTTTGTAACATATGAAAAAATTCTCAAAGTAATTATAATACATATTTACCTTGAGATGGTACCTTCATCCTATGATGTGTATCATTTCTGTTTGCAAATTACATGTAACAAAGATACTGTCTTGAAGTAATCATAATATCATGCTTACTTTGAGAGAGTCCCTTACTGTTATCATGCATTTAGACACACCAGTACGAGATTTTCTCAAAGTAAACAGTATATCTGTATACAGATATTATACAGATTTATACAATGTTTACTTTGAGATTGTCCCTAACCCTTTTTCGTGCATTAGATACATGCCTAAGGGATTTTCTCAAACTAATAATTTATACTGACTCTTGTATATTATGATGTTCAGTGTATATAATGTTATACAGATATATTTTGTCTTTGGCGAAGTTCCTAATATAGACATTGCTAAACCCAGATGGTCATAGAATTATGAATAATTATTTTCATATATTAAGCTAGCATGAATTTTTCTTTCATGTTCCATATACTCCACAGTTAGAATTACTTTATTGGGGGAGGAGATAATTCATTTGTATTTTAGATGGGTAAAACGTTGGTGCATCCAAGGAGGACTTATCAACAAGATCTTGTTTAGAAGTCCTTGGTGCATCAACCTTCAATTTTCACTTAACCACCATAAATATGCAGCATTAGATTTTATCATAGAATAAAAATTGTAATCATAAATTATGAAAGTGTTTAAATAACATGTATCATAGGGCTTTGTTTCATTGTTTACAAGAGTTATCTTTCTTTTTTCACTGCTTTATGTGCAGGGAATAATGTCCTATTCCAAATTCAGAAGAGTTTCCCAATTCAGAAAATTTGCAATAAATGTCAAATGCTCAGACAAAATTGTTATGTATTCCATGTGACATTGAATTTGGATAAATATAATATTGTATATAGATGTTACATATTTTATTGCACAAACATGGCATTTCGACCTTTTTCATAATTGTGTTATCACATCATCAGTATTGTTCCAATATGTTGAAGTAATGATCATGGTCAAATCAAACCAGTATCTGCTTCTTCTCACCAGTATTTAGTATGAATTATGAAAAGGTCGAAGATTTTATATTTTGTTCTGATAATTTCAGTGGAGTCTTCAAACCTGAAATATTTATTTGTAGAAAATTTGTATTTTGTACTCCTTGGTAGTTAATGAAATAGATATGTATTTGCATCCATCATACTTATTTCTCAGTCATTCAGTCTTTAAATATTTTTAAAAAAGTAGCAAAACTTTTGATGAATAGTTTTTTAAAATCTTATTTAACACAGGCGATGTTTCTTTTTTTGTGTGAACAAGTCTTGCTTTTATTGTTCGAGTCATTCAACGACAGAGGCAAAGTCAACACTTGCACTTGCTTTGCAGACTTGTTTACTTTTATATACCTAGAAACCTATTGTTATTGGTAAGTGACCAATCAACAGTGATATGTAAATTAGATATTTATATATGTGTATGCTAAATCTACAAGTTGTACAAGTCATCAGGCAGATGTTAATAAATATTATATCTTATGTTGTTGTTATTTTCATACCCTAACCACCCCCCCCCCAATCACAACAAGTTGTGGGGACATATATTGGAATCAGGATGTCTGTCTGTAGATGTACAGTACATCATCCGAGAAGCTGGACAGATCCCACATCTGTTTAAACAGGGGTTTGTAATTGCTTATGTTATGTATATATTGTCAAGCCGGTGTGGCCCACTGGATGAGGTCTCCGCACTTACAGATTGGAGCTATGTTGGCTCTATAATCAGTCAGAACATCTAGGCATTTATATGATTAAGACTTGAAGGTGCTTACCCTGATGGCTCCACTCGATTCTGCAAATAGAATTAGCCGAACTGAGAACTGATCCAATCAGTGGCTTGTTACGTGCAAATGCACCAAATTGATCCAAGGCGGTAAAAATGATGGCGAAATTGTGGATTTTGATTAAACTTGAGAAATTTAATGTAAATATAGCCAGGGTTTTATCAGGTTTTACTCCTGAATTTGAGGATGTTTTTAGATTCACATGTTGGGATAAATTCTGCTGGATCAAAGCATCATATAAATTTGTGGTTAGAACTTCCACAGCAAATTTGAACAAATGCATTCACTATTCAATCTGAATTGATTCAGAGTAAAACAAATGATGGAAAGTGCTCTAAGTCTATTCTTGGAACATGCTCAAGACAAGCATTATGTCTAGGCGTAAGACATACATATGACATGGCCAAAGATACCTGTATAACGTTAGGAAATATTTAATGATTATTCCTTTCAAAGTCCTATAAGATCTGCCTTGTGATACACGGTCTGAAGTTTGGACCAGAACGCTCTGTGATGTTGAAAAAAAAAACTACAGTGCAACAATATTCTTAAATAGTTTTATACATTTGAATCAAAATGCTTGAAAAGTTTGAGTTATGAAAATACTTGTTCATACAAATACAAGTTTGAAAATAATAAAATGCTGCAAATCTAAATAAAATTGAAATTTTTTTTTTAAATTACAAATACATGTGCATGATATAAAACATATATGTATATATATATAAATTGTTCTCTCTTATAAAATTCTGCAAAAACATTACACCACACACAGTTATAATGCTAAGGCCATGCCGATACTTTTTTCTATTAAGCATCAGTTCTGATTTTAAAAACCAAACTACCTATCCCAAAAAAAAAGTAAAATCCAATAAACATGATATTCCCTTGCACTTTCAAATAAATTAAAATGCAGCAAACCAAAGATTTAATTTACATTTGAAAGCTTTTATTCTTTGTACCAATAATCCACAATTCACATATTCGAAACAAAAAGACTCTATAAAAATACCTGGTTCATGGGTAAATCTGACACAAACAATACCGTGATCACATGCTGGTATCTCTTACTTGAAGATCAGGAAAACTAACCACCCACTGATGCTTAACAAAGAACTGACTTGGCCTGGCCTAAACATTTGGCAGTACATGTAGTAGTCTTAAACAATGTGGGTAAACACAATTTTAGCTTAAATACATGATGCAAGCCATATATACCTAATCTTATTGAAATAACAAATTAGGACTAATATAGCAACAGACTACAAACTGAACTCTGTGTACGCTTACTTTCAGAGTTGTATTTCTTTGAACACATACATTTTATAAAAGCTCAGATTTACGCAATCTCTACCCATGCAGATTTACCATTCTTGCTACATGTACATAATCAGGAATGATAACTCTGAGAGAGATGGATGATGGATGAAGACATTTTACAGGAAAATATATATATACATATATATTGATGGATCTAAAAAACTTTGCCTGAGAGAAATGCAGTCTATAACGAAATATGTACATGTATGTTCAGATAAATGTGCAAAAAAACCCCCAAAATTCAATATGATACACTGTACTTCCTCAATTAATAAAAAAGCAAGAAATAATGAAAATGCAGGAAATAAGAACATAAACTATAAATGTCCAAGTAAAATTTATATCAAAGTTTTCATGAATAATATTTAGAAAGGCAGCTTAAGATACCACGATTCACAAGGATGTATCCTAGAGTTGGGTCAACCCTCCCATTAGATTTGAACCTAAAACTGGATGCATTGACTGATTGAGGTCTTACAACATGTTTCATACATTTTGTTGGAGGTATCCCATACATCATGTGTGTATGTGTAGTTGTTTCTGGTTTGGGAGGTGGGGGGGAGTTTGCATAGATATATTGTTTATTAGACTTTTTATCAAGTCATGTCTGATCAAATTTTTTTTGCTATTTCCGCTCAAAACCAAAACTTCTATTTTTAGCCATGGAATTCCATGTTATGTTTCTTTGTTTTGATAAAAATAACCTACTTCAGAACTCAAATGATCATAAATTCTCACATATTGACCATGCAATTCTATAATACCTTCTCTTCATAGAGACATATCAAAAAGGGTTTTATTATAAAATGCCAAAGTTGGAGCTATTTGAATCACGGACTATATTCATCCCCAAAAACTCATTACATACACATAATAGGGTGTGTTGACCCAATTACATGTCTACTGAAGGAATAGGAAGCAAACAGCAGAGTTACATCACCTCCTTGAGTGACAGCTAGTGTTTAGTGGTGAAGGAAACCATGGTTACCTAGAGGAAGCCACCAGCTTGCCCCAACCCAGACCCGACACTGGTAAGAGGTCATAGGGAGCTCAACAGCAGTGATTGCTTTCAAAATTGATTCTCCTTGTTCCCGAAATCCCACTTCAAAATTTCCTAAGTTTTTCAACATACAAATTATATAATCATTCAAATATTTACACTATATACTCATAAATGTAATTAAGAATGAACCCTGTTTTATAGTGTCAGTGCATTTTGTGAGAAGGCAAATTCCACTTAATTGATTGATTATCATCCCCGCCCACCCCTCAAATATCTGTCTGCCCTGATTTCATTTTACTTCAGCAAAATTTACGATTTCTATAAATTTTTTGTGTTCGAGTCCAGTATTTAAACTTTGATTCCATTTCCAGTTTAGAAACAAAAGTAAAGCCTAACCTGGAATCCGTCTATGAGAAGAAGCATAGCTTGACATCCATCCGTTGAAATAAGGGCATTAAAGGACACCCACATGTTGACCAAAACACTTTTGTCATTCAGTATTTTTTCTCAGGAAATAAAAATTAAGAACTGAAATCCTCTCACCCACTCCATATTTTTGGTGACCCTGTTTATTAATCTATTAATTAAGTGGAATTGGCCTCATGTAAATTCCAAAATGAATTTCCATAAATTTTGCAATAAAACCATTTAATCTATTTTCAAAAACATTTTAATGTAAATTTTAAAAGTAATTCTATATGTAAAGAACTTAAACTTTATCATAAATGGCAGAATAAATTTCACTTGAAGGCATATATCCCATGATTTCAGCTAAGTTCTGACTAGCGTTTACATTTAGAAATTTTTACTTCATACAAATAAATACTGAATAAAAACAAAAGATCTGGATAGAAATTATAAATATTTGGAATGACAATGGGAACAATAAGCATACATCTATCTATATACTTTTTTATAAAAATCAGCCATGGTCTATAATAAACACAAAAAAGTTGAGAAATTTCTAAAAACTCAAGTAAACAAAACAAACAAAAAATCATAATATATGAATGATACAGGTTATAAAAATGTCATATGATATATACAGGAAAAAATGATAAAAAACAAAAAATATGCAAAAATATCATATTAAAATTGCATTGAGGTACATGTTAAAAAATTCTGCGAAAAATGAAATGATTTTAACACAAAATATTTGACGTTTCTATGTAGAAATTCTGACATACGTATATGGATAAAGGTCATTATTTTGTGACCAGAATGAATCATATAGGACCTTAACTATGTCAGCAGCATAAATTTGACAAGGGACATTACTCTGTATCAAATTTGAAGAGATTCTTTAATTTACAAAAGGCATAACTCCAAATGGTAGTTGCGAGCTCAAGTTATATTCAGCAAGCACTGCATTCTGGTTTCTATGGTGACAGCAGGCTCCAGTGGAGGTAAGTTCAATGTCATGAGACATGCTTGAAGTGACCCTGGAAAAAAAAATAACAGATTGACTGACTGACTGAAAATCGTTTTACGTCACTCCACGATTATTTCATGTATATGGTGACAGCATCTGCCTGATGCATTGCATAGAAATTTGACCTTTGCAACAGACCCACTCAAAGCAGTGAGGGATCTTTTACGTGCCATGCCTACCGTGACACGGGACCTCCATTTTTACTGTCTCATCCGAAAGACAGAACATCGGTGCGTCCAGGGCGGGAGTCGAACCTGGGACTTCAGGTCATGAGCCGCCCACTTTATCCACTAGGCAACACTGGCTTAAAAATAACAGATCACAGCGATACACGTACATGTACTATCGTGGTGACAATACTCCAATCCACTTTTGTGGAATGTCAAGCACTTAACGACTTTAGTGCAAAATTCTACACAGATGACATCAAGTAAGGTTAAACAAGTCAGGCATTTGATTTTGACATCAAAAGTCCACTAAACATTGCTTTCTAAGCTGAAAAGAGTTAGTGGTTTATAAGATAAATATATGTAAGATATGTAAATTGATTACTGAAAATAACAATGATGCTGTTACTATATCAAAGTACTCAACAACAATGCAAAAAAAGTTAACAGAAAAGACAGAAGAATAGACTTTTTCCAATTTTCGCTTTCAATTTGAAATTCTTCAATATCACTATAAAAGGCCTATGACTACAGACTAACATTGATGTTTCAATAAAAGAATTTCGATCATACAAATCAAAAGGTAAATTTGTGCAAGTGTAGTTGTGTTTGAGTAGATATCACTGTTTCACTTCCAGGGCCACAAACAAGTTAGGAATCAGGGTGTACTTTTTGACAAAAACAGGTACCCTGTTGGGTCTTTTCGTTATACAGAGTTAATTCCAATTAGGGCAGGTATCTGATTTCACACTATTATGACATAAAAGTTCTATGGAAACCGACCCGTAAAAGTATGGGAAATAAAGTGACAAAATGGATGCTTCTAAAAAGATGGTATGACGTCATACAATCTGATTAAACCATATCTTTATTCCGCTTCTCTATTTGTCTTATTGCGGATAAAGATCTGGCGAAACTCCGTTAGGGGTCATGTTCTGGTGAACTCTGATGATTTTTCAGTCACCAAAACCGTTATTTCCTATAGGCAATCAATGACTCGGCTAGGCACGTGATAGTGACGCAATATGTAACAAACACTGTTCAAAATCTACATTGTGGGTCATGCAAAATGTGAACATTAATTTCATTCCTAGGAATTTGTAGCTGATCCACTGATTGGCTGAAAATCAGAGTTCACCAGAACATGACCCCTTAAAAAGTTTCGCCAGATCTTTATCCGCAATGGGACAAATAGAGAAGCGGAATAAAGATATGGTTTTAATCAGACTGGACGTCATAATGCCTTTGATGTCAGACATCTGCTATTAGGGGAAATAATTCTGTGTCATGAAAAAATTCAATAGTACAGCAGATGACAGACCCATTACGAATCAATATTTTTCTGCTTTAAATATTTGAGCAAGTATCTTTCCTGATTTCAAAGAAGAAGGGAAATGGGTCCTGTCATGGTGGAAGTCTGGGGTTTATATGATGTTATTTTATGATGATGTTGTTATGAGATATTGCTTCCTTTTCAAGGGAATTATTTTCTTTAAATTCAGACAGTGAATCTCAGCTCCCATGATTAAATAATTAAAAACAAAATTCCATATTGCCGTATGCTATTTCAGTTATTTATGCTATTTCAGTTATTCTCAAAGTCGACGTGACATCACACTCAGATTTAAATGAAGACGACCTGGGGGATAAACTCTGTGTTTATCATAGACCGTAATGCAACTTTACTGAATTATATTTTGAGCACAAGAGCTAAATGAGTCATAAAACTTTTGAAATTCATTGAGGAATCTCATGACAATTGACTCTCTTTCCTTCTTCGAATTTTATATGACCGCAGTTAGCAAAAATAAGATTTCAAAATATCGGATTCTTTGTAGAAAGTGATGATAAATCCCGAGACTTATCCCCCAACAAATATGATGAAAATTGGGTCATGTGACCAGTCCGACTTCAAGAATAGGTAAATTGACCTTTAATAAAAACAACAAGATATGACAATTTCTTTCTCCATTTTTTTTTTTCATTTTTATTTTGGAAAGCTGCAATTTTGCTCAGAAATGACAAAGACATTCGTTTCCAATCATATGATTTTTTTTCAAAGTTTAACCCATTTTAGCTTTTGTTTTTGCAAATTTTGAAATCTGTTTCAGAATCAATATTTCAGGTCATGTGTTCATGGTCAGAAAACATACAATGTATTAGCATTTAAAACTGATAGAGGAATTAGAGAAATTTCTTTCTGTTTTAATAGTTGTTCATCACACAATAAAATTTACCATCTTGTTTCTAAAAACTTCATAGATACTTAATGCAATTAACCTACAGTTATATGATTTTCTAAACCCAAATCGTATCAAAATATTGTAGCTGTCACTGTGTAAATGCAATAATCTTGGGGTGGTTTAAGACTAGAATCGAAGAAACCCTATTTGTTTCCATAACAGTCAATCATATAAAAAGTTCACTAAACTGAAATCTGTGATTTTGCCTTTGTTGATTTGGGCAATTGTTACCAAGGTGGGGGTGGGAGGATAGAAAGGAAAAAAAAATAGAAAATGGGAATTGGGTTATTCATTTGTCTGCTACTTACATGTAGTTGATCTAGTGCCCTTGTTAAACATGAAATATATTCTGAAATGCAGGTTTCTGTGAATACTTACTGGTTCGCCTGCCAGACAACGTGTACAACTTTGTTGTTGAGACAGATAATTGTTATTACTTATATAGTCATTGTTGTTGTTCATGCCATAGGCTTGCATAGCATGAGTCAGTGGTTTCTCCAATGATTCACCATTTCCCTGTAATAAGTAAAAAGTAAATATTGAAGACTGTATAATGTATACTTTAACAAAGGACTTCACTTCTTAATTGTCTTGTCACAAGAACAGATCGGATGACAAAAAGTGATAAATCACATTCGAAATCTCCTTTCGAACAGACAGGTTTGAATGTCATCTATCTGATTTCACTTCAGTGTCATAACACCAAATTATCTGCACCTGCAAAATACACTCATCTGGCAATTTACAACTTTTACAAACAAAATTAACAGCATATAAAAATTGGTTGTACTATATTCATCTAAAATTTACAAATGAATAAGATGTGTTGGTGAAACATAATACCCCAGCAGAGACGAAGTCCAGATAAAGCAAATTTTTAAATGCAGGTCAAAAGGCACAGTCAAGGTCAAAAGGTCAATGACCTTGGCATAATTTAAAAGGAATTTACATGTATTAGTGGAGTATGCACACCACATATGAAGTCTCTATCTCTCAGAATTCAAATGTTATGGCAAAGATTAAAATTAACAAAAGACAAACAAAAATAAGGAGACAGACTAGTCAAAAACAATATGCCCCTGATTTATCAATCTGGGGGCATAAACATCTTAAAACTGAAACAAGAGGCCCAAGTGGGCCTATATCGCTCACCTGAGTACCTAGATGATCAGTCATGCATGAAGGAAGAATTCATTTATTTTTGCATTAATGTGACTAAGATTGACAGATGTTGAAAATATGTCAAATTTCATTTCAGGCTAGAATAAAAAACGACACTTTTTTGCACTTCCACTCAGGTGATTTTGATATTAAGCATTTCCTTTGTCTCTGCAAGAAGTCATTTAGGGCAACAAGTTAGTCATTTTCTTTAGGTGGGGCCTTTTGTTGACTGATTTCAAGTCTGGGTCATGAACAACAATTGTTTCAAATATTGTCCAGATCTAACTTAAAATTGCCTAATTTCATATGTTGAGTGTTGAGAAACATCTAAAAACTTATTTAGATGTGTAAAGAAATGAAAAAATTTTTTTTGACCACAGCTGGATTTGAACCGCTAATCTCCATATTTCAATTACCAAGTGGTATATGTACCATTGTGAGAACTGCTTTTTAGACATGGTCACATTATCTGTTAACCAATTTGGATGAAATTTACCAAATTGATAGAGGACCTTTAGTACTTCATGTATTCCATGTTTCATTAAAATCTTTCATGCGGTATAACAGCAGAAGTGAAAAATGTGATTGAATTGTTCCTATACACCCTCATTTGGAAGTCTTAAAAAATTCATAGAAAATCCAAAAATTGAGATATTGACAAAATTCTTTCAAAGTAACAATCCTTACCATAATTATGATCACAATAGTCCATAAGAAATCATCATTATCAATTAACTAGGAAATATGACACTTTTTTTCTGCATTGAATCACCAAGTCCAAAGAAATGTCGAAAAAAAATTCTAAAATTTGATTTTGGAAGGGAACCAAAATGACAATATGTCTTCACTCATCCCTCTAGATCATTTCTATGCATTCTGTTTGTCTCTGTATACAGCCCGTATGAAAAAGAATATTGTTAAAGGAGGGAACTCTTTTGTGACCTACTTTTGACTATGGTGGCGCCACCTGTAAAGAGGTCTGGACAAAAACAACAGAATTTGAAGAGGATCATAAGTGACTTATTTCTACCAAGATTTATTAAAATCCTTCAAACAGTTTTGTAGAAAAAGATGAAAATGTGAAAAATGGCCTCCCCCCCCCTTTTTTTTGGATGTCTTAAACATAAAATTCCTAATTTCATATGTTGAGTGTTGAGAAACATCTAAAAACTTATTTAGATGTGTAAAAAAAAAAAAAAAAATTTTTTACCACAGCTGGATTTGAACCGCTACTCTCCATATTTCAATTACCAAGTGGTATATGTACCATTGTGAGACCTACTTTTTAGACATGGTGGCATTATCTGTTAACCAATTTGGATGAAATTTACCAAATTGATAGAGGACTTTTAGTACTTCATGTATTTCATGTTTCATTAAAATCTTTCATGTGGTTTTGTAGAAAAAGTTGATAATGTGAAAAATGGCCAACCCCCCCCTTTTTTTTCTGGAAGTATTAAAAAATTCATAAAAAATCCAAAAATTGAGATAACGACAAAATTCTTTCACAATAATATTCCTTACCACAATTATGATCAAAATAGTCATTAAGAAATCATCAATATCAATTAACTGAAAAACATGACACTTTTCTTCATTGAAATGGCTAAGTCCAGAAACACGTCAAAAAAGCGTATATTTCTATTTGACGGATCTTAATCCTGAACACAATTTTTAATAACCCATCTTTATAGATTGTTGAAATGCAATTAGTTTCCCAATTTATGTACTGGTTCTGGAGAAGAAGATGTTTGAAGAGGGGTACCCTTTTGGGCACTTTTGGTCCCACCCTGGATCCACCCCTGAGGGAATCTAGATCCCGAACACAAACTTGGTAGAGGATCTTGAGTACTTACTTCCTATGAGGTTTGATGAAATTCTGTGCAGCCAATCTGGAGAAGAAGTTGAAAATGTTTCAACCAATCAGAGCCAATGGCGGCCATCTTGGATCACGGACTGGCATAAAAAACACAAACTTGGTAGAGGACTTTGAGTACTTACTTTCTATGAAGTTTGGTGAAATTCTGTGCAGCGGTTCTGGAGGAGAAGTCGACAATGTGTCAACCAATCAGAGCCAATGGCGGCCATCTTGGATCAAGGATCGGCATAAAAAACACAAACTTGGTAGAGGACTTTGAGTACTTACTTCCTATGAAGTTTGGTGAAACTCTATGCAGCGGTTCTGGAGAAGAAATCGAAAATAGGTCAACCAATCAGAGCCAATGGCGGCCATCTTGGATTACGGATCTGCATAAAAAACACAAACTTTGTAGAGGACCTTGAGTACTTACTTCCTATGGAGTTTGGTGAAATTCTGTGCAGCGGTTCTGGAGAAGAAGTCGAAAATATAGAAAAGTTAACGACGGACGGACGACGGACGCTGCACTATGACAATAGCTCACTTGAGCTACGATCAGGTGAGCTAAAAAATTACAACAGAAATAATTCAAAATGACAATGAGATACTTAGATCAAAATCTTACTAATGTTTCCGTTTCTTCAGTTTGCATTCTTTCACTTCCACTATACTGACTTCCCTTGGAATAATCTCCTACATGTAAACACAGCTTTTTCTGAAAATATGTAATTTAGTTAGTTGGTGTCTTTACGTCGCTTTCAACAATATTTCAGTTATATCAGGGGGAGGCATGGTGTAGTGATTAAGCACTTGGCTTGCGGCGCCAACAATCCGGGTTCGATTCCTGGGTTGAGCCACTATGTCTAAGAGGTTGGTAACCTCCTGCTTCCATGTCGCGATATAACTGAAACATTGTTGAAAGCGACATAAAACACCAATCAACCAACAGTTATATCATGACATGGAAGCAGGAGGTTACCAACCTCTTAAACATAGTGGCGCAACCCGGGAATCGAACCCGGATCGTCAGCGCCGCAAGCCAAGCGCCTAACCACCACACCACGCCTGCCCCCTAGGTATTATGACCATTCCTATATCATAGTAGAACTGGTACACTGTACATATAAGGTTCAACATAACAGACAACAGACAAGTGACTGGCATCCTTCTTTATTAACACTTATTACATGTATTAATCAGAATGTAAATTTATACATACTGCACTAGATACAATATTCGTGTCAACGGATCCGGTTTCGTAAAAACTTTCGGGGTATTCTTTTCTTTTTGTAGACGATGCCATCTGTGTTAAAAATCATCTACTTTTCAGGAAGCTATCAAAATACAACAAAGAACTTTCAAAATGGTGAGATTTTTCAAAACTGGAAAACAAGAGGAGTTTATAAATACTAGAACCATAACGAAATCCAACATCCGGATTTACCAAAATTTTTAGAAAATTAAGGGCACATGGACGAAGATAGGAAATTTTATGGAGGCTTTTACATAACGGATCTCACTTCTTGAAGTCATTTTTTCTTTTCAGACAATATATATAATGTTTCACTCAATCCGTATCCGGAAACGCTCTGCATTTTAATTAATTGCGTGGAATATCCAGTTTGTAACTAAGCCCTCAAAAGAACGAGAGAAATGTCAAATGTGCTGGAAACGGCTCTGTCTCCAAGCGTTCGGTGTTTACTATTGGATGTCGGTGTCACTGATATTCCTGCTAATATTAACCGTTTCATTACGGAAGAGTTGATATTAAATATGAAAGACATTGCAGACATCCTGCCTGGTGTGTATCAACTCTAATTTCTATTGAAACGGTCGGCTCAAGGTATGAGCCGACCGTTTCAATAGAAATTATATCAACTCCTGAATGGCTGGAATGCCCCTGATACTCAATAGACCCTTTTGGTTGGCAAATGATAATGTTTCCCATAAAAATTTTGACATAATAAAAAATTGATTGTCTTTGACGTCATATTGCAGGAACAGTTATTAGTTCGCCAACCAAAATGTTTAGATTGCTGGACAAATTGTCCCCGAGACAACTTGTCACAAGATAACTCATCACCAAAAAAAGACAAGTTGTCACCTATCAGAATTGGTGCCGAGTTGTCTGGTCAACTTGTGTATTAGCCAAACTGCTAAGCCATTTTTTGTGCCAATTCTGGAGTTTTACTGGTAAATATGTGGCGAAAAGCGTGGGGGAAGGGGGGCAGGCCCCCTGGGCCCCCTTCTCATCCACCACTATGCATTATTACACATGAATACATGTGTGTGCTGAAAATAATATTTTGTGATGACGAGTTAATTGTCTCGTAAAAGTTTCTGAAAAACGCTACAACCAGCTTTGGTGATAGTAAATACACAAGCCACATTTAACTAATTTCGGCACCTAGTTGTTATTGCTATCTTCGTGCACTGTGGTATCCTCTATTTGCTCCAATTTCAAAATGCATGTCTGCTGAAAATTTAACCTTATTTTCAATATTAAATATAGATATATGATAGCACATTATTTTTCAAAATTTCTACGTATATTCTGGAAAAATTTTAAGTTTTGGTGACAAGTTGTGTGGTAGAAGTTATGGGGGAAATTCTCATAAATTCTGGAAAAAATCCAAGTTTTTATGACAATATGTGGAAAACACTACATTTGGTGACAAGTTGTCTGATAAAAATTCAGGAAAAAGTTTTGGTGACAAGTTTTCTGGTAGAAGTTATGGGAAGGGGGGAAGGGGGTCTCAGTTAGAAAAAAAAAGAAAAGGGGGGGGGGGAATTATAAGTTTTGGTGATGAGTTGTCTCATAGAATTTATGGGGAAAATATCATTTTTAAAAAGTGGGGGAAAATTCTAAGTTTTGGTGACGACTTGTCTGGTCATCTCGTCACCTGATATCGAGTTGACCAGACAACTCGTCACCAATTCTGACAGGTGACGTTTTGTCTTTTTTTGTTGACGAGTTATCATGTGACGAGTTGTCTCAGGGATGATTTGTCCTGATACCAATAGCCCTACAGTAACGTCGAAAAGATCTATAAGCAACACCCCTCCATGTAATCATTCTTTCGTGAGACATTTGTCGATTTGATGGTAAAGCCTTTTCTTTTTCAGGAATTATCCAGCTTTACGGCACGGATGCTAGCTGTACCAGGATTCTTAACAATACTCATAGAGTTTTTGAATTAAACTTTTACCAGGGTCATGACCGCAACCTCCAAAGGACTCACTCCATTACCTGGAGTGTTTCTTATCTAATTACAGGAAGGAATGCATTCCCTCTAGGTTGTCCTACATAAACATAATCTTGAATTCAGGGTTAAAAATGACAAACCCCTGACCAGCTGGCCTGATTTTCTGCATTGAAACATTACTTTATATGTGATAGACAGAGCCTGCATACCTTGGTTGATAGGGTACTGCCTGACAGGGGCTGAGATGTCTTATGTTCAAGTCTACCTGGCATCTTGTCTTTTTTTTTCTTTTTTATGAGACACTGAACACCCTGAGGTCACTTGTAAATGAATAGATCCCTCACTGCTTAAGATATGAATTTTGTAAAGTTGAAATTTTTGTGTATTGCATTTTGTGTATTGCATTTTGTAGATGCCATCACTACAGAAGTGAATCAGTCTTGGTAGACATAAAACAAAAAGTAAACAAGTTTTACTATTGATACAGCTTTTGAAAATGTTCAATGTAGATCGTAAAAATGATGAAATGTTCATGCAATATAGGCATACAAATGTTCTATCATCATACAAATGTTTTGTGTCATGAACTTAACCTTATACATGTACCTTGAAGTTCATTATTGACTTAGATGGGTATTTCCATACTGATGACATCTTCAGGATACCGCCAGTGCATTATGTCTTGCTGAAATGTTCTGACTACTAGAGCAGTTTCTTGTGACCTTGACAAAAGTTTTATGTACCGTATAGGTCAAAGTCACTATTAATCGCGGTATGAAAGTGTTGCACATCAGATATTTGTCTGGTAAAGCTTCATATTTCAATGAAACGATAGTGAAACTTTTACCTGACTGAGCCAGTTTTTATCAGAAACGTCAATGGGTCAGGTGAGTTTCGGAAACACTGGCACATGTTATGATGTATGTCAGTGTGCAGTCCATTTAAGGATTAAAATCAAACTGCACAGGATAGTTGTCAATGACATAATGACCTTGACCCAAGGGCATTCATCCCAGATCATAGTGGCTGTGTACTTTGGAAATCTTTTTTTTTTTAACATGTCAACTTGTATTTAAGCGTAACATACAGAAAATGTGTGATGTAGGCCTAGTTCTCCAAGTTTGTTACTTTTTAACAGGTTTGGAAAGAGATTGACCAGACTGAGACTTGAACCCAGGACTTTTTGCTTACCATATGGATGCTATGCTACTATGGCTGTACTGATACCAAAAAAATATATACTGAATGCATCTTTCAATAATTCTGCTGAAGAAAAACTTTTTTTTCTATAAAATTATATAAAATGATGATGAAAAACATTTCAGAACCCATGGACACCTCTGAGTATTTCATTCAGTGTACTAAGCAGCTTGCACCAGCCTTCAAACAAGCAGAGACTCTCCTGGATAACATGGACAGCGATACATACACCAAAAAATATAGTGCCTATAATGCTGCTATAGGATGTGATAAGGTACACTGAATCATTCACACTGGTATCTATATATAGGATGTGATCAGCGATACATA
This sequence comes from Pteria penguin, assembly GCA_035048485.1. Lineage (NCBI taxonomy): Eukaryota > Metazoa > Mollusca > Bivalvia > Pterioida > Pteriidae > Pteria > Pteria penguin. Next base: position 49,511,284 of record CM068587.1, read on the forward strand.
CACCAAAATATATAGTGCCTATAATGCTGCTATAGGATGTGATCAGGTACACTGAATCATTCTCACTGGCATGTATATAGGGTGTCATCAGGTACACTGAGTCATTCTCATTAGTTTGTATAAAGGGTGTCATTAGGTACACTGAGTCATTCTCATTAGTTTGTATATAGGGTGTCATCAGGTACACTGAGTCATTCTCATTAGTTTGTATATAGGGTGTCTTCAGGTACACTGAATCATCCTCACTGGTATGTATATAAAGGGTGTCATCAGGTACACTGAGTCATTCTCATTAGTTTGTATATAGGGTGTCTTCAGGTACACTGAATCATCCTCACTGGTATGTATATAAAGGGTGTCATCAGGTACACTGAGTCATTCACACTGGTATCTATATATCGGATGTGATCAGGTACACTGAGTTATTCTCATTAGTTTGTACATAGGGTGTCATCAGGTACACTGAATCATTCTCATTAGTTTGTGTATAGGGTGTCATCAGGTACACTGAGTCATTCACACTGGTATCTATATATAGGATGTGATCAGGCACACTGAAACATTCTCACTGGTATGTATATAGGGTGTCATCAGGTACACTGAATCATTCTCATTAGTTTGTGTATAGGGTGTCATCAGGTACACTGAGTCATTCACACTGGTATCTATATATCGGATGTGATCAGGTACACTGAGTTATTCTCATTAGTTTGTACATAGGGTGTCATCAGGTACACTGAATCATTCTCATTAGTTTGTGTATAGGGTGTCATCAGGTACACTGAGTCATTCACACTGGTATCTATATATAGGATGTGATCAGGTACACTGAAACATTCTCACTGGTATGTATATAGGGTGTCATTAGGTACACTGAATCATTCTCATTAGTTTGTATATAGGGTGTCATCAGGTACACTGAGTCATTCACATTGGTATCTATATATAGGATGTGATCAGGTACACTGAGTTATTCTCATTAGTTTGTGTATAGGGTGTCATCAGGTACACTGAGTCATTCTCATTGCATGTAGTTTGTATATAGGGTGTCATCAGGTACACTGAGTCATTCACACTGGTATCTATATATCGGATGTGATCAGGTACACTGAGTTATTCTCATTAGTTTGTGTATAGGGTGTCATCAGGTACACTGAGTCATTCTCATTACATGTAGTTTGTATATAGGGTGTCATCAGGTACACTGAGTCATTCACACTGGTATCTATATATAGGATGTGATCAGGTACACTGAGTTATTCTCATTAGTTTGTATATAGGGTGTCATTAGGTACACTGAGTCATTCTCATTAGTTTGTATATAGGGTGTCATCAGGTACACTGAGTCATTCTCATTAGTTTGTATATAGGGTGTCATCAGGTACACTGAGTCATTCTCACTGGTATGTATATAAAGGGTGTCATCAGGTACGCTGAGTCATTCTCATTAGTTTGTATACAGGGTGTCATCAGGTACACTGAGTCATTCTCATTAGTTTGTATATAGGGTGTCATCAGGTACACTGAGTCATTCTCATTAGTTTGTATATAGGGTGTCATCAGATACACTGAGTCATTCTCATTAGTTTGTATATAGGGTGTCATCAGGTACACTGAGTCATTCTCATTAGTTTGTGTATAGGGTGTCATCAGGTACGCTGAGTCATTCTCATTAGTTTGTATCTAGGGTGTCATCAGGTACACTGAGTCATTCTCATTAGTTTGTATATAGGGTGTCATCAGATACACTGAGTCATTCTCATTAGTTTGTGTATAGGGTGTCATCAGGTACACTGAGTCATTCTCACTGGTATGTATATAGGGTGTCATCAGGTACACTGAGTCATTCACACTGGTATCTATATATAGGATGTGATCAGGTACATTGAAACATCCTCACTGGTATGTATATAAAGGGTGTCATCAGGTACACTGAGTCATTCTCATTAGTTTGTATATAGGGTGTCATCAGATACACTGAGTCATTCTCACTGGTATGTATATAAAGGGTGTCATCAGATACACTGAGTCATTCTCATTAGTTTGTATATAGGGTGTCATCAGGTACACTGAGTCATTCTCATTAGTTTGTGTATAGGGTGTCATCAGGTACACTGAGTCATTCACACTGGTATGTATATAGGGTGTCATCAGGTACACTGAGTCATTCTCATTAGTTTGTGTATAGGGTGTCATCAGATACACTGAGTCATTCTCACTGGTATGTATATAAAGGGTGTCATCAGATACACTGAGTCATTCTCATTAGTTTGTATATAGGGTGTCATCAGGTACACTGAGTCATTCTCATTAGTTTGTGTATAGGGTGTCATCAGGTACACTGAGTCATTCACACTGGTATGTATATAGGGTGTCATCAGGTACACGGAGTCATTCACACTGGTATCTATATATAGGATGTGATCAGGTACACTGAAACATCCTCACTGGTATGTATATAAAGGGTGTCATCAGGTACACCGAGTCATTCTCATTAGTTTGTATATAGGGTGTCATCAGGTACACTGAGTCATTCTCATTAGTTTGTATATAGGGTGTCATCAGGTACACTGAGTCATTCTCATTAGTTTGTATATAGGGTGTCATCAGGTACACTGAGTCATTCACACTGGTATCTATATATAGGATGTGATCAGGTACACTGAGTTATTCTCATTAGTTTGTATATAGGGTGTCATCAGGTACACTGAGTCATTCTCATTAGTTTGTGTATAGGGTGTCATCAGGTACACTGAGTCATTCACACTGGTATCTATATATAGGATGTGATCAGGTACACTGAAACATCCTCACTGGTATGTATATAAAGGGTGTCATCAGGTACACTGAGTCATTCTCATTAGTTTGTATATAGGGTGTCATCAGGTACACTGAGTCATTCTCATTAGTTTGTGTATAGGGTGTCATCAGGTACACTGAGTCATTCTCATTAGTTTGTATATAGGGTGTCATCAGGTACACTGAGTCATTCACACTGGTGTCTATATATAGGATGCGATCAGGTACACTGAGTTATTCTCATTAGTTTGTATATAGGGTGTCATCAGGTACACTGAATCATTCTCATTAGTTTGTATATAGGGTGTCATCAGGTACACTGAGTCATTCACACTGGTATGTATATATAGGATGTCATCAGGTACACTGAATCGTTCTCACTGGTATTAATACTATTTTTTTTTATCCACACTTATTGTCAGATTCAATGTGAAACTCAGAAAGATGAACTCTGCATCTTGGAATTTAAAGTGTTATCATTCATTTTTGATGTGTTTTTTTTTAAGTTTGATTTACATCACACTAAAATCATTCACTTTCAGTAAGATTTGAGCATTTATCTGATGCATGGCACAGAAATTTAGACCGATGCTGTAGACCCACCAGATTCAGGTATAGGTACTGCAAACCCCTTCAATTTGGCTGCCTCAAAATTCCGCAAACTTCAAATTTCCATATTTTGCTGTCTTAAATTTTTGTGGTTTTATGATTGTTTAACACAATTCTATTAATAGAAGTATCAATATACATGTATCATCTCATCAGCATATAGAGTCTAGGTAATAAGGTAAGATAAGGTAGTGTTTCACATTGTGATGATGTTGAGATAAAAACATCTCATGAGTTTTGAACGATTGATTCTCTTGACAGCATGTAGATAGGGCATACTAAATAGCGAAATATATCGAATGGAAGCAACGGAAATGACCTCAGAATTCTGATGATATATTTCGCTGCGTTTAAATTTCACAGTTATTTATTGCTCGTGAAATGTGCAAAAATTAAAGGCGCATAGAAATTTAGGGGTTTACAGTATTTTATGTGCCCCATCTACAGTGACTCATGACACCATTTGTTACCATCACATCAAAAAGCCAGGACACCGACAACCCTCTGGTTGGACCTCGAATCCATGACCTCTTGGCCATGAGAAAATACCTTACAGGTTGAGTTGCGTTTAGTTGATAGGGAATTTCTTTCCCACTTATGTGCACTTCTACTTTGTATTTTGCTTTTCCCGGGATGAATCCCATCTGTTGATGGGGTTGGAACTAGTGCTTCCTGTCATATCACATTTTCATTCCTTCACAGTAAATTTGATTTTACCATCTTAGGTCTGTAGAGACGTACACACCCTCCTGATATCTACGGATGACAGTGACCATCTACTAGGCATGTTGTTAATCACTGCAGAGATTGAGAAAACTCTTGGAGATGTAGGTGTATTTTATTTTGTCCTATAATAAATTTCCTTTAAAATGTATAATGAAAACGAGATATAAAACTGAAAATTCTTTAAATTTTTGTATTTTTAAAACTCAAGGAAACTAGGTTATAAAGTGAAAGCATGCATGTACAAGTGAGCTTTAACAATGTTTCCAAGGGTAACATGTTCCATCTCACAATGTTTAAGGTCTTGTCAAGAATGTTTGTGACATGGCAGTCCACGTAACAGTGAGACTTGACTTGTTAAAGATTCTTCACTGGCCATAGCTAAGTGTAATCGCGAAGTGCTTGGATCATAGTACAGACAATCCAGTGTTTGATTGGAGGATTGCCATACTGTGTTGAAGTGGTTGGTTTCCTCCTGCTTCCATATTGCAATATAACTGAAAAATTGGCAACCCAAAGTACCAATTAACGAACCCACCAACCAACCACTGCCCATAGCAAATATGGTGGTTAGCATGACAAAATTTATACCACTCATGTATCTAAGTAATTCTGCAACAACATATACAAAAGGTTTCTGAAAATGACATAGAATTGATTAATAAACACAACACTTTCCTAAGATTTAACATTCACAGGTAAAATTGTAAAAGCTATTTTAATTAATCAGTGTGCTATTGTGGCATAAACACATTATTAGGAAAAGAGTGTTTTCATGATATTTTGAGGCAAAAATTTGGAATTTAAAGAAGATTTAAAAGATGAACCACTGATAAATTAAACTTAGATTAGATTTTATAACCAGAGATCAGTTTTTGATGTGAATATAATAACATTCTCACTGATAGGTTTATCACACAGTCAGTAATGGCCGACAATGTCCCTCTCTGCTGAAGGACATACTGACATCACCAGAACTAGAACAAAGTCTCCAACCCACCACAGTAAGTCTGTATATAAAGTCACAATATGAATAACATCTGTCATTACTCCATTGTAATACTGACATCACCAGAACTAAAACAAAGCCTCCAACCCACCACAGTAAGTCTGTATGTAAAGTCACAATATGAATAACATCTGTCATTACTCCATTGTAATACTGACATCACCAGAACTAGAATAAAGCCTCCAACCCACCGCTGTAAGTCTGTATATAAAGACACAATATGAATAACATCTGTCATTACTCCATTGTAATACTGACATCACCAGAACTAGAACAAAGTCTCCAACCCACCGCTGTAAGTCTGTATGTAAAGTCACAATATGAATAATATCTGTCATTACTCCATTGTAATACTGACATCACCAGAACTAGAACAAAGCCTCCAACCCACCACTGTTAATCTGTATGTAAAGTCACAATATGAATATCATCTGTCATTACTCCATTGTAATACTGACATCACCAGAACTAAAACAAAGTCTCCAACCCACCATAGTAAGTCTGTATATAAAGTCATAATATGAATATCATCTGTCATTACTCCATTGTAATACTGACATCACCAGAACTAGAACAAAGTCTCCAACCCACCATAGTAAGTCTGTATATAAAGTCATAATATGAATATCATCTGTCATTACTCCATTGTAATACTGACATCACCAGAACTAGAACAAAGCCTCCAACCCACCATAGTAAGTCTGTATATAAAGTCACAATATGGATATCATCTGTCATTTCTCCATTGTAATACTGACATCACCAGAACTAAAACAAAGCCTCCAACCCACCACAGTAAGTCTGTATATAAAGTCACAAAATGAATATCATCTGTCATTACTCCATTGTAATACTGACATCACCAGAACTAGAACAAAGTCTCCAACCCACCACAGTAAGTCTGTATATAAAGTCACAATATGAATATCATCTGTCATTACTCCATTGTAAAGCCAGTGTGGCTTAGTGGTATCGCGCTTGACTCCTAATCGGGAGGCCGGGGTTCGATTCCCGCTCTGGTCATGCTGGTGTCCTGTCTTTCGGATGAGACACTAAAAACTGAGACCCCGTGTCGTGGTATGTATGGCACTTTAAAGATCCCTCACTGCTTCGGGTGGGTCTGTTGCAAAGGTCAAAATTTGTATGCCCCGCATCAGGGAGATGCCGTCACCATATATGTGAAATATTCGTGGTGTGACATTAAACAAAAATCAGTCAGTCAATACTCCATTGTAATACTGACATCACCAGAACTAAAACAAAGCCTCCAACCCACCACAGTAAGTCTGTATATAAAGTCACAATATGAATATCATCTGTCATTACTCCATTGTAATACTGACATCACCAGAACTAAAACAAAGCCTCCAACCCACCACAGTAAGTCTGTATGTAAAGTCACAATATGAATAACATCTGTCATTACTCCATTGTAATACTGACATCACCAGAACTAGAACAAAGTCTCCAACCCACCACAGTAAGTCTGTATATAAAGTCACAATATGAATATCTGTCATTACTCCATTGTAATACTGACATCACCAGAACTAGAACAAAGTCTCCAACCCACCACAGTAAGTCTGTATATAAAGTCACAATATGAATATCATCTGTCATTACTCCATTGTAATACTGACATCACCAGAACTAGAACAAAGCCTCCAACCCACCACAGTAAGTCTGTATATAAATCACAATATGAATATCATCTGTCATTACTCCATTGTAATACTGACATCACCAGAACTAGAACAAAGCCTCCAACCCACCACAGTAAGTCTGTATATAAATCACAATATGAATAACATCTGTCATTACTCCATTGTAATACTGACATCACCAGAACTAGAACAAAGCCTCCAACCCACCATAGTAAGTCTGTATATAAATCACAATATGAATATCATCTGTCATTACTCCATTGTAATACTGACATCACCAGAACTAGAACAAAGCCTCCAACCCACCATAGTAAGTCTGTATGTAAAGTCACAATATGAATAACATCTGTCATTACTCCATTGTAATACTGACATCACCAGATCTAGAACAAAGCCTCCAACCCACCACAGTAAGTCTGTATGTAAAGTCACAATATGAATATCATCTGTCATTACTCCATTGTGCTGTCATTACGACCTACCAATGCAAGTCGCAATATAGATATCACCTGCTGTGTGAAGCTGTCTTTAGGTCAAACAAAAAAATGTGCATGTTTCTAGTAACCTGCTGAAAAAATCAGAGTTGGCAGGTCAGTATATTTTTTTTTAATATTTTAGTTCTTACTGAATCAATGTTTGATGGGAACTAGAATGCATTTGGAATACCTGCAAGTGACCATTACTTATTTTTTGCCCAAAACAATCAAAAGCTACATTTTAAGACAAATATTCAGTATTGAAATAATTTTCTACTGAAAACACAGCAAAAAACATTAGAGTCAGGGCCAAAAATTAGGGTTCATTGGGTTACAGGAAACATGCATATTTTTTCTTTTGACCTTATTCCACCGGAATTCACCATATTAATCACCTGTCATTGCCTCCACTGTAAGTCACAATATTGATCACCTTTTGTTTGTACCTGTAGCTATCGTTACTCTGTATTTACTGACTATGTTTGTTGTATGAGTTTGATATGTAGGAGAATAAGTGGTGAAGCATGAACTATGTAATAGTAATAATATATTTTTCTATGGCAGACTGCTTAGATATCTCAGTGCGAGATGGAAACTTGAATTTGTATAGCTGCAAGTAGTGGCCCCATATGAATGATATATCATTCATATAGGGCCACTACTTGTGGCTAGAATCTGTGCAGGAGAAACATCAGATTTGCAGGGGAGGAGTCTAGCAGACTGGGATATAAGCTCATTCGGTAGGGCATCCATGTGTTCGCCAGAAGGATCTGGGCTTATATTGCAGTCTGGCCATAAATTTTTCACCCTACTCATTACAGTGTCAAGTTTTATCTCATTTTGGCGTGGGTTATCCCTTTTACTCAGTCCTTTATCTTGCGACTGGGCTTTGTATATGGGCACATGGTTTCCGTTCAGGTGATCCTACCGGTACATGTACTTTGATTCCTTGATTGCGCCTCTATGTTGAAGAGGTTGGTTACCTCCTACCCACAAGTCGCATATAACTGAAAAATTGTTGAAAGCGACATTAAACATCAGTCAGGCGACTGTTCTTTATCTGTTCTCTTTCTGTTCCTAGATTTGTCCATCTGTATATATTTTTTATGTTAAGTTCATTCAGATGAAGGCTACGTTTGATATTTCTACTGTCTCAGAGATTATTTAATGCATAAACTCAAAAGTATATTGGCATTATGTTTCACATATTTAGTGATGGGCATATGCAGTTCCATTGAGATATATTTTAATTTGATATGATTTGTAATAGATTTATGAAGTGTTAAACTAAAGTTTTAGGACTCTGTTTAGTAGACTTTGACCACTAAACGAATTTTTTCTTGCATTTTACAGATACAAATTCTTCGATGTGTGATGGGGCCTCCTATATCATTAAATATTCGAAATGTTATTTGGCATGGATTTCCTAACCCTGGGGAAATTCCTAAAAGGTGTGATTAATTAAAAAAAAATTAAGGATTTCTGAGTACTGATTCATATTTATGTAGTACCTGTTTGTACACTGCCTGATGTCACAGTAACCTCATTGGATATTATAACCATTTGCTATGTATCTGTTATATCAGTCTATATTTTTCAAAAGATCAACATAGAAAATTTCTAAAACCCAGTCATTTTTTACGATATTTTTACGATGTAGTAATTTGAAATGAAAATTGTCTTTACTCAGGTATGGATATTTTCTGCTGATTTTGACGTCTTCATTATCTGCTGACCTTCAGTCAAGGTCATTTGGTAACATTCAACATAGAGTAAGAGTTAGCTTTCCCTGTGAGGAATATACAGAATTCTTAAAAGGTAACTGAAGGAAGTTTGTCTTATCTTTCGAGAAATTTGACGGAAACTACAGAGACTATAGTTAAAGCAGTGATTTCTTTTAATACATAATATATGACCAGTGAATAATAATGATGTGGTGACCATAGAATCTGAAATACTATAAGTACTCCGTACATACTTTATGGCTATTATATTCCCCAAAAACAATTTCGAAGGGAATATAGCATCACGGCCCTGCATCCATATGTTGCCTGAACTTTGTGAACTTGACAGAGGACAAACTATTTGACGTAGAATCATCAAACCTTCCACAAGTATTCATGATGCACTCTGTTAATTTTCAAAGTCAGATGTCAAAGGTCAAGGTCACATTCAATAATGCTATTCTAAGGGGATGCCATATTTTGTGTTGCCCTTGTTATTAACAGTTCCTTTTAGTGTTAAATTTTTGAAAACTGATGAGTATCATTTAGTTTGCTAGCCGCAAATATGAATGATAGGGCCACAATTCCTTACGTTGCGTAAACTAGCAATTTTGATAAACGAAATGGCCGGCATGATTCTACGCATTTCGGCATCAGATGGAGCAAATATCTAACATATATAAACTTTAAGGAAATGATTGGCAATAATAACTTACTCTCGATCTGTCATCTGAAGGCTGTACACACATTTTTTCTCTACCTGTGTCAAATTTCTCGGTTTCTTTATTTGTAGTCTGAATCATCACATGTTTGCGTAATACATCTCGGTTGCAGAATCAAACATGTGAATGATTCAGACTATGTATAAACAAACCGGCAAATTTGATACCAAATTGCAAGTTTATGCAACGTATGGAATTGTGGCCCTATCATTCATATAGGGCCACTACTTGCGGCTAGTAGTTTGCTTGACTTAGAGTATGCATTCATTTGACTATATATAGCCAGCTCAGCTCAATCGCTTCAGTGCTTGGTTTGGGACAGAAAGTTCACTGGTTTGAGTGCCAATAGTGACTCGTCGGTGCCCTATCTTTCGAATGAGACAGTGAAAACCGACGCGGTCCAGTGCCATGGTGGACATGGCACATAAAAGATGCCTTACTGCTTCAGATGGGTACCTTTCATGGCGGAAATTTCTGTGCATCGCATTAGCAAGATGCTGCCACCATATCAATGCAGCAACCTTTGTGTGATGTAAAACAACTATAAAAAAAACCCCAAATCTTTGATTAGAAAAGAATATTCTAATTGAATGGATAATAACTTGTATATTAGTATCATTACTTACTTGTATATTAGTATCATTACTAACTTGTATATTAGTATCATTACTAAATTGCATGTAAGCATAGAAAAATCATTTTGAATGAAATGTAAAGAATGTAAATTTTTCAGATATCCATTTTGAGGGTCCTTCAGTAATGAAGCTATTAGAAAACTCCCGAATATTTGGTTCTCGTTACCCAACCATAGAACGAGCAGTAACATACTACTGTGGTGCCAGATATGGATTCTCTGCAGTCCTTCTATTGACTCAGCTGGAACATGCTATGAGACGAGCGTTTTCATTGGTCAATAATTGCCAGGAAAGAATAATGACAGCTGAGGTATTCATGATACTATTTGTTTAATGAAAGCTTGTTTTGACTTACATACACTTTGATTTAAAGGCATAATCAAGTACACTTATATTTGTATATTTTGGAAATACATATTTTCTAATCATTTATCTTGAGGGCTAATTATACCTAAAGAAAAGCTAAATTTATATCTTATAGACTAAATTTATAATATTACCATCCAGATAATGTATTAAATACAGTTAATAATATTTTAAGATAATATTGATGTCACACTAGACATGACATATAGAAGATACCTGACTGCTTTGGGTTTGTCCTTTGTTGAGGCCGTCATTTCTATCCAATGCATCAGACAGATAACGTCACCATATATGTGCAGTGATATTGAATGTGTCCAAAAACAAGAATCAGACCCCAAAAAATCAGAATTAACTGACTTTGGCATGTGATAACTTGAGTTTCCTTTTAACGATTGTCATGAATTTTTTACATAATACTTTGATGAATAAAATAAGATAAAGAAACCTATTAATTTTGAAGATTATCCAATTTGTATTTACAGAGTATTGGACTTAGAAATTATTGTTCATGCTTATAATAATATAATATGCCGTGTTCATACGCCATAGTAATCATTTTGTCCATCTGTAAGTCCGTCTGTCTGTCCTTCCATCTGTCAGTCAGTCTGTCCTTCCATCTGTCAGTCAGTCTGTCTGTCCTTCCATCAGTCCGCCTGTCTGACCTTCCATCTGTCAGTCTGTCTGTCCTTCTATCTGTCAATCTGTCTGTCTGACCTTCCATCTGTCAGTCTGTATGTCTGTCCTTCTATCTGTCAGTCTGTCTGTCTTATCTGTAAGATGAGAGGAAAACAAACTCTTAATGTAAATTAAATTGAAGTGAATATTATGAGAAATAATGCTGCTACTTGGCATATTTCAGAACAGCCCTTCCTGACCATGTCAGTATTCTAGCTGCATTTTATTGATATTTGAGAAATGTTGGTTTCATCATTATTTCATAGAAATTAGTGGTCAGACGCTTACCTTGCTGTGTAAACAGTCTGAATTTTATTCACACATAACGCCCCCTAGTTAATGGGTTATTGGCTACCTCCTCTTTCCACTCTTTCCATGGGTGAAAAGAATGCTTTATTTTTAAAAATGACATAAGATGGTAATCAAACAGTTAATTAGATTTTAAGTCAAGTGATGTTTTTGTTGCTCAAAATTGATTCTTTTATTTACTACAACACTTTTTCTTCATCAGGCAACAACTCTGTATACAACATTTGATGAGGTAAGCAAATTTTCAGTATTTCTAAGATGGCTCTTTGAGCAAGACATTTATTGTAATCATGGTCATTTCCATATTTTTTTTTCATATTCTTCCAGATTCTATAAACTGACATCAATGTACGTATCAGTTTTATAGACTTTCTTTTTTTAACTGCGGAGCTGTAACATTTGACGGCAAATCGATTAACATTTCCTACAAATTGATTACATCATGATGTAATTTGATGTCATTCTGATCAATTGGGAGAAAACATTGATGATTTTGGTGTCCAGCTCTGCAGTTAAAAGAAAAAGGTGTAGGCAACAAAATGCACATTGACTTGACAAATAAGACTAAAGATGAGTATGTTGTACTAAATGTGTGAAGACAGAACAAGAAATTTGATCAGTACACAAGTATATGTACATGTATACCTTGTACTGGTCAATGAAGGCAAATTGTGGTTATTATGGTGTATCCCTACCTTACTTATTGCTAGAGAAACGAGTCAGGTACATTATTATAGATAGGCATATGGCAGTACATGTATAAGCACCTACGTAGCTATTCAGGAAATGCGAAGGTGTCTGCAGGAATGTTAAATACCACCCAACCTGCTTTAAAGGTCACCTGTATTAAGCAGTCATCAACAGTCTTCAACAACCACCTTTCTCTGTTCCTTACTTCTAATTATTTATACAAAATCAACCTGTATAAAGAGACCACCTGTCTTAAGTGACCACCTTACCATCTTCCCATTGATGATAGATATATCTTCCAGTGATTAGCATTCTAATAAGTTTGTTAGACCTGTATTTCTCTTCAGTTACTGAGACTTTCAAGCAAAAGATTTATGTCTAATGTGATTACAAATTTGTGATTTGTGACAGTCTTTATCCATATAAACACCAAAACTTGGTAAATGAGGAATATTGATTTCACATCATTTTTGTTTTCATGGTTAAAACCACTATTCTTGTTGGCAGAAACCATTTACCTGAAAACCGTTCTCTGTATGTTTGCAGAAATTTCACTGTATACAAACAAAAAGTCGGATCTTGATTGATCAGAGGCATTTCCAGCAAAAGTGAGCAGACAGAACCTTAGATTTACATTTTTTGTAGCCCACTTGGCCATGTTAGTCCCTTTACATATAAAACAACTTTTATTTTCTGGTAATTTGCTTTCCTGATCAGCAGACACCAGCCACTAGCTAATTGTGAACTTTTTCTGTAATGACAAAGTAACATTCATATACCACAGGTTTTTATACTTGAGTGTTGATTATTTCTTTGTAGATTCTTCAACCCACTATGCCATCTGGTGAGGAAAACAAACTGCTGGCAGCTCTAGGGGAAAGTAACATGGTATGTTATAATCCCTGATAGTTTCCTATATAAACATCCAGGTTTTTGGTTGGTCCATACATTTTATGTTTTGTTTACAATGATGGTTAGTGATCAGGGTCTAAATAGGGACCAGATTAGCACCTTAATTATACAAACTGCTCATAGCAAGGTTGCTAAGTAGCAAATTAAGCACTAAGTAGCAAATTATGCACTTGAAGCTTGTATAATGCTAAATGTTTTTAAAGATCCTTCTTCTTAAGTCATGAAAACAGATTAGATTGGAGCTCATACTGGTGCGAAAGGTAAATCTAGAAGCACAGTATATCCAGGGTGATCCCTATTTTTGTTTCTTATTGACCATTTCAAGTAATTTTGACTGCACAGCTTGAAAGGACCACATCTTTTTAAACTGTGTACCAGTAGACAAATTAAAATTTGTTCATTTAATATGATTTTAATGAACCATCCGGATTTACCTCGCTTCCGGATTTACCTTCCCAACCAGTACAGTCAAACCTGTTTTAAGTGGTCAGCAAAGAGAATGTTGAAAAGTGGCCGCTTATGGCAGGTGGACTCTTAATATAAGTTGAAAAGTGGCCACTTATGGTAGGTGGACTCTTAATGCAGGTTGAAAAGTGGTCATTTATGGTAGGTGGACTCTTAGTACAGGTTGAAAAGTGGCCGCTTATGGCAGGTGGACTCAATACAGGTTGAAAAGGGGCTGCTTATGGCAGGTGGACCCTTAATACAGGCTGAAAAGTGGCCACTTATGGCAGGTGCACTCTTAGTACAGGCTGAAAAGTGGCCACTTATGGCAGGTGCACTCTTAGTACAGGTTGAAAAGTGGCCACTTGATATGGTAGGTGGACTCTTATTACAGGTTGAAAAGTGGCCTCTTATGGCAGATGGACTCAATACAGGTTGAAAAATGGCCACTCATGGTAGGTGGACTCTAAATACAGGTTGAAAAGTAGCCTCTTATGGCAGGTGGATTCTTAATACAGATTGAAAAGTGGCCATTTATGACAGTAGGACTCTAAATACAGGTTGCATAGTCTTTGTTTACATATTGTTTTGTCTGTTACCTGTTTTTCAGTCTGTCTATCTTTCACTGTTCTGTCTTAAAAACAAAAACAGGCAACCCTATCCTTACCTCAGAACATGATATTCTGGTGGCCACATATGGCAGGTGGACTCTTAGTACAGGTTGAAAAGTGCCCAGTTATGGCAAATTGACAGTTTTTGTATAGACAGTAGTAAAAAAGAGATAAATGTGGTTTTTAAATACAGGTGATTACTTAAAACACAAAGACAAAGGCAACCCCATCCTTACCTCAGAGCTTGTTATTCTAGTTATTTCTTTATCCTATTTCTAGTATGTTTTTTTCTTGACAGGATATGGTCCATGATCTGTTAGTATATCCGGAGGGTCCAAGAGTGCGGGACAGACTCGGCCATGGAGAAGCAGATATCCACACCTTCCCCGAGACTCTATCTAAGGCTGTTTTATTAACTCTGTGTATCTTTGCTGTCAAACAGTACAACATTTTAACCACTGATTTAGATGTGAGTAGTATAAATTGTATACATTTGGTTGTAATGTTTGTAATAGCGATTTTGGAATAGACAGTAAAAACTATATCGTAGAGATCTTAATTTCTGTGAAAAGTTGTAGGTTTTCCTGCTATCACATAATGCATGACCAAGGTCTTCCTTATATTGTAGTATAGACACAAACAAAATTCACTTTGCAAAAATCTTGTTTCCTATCTATGACTTTTCAAATATGATTGGCTGATGGTCTGTAAATTTTCTAAACAGGTTAGAGGAGGTAATTTTACTTTTCAGCTGGAACTTTTAAAGTCTCTCGAGGTATATGAACAAATATACGAATCCATATTTCACCCCATTTCCATAGTTAAGAGAAATGTAAGTATGACTTATATTGTAGTCAGTCAAACCTGCTTTAAAGACCACCTACATTAAGTAGTCACTTGCCTTTAACAACTACCTGTCTCTGTACCTCACAACTAATTATCTAAACAAAATTAACATGTATTAAATAAAGCTTTCGTATTAAACCTGCTTTAAAGACCACCTGCATTAAGTAGTCACCTGCCTTTAATAACCACCTGTCTCTGTACCTCACTACTAATAATCTATACAAAATTAACATGTATTAAGTAAAGCTTTCATGCTAAACCTGCTTTAAAGACCACCTGCATTAAGTAGTCACCTGCCTTTAACAACCACCTGTCTCTGTACCTCACTTTTATTTATCTATACAAAATTTACATGTATTCAGTAAAGCTAACGTGTTAAACCTGCTTTAAAGAAAACCTGAATTAAGCAGTCATCTGTCTCTAACAATCAACTTTATCTGTTAAAATACAAAATTAACCTGATTTAAGAGGTCACCTGCCTTTAGTGACCACTTTCCCTTTGATGACCACCAAATACAGGTTTATCTGTTGTATGATAATTTTTATACTCTGTGAAGAATCAAATGAGTGTCCTGATAATTAGGGGTTATATATTTTGAAAAGGATATGCAGCGACTTTCAATGAGTTTATAGGTCACAAGTTTGAAATGCTCATAAAAGCAAATCTTGTAAACTTTTATTTCAAACATCTTTGATCAGGACTGTGCAAAACCAAACCTGATTACTGTCAAATGAGATGAAATATCATGCTTGTAAATAAATGTACATGTAGCAAAAGATGTTCATTTGCTTGACAAAGGATTCGTGTTGGTTCCAATAATTATCTAAGTTGCAAGGTGACATGAACGTGGAGGTAACCAATGCAACCGCTTAAACATGGTGGCATAATCCAGGAATTTAACCTCTTACACTGCGTCCGTCTCTGATTGAATCCAGATCACATGCACCGCAAACCAAATATTCAACCATATCACTATGTCTTTCTCTGCTTAAAGAGGCATACCATACAAACACAATTTGTTATTTTATTCCAAATGTTAAGAAATGTATGGTGTTAATTATTTTTCAGGTGAAATGCCTTTGTTACTCTTTGTCAAAATGCAAAGGAATGGTGAAATTTTCACCTGATTTGAATACAGGGTAAGTAATAGCATTTGATATTTTTTCAATAAATCAAATCACAAATCACCATCTATCGAAAAAACGAGTGTCCAGAGGTTTCTATTACCTTCAGTATTTCCTCAGCTGAATCAGTAAGTCTTACTTTCTGTGCATATTCAGTTGTATAATTCATTTTAATGATTGAAATTACGTATTGAGGTGGGGCCGTCTGATAAATTCAAAGATTTGCTACTTTTTAATCTTTTTTTTTTTATTTTTACTCTTCTGGGGAGATCGCTGTAGAGTTTGAACAATTAACTATGGTGTACCTAAAGTAACAATTCAACCTGCTGAACTAAATTCCGAGTCATTTATGTTCAAAAATAGTTTGACTCATCATATATTGCCTTCCTCTTTGAGTCAGTAATAGAAAATTATTATGATTACAGAAACTGATGTAATTTGATGTATTAGATTTAGTTTTCATTATTCTTGTCAGTTTTTGCATCTGTGGACAGTGAATCCTGAAATATTGATCTTTCTACAACATGTAGTTCAGTGAATTTTGATAAGGTGTATAAAATTTGGTTCAGAGTGAATATTTTCATGGTTTAACTCAGTAATTTATCTCAATTATCTAATTTTGATCACTCACTCTGTCCTTTTGAATTCAAGAGAAAAAATATCAAGCGACAAAAACTTGAAATATGGCACCAGTTTGTGAAGTAACACAGTTGCTATTGCTGGGGAAATTGTTATGTAATTTAGTACTTTACTTCATTATGTGGTAGATCTACACTAAGAATATTCATTGATACATGAACCTGGTGTAGACAATTATAGATAAAAAAAAACTGTGTATTTTTGTTACACGGAATTACTTCCCATTTGGGATGGTATCTGACATGAAGTAATTGTTACGTCATCAAATTCCATGGACACTGGTCAAAACTCTGGGAAATGATGGTCCAGAAATGACATTTCCATTGAAAATGTATGACATCATAATTGTGTAACATCAGATACCGTCCCAAATCGGAAATTACTCTGATTAACGAAAAGACTCCATACAATGGTACGTTAGAGATCCCCTACTGCATGCAGTATGTCTGTTATATAGGACATATTTCTCCCATGCATTTGTCAGGTGCTGTCACCAGATCAGTGAATTAAGCTTGGCATAATATAAAACAATAAACAAACATCCACTTTATTGGTCGCCAACTACAACATGTAGTTCCTGGTAAAGATCTGTTGCCGGCCACTGGCGAAGTCACCAAATTTTCATTTTGCACAAAACACAAGTTTGATGACGCACACAAAATTGGACAAGTTAGACATTTGATAATGCCATCATAGTTTACAAGCCAAATAAGGCTTTCGTTGGAATAGAACCCACATTCTTTCGAATTTGATAGAGTCAAGCTGCTTATTGATCCAGTGGTATATGTTATAATTGTATATCTTATATATATTTGTTGACTTTTTTCAGGGTTGATATTGATATTTATTTCATCGATGATAAGATAAAGGAAGTATTCCTACTAACATCAGAGGTTGTTAATAATCTATTTGACGTCATAATTTCTAAATGGAATCCTGGGTGTGAAATTCCCTACGCAGTTTTACAGACAGGGTGAGTTACTGTTTGCAAATTTTCCCTTGCAATATTTAAATCAAAAACCCTTGAAAAAATAATGTTTTTGGGAGGTTTTTTTGCCGCCTGAGGATTTGGTTGGTTGGTTGGTTGATTGGTGTTTTACATCGCTTTCAACAATATTTCAGTTATATCGCGACATGGATTCGCAGGAGGTTACCAACCTCTTAAACATAGTGACACAACCCGGGAATCAAACCGGAATCGCCGGCGCCACAAGTCAAGCGCTTAACCACTACACCAAGCCTGCCTCCCTGAGGATTTGAAAATCCTTTGACTTACATACACCTTTAACAACCAAAATACAAATAAAATAATAATGATTATACTTATAATGATAAAGATTATAGTAAAAATAATCTAATTGCAAAAAACATTATTAAATCTGATGATTGCTCATATAACTGAAAGGAATAATAATAATTTGGGAATTTATAAAGATGACTTTTTTTACCTTACTTATGTATATGATTTTTCTTCAATTTATTGTTATTAAGTATTATGTAATGAAGGGGAAAACATTATGGATTATATAATGATACAAATGTTTGTTTTCAATTCCATTGATTTCATGTTTTTATTTTCATAATTGTTGATTATTATTCAAAAATTGGATCGTGCCCTGAAATCCAGTTATTAAAAAACGTTTGATTCTTAATGTTTTATTTCTTTCTCTTATTATGTCATGTATTTCAGATTATTTTCATTGCTATCATCTTCGGACTTTATGATTCAACATTTATTGAAAAAAAGACTACATACATTATACAAATTCAAAAAGGTAATTAATTAATTCTTATTAATTCTACCATTGTGGTAATAGACGTTTTCCCATTTTACGTGATGTAAGGGGCCTTACACCAGACATGCTACTTTTTGCCAGGGTTTTCATTATGATGTTAAAGCTAGCATAGTGACGTCAGAATAAAATGACATTATTTTTTACAGTAAATTATATGTCTGGCATGTAATGAAATATATAAAATCAATAGGAAAATGGTAGGTTGTAATCTTCAGGGGCCAGTTGTTCGAAACTTTAACAAATGGTTTAGCTAACCAGTGGTTAAAGTTTGAGAGACAAGTACTTTGATTTATAAGATTTCTGTATAAAAATCTAAATTACTTTACAAAGCTTGTATCGTATGCTACAGATCAGTACACAGACTATGAGCTAAAGTCTGCTCATTTCTACAAGATACTCAGATGAAATTTAACCATTGGTTAGCTTAACCAACGGTTAAAGTTTCGAACAACTGGCCCCAGTTAGATAAGGTTCAGATCGGGAAAAAGTGTCAACAACTAGCAGTCAGCATGATATGTGGCATAAAACGAAGGGAGACTGAGATTTTGATTAGTTTAAACAATATTTATTTCCAAATAAGGAGCATACACAATGTATAGCAATATATAAATTAATAGGGATTTGGAGAAAAGTGGATCGCTTATATTAATACATCTCCCTGAGATTTTGATTCAATGGACTACAACCCCCTTTATTTGTCAAGCTTACTCAGAAAATTATTCATCAATACTCCATGAAATAGTTTGAAAGAAAAATTCCCAGATATCTAATGAAAATGTAGTCTCAGGATTTTAATGTTTGAAATTTGAAATTGACATACCACATCAAAGTATTGAAGTTATACTATTATATATAGATTTGGTCTTTTCTTACTACAGAGTTATCTACCCTTTAAGAATGTATCTGACATAGAATAACTATGACAGTGTTATAGTAACGGATGTAAAACTAAGGAAAACAAGTATATTGAGTATTGCTGAAACAATACATGTCCCCCACTGGTTTCCATACATTTACTAAGTCCAAGGGATGTAACTCTTCCAAAAATCGGTCAAGCATGACCAAACTCTACTTGAACTGTAACTCATCAATACATAGCTACATACCGAATTTTTAGTCCGTAACTTCAATGGTTGCAAAAAAATGTATGGAAAACCAAAGTGTCTTAGATAGATGGACAGACAGACATACAGATGGAGTGAAAACCTAAACATACAGACAGAGTGGAAAGCTATAGTCTCCTCATGTTTTACGAATGGGGAACTAATATAGGGACAAAAATGACGTTTCAATATGAACTCTTTTAGATCACTAAGGTTGTTGACATCAGATACCTACCCAGGTAGTAAATAACTCTGTACTTGGAAATCATAAATATTTTATGAATTTCCTTGTTATGCATTTTCTTAAGTAATAATTTGATATCTTTTAAAGAGCAATGGCATCACGGTGAACTCGAGCTTTCGAGAGAGTGAGATCATTGTAGCGATACAGCACATCATTGACGAGGCCAAAGTAGTCTTAGAGCAAACCACACAAACTCTTGTTGCTAGGCAACAATTACTAGTCTCAAAGCAACTAAGGTCAAGACAGCGGGAGAATCTTCAAAGATTAATCAATAGGTCAGTAACCATGAACCATTGACATATTTTGTGTCTTCATATTTCATTTATGTAATGTTGAAATATTTGGAATGTAGTGTGCATTCAGTGCAAGTGTGGCCAGCCAAACAAGAGACACTTTCTCTATGTTCAGTGTAATCTTTTGAAAAGTATGGGATATGGCTTTCATAAAATCTGTTTAAAATTGATAACATTTTTTCTTACTTCATGACCTTGACCTTAGAAATATTTTCCAAACCTTTAAATCTCAGCAGTACCTGTTGAAAACATCTTTATTTCTTGTAACTAGAGCTTTTGATTGTAACAATACTTTATGATCTAAAAGACAATCCTGATTATAAATTTCATCAAATTGTTACTTTCATTAATTAACAAGTGGATATGTATTGACAGGAAAAACTGAAAGGTATAATGACAGGAAAGTTGACAGGAAAGATATAGATATACATACATTACGCACTTTATAATATCATTCAAGTAATATTATCTTCAATTTCATTATTTATATATTATTAATTTCTTCAAAAGAATTTTAACACCAAGAAATATGTGAAAATAATATGTTATTTATTGTCAGGGTTGGCATAGGTGTACATACCATTAACATAATGACAGGAAAAATGTAATGACAGGAGTGCCAGGGATATTTTGTTTGTTTTTAAGGGATTCTTAAAGTAATATCTATTAAAAATCTTGTTTGTATTATATCAATTGCATTAATATTGTTATCATTATGAAAAAAAGACAAATATATTGATGACCTGTGGGGCATATAAGTGATTAATATTGGAATAAAATTTTATGCAATTCTCTTTATTCTATTGTTAAAAGTATTATTAAAGTCGACAAGATATGAATTATTTTAATTTCAAGATTATTTTAATCGAGGTGAAAAGTGTATATTTTAAAAGAAGTCTGGTGTGGGAAGATGCATGCACTCTGATTATGTGGGTTAGGCCCTCGATCGTCCTTGAATACACAATTATTATAATGACAGGTACAGTACACTGACAGGAATGACGAGAATAATTCATGACACGAGTATTGATTATATTTCTTTCAGTTTATTCTTTACAGAAATCTAAGCCACAGAAAACATTTCCATGTTACCAGACCCCACGGCGTGGACGTGTTTCTGATAGGGGTCCTTTATTTTTTATTAAAATTTTATTCATGCAACATATTATTATGAAACACCAACCAGACCTACTCGTAATGAGCTTCTCTACCATGAGAAACGGTATTGGTTGTGTTTTAATTTTTTCATTGTAGATATTTTAATTTAATCTTATTTTCTGTCTCTAAACTCTGTGAGGAGTACAGAACCAGTCAGCATCTGCATCAGATTTGTTGGAGCAAGAACGATGGCGCCATTCTTGACACTCCTCCTCAGAGCAGTCACAACCTACTATTTCTTCCATACAACTTGGCCTATTGCATCTGCAGTCACATGGGATGAAGAAGGACATTACTTTCTTTTTATTAATTTTTGTCTTTGGTGGGACTTTAGGGAAAGGTGTCATCTGTTTCTTCTCTAGACAATAAACCAGATGGTCCCTAAGATAGCACTCATTGTGTAAGTAATGTTTTCTACCCCAGAGAAGCGGCCATAGCAAAATTCAACTAAATTTGCTATGGCATGTAGACCACAATCATGGTTGTTGTTTTGCTGTTGGATGTAGGGTACTTTGACTGATATATTCGATTTACCCAAGCCATAAGTTGCTGTGAGCTGAATCTCAAGAAAGGGAGATAACTGATGGTTCTTGACATTCAATAAACTATCAAGTATATGCACTTGTCCATTTTCACCTTTGATACTGGTTACCCAGTGGTGTTTTCCAGTATGATGTATCTGAGCTGCAGGAGAGGAAACTTCCTGGAATGCTTTTTCATTTCTACATGATGAGATCTGTTTTCCTCTTCCATCCACAATGGTGCAAATGATGTGGATTGCAACCCATTCATGTCAGGGAATTGGACGCGTAGCATATTTTGAACTGTGTCCATAATGTCAGAGCAGAGGTCTCTGTTTTTATCTAATATGGTATTCTTATGTCCAGTATTTAGTCTGCCAACCCACCTCTTCTCTACAGGTTCTCGCATTGTAAGTCATTTCTTTGCAGGAAGGATGGCAGTGGTGCATGCTGCAGGACTTTTAAATGGAAGTTTCTTTTTTGATTTTGGCGTTTTTGTTACCTCGTGTTTAGGAGTGCTCACAATGGAGTCTGGCGCAGGAATAACCACTGGATCTGTATCATTGATGCGTGGTCTTTTTCTACCGGATTTTTTGTCACCCCTTTTTAGGCTTCACTTGGAGAGTGTCCTCAGATTAACTTCTGTTTTTTCCTCATTTATATCCAGTCCCACAAACATCTTTACAGCCATGATGTGGTAGCACATTGAAACCGATGGACATTGGCATGTCTCTGGTATTATCCATAAAATCATCTTTGATTATCACCTACACAACCTTATATTTCATAAGATACAATGCAATGATATTTCTTATTTTAGAAAGCAATTTGACAACATTTCCTTCAGGTATCATGTTTATATCTGATGTTTTCCTGTCATTTAATATTTTTATTCCATGCTAGCATCCATATAATTATATCATTACAATTCATTATTTCTTATATCATCATTTCTTTTACTAATTCTTTAAATATTTCATTTTTTGTATATAGATATATAGATGTGGTGGTAAAATGCTCATAGAAGATACAAAGCAATGGAAAATAAACATTTCCTGTCAATATATTCCTGTCATTATACCTTTTTCGTTTTCCTGCCAATACTCTGTCTTAGAAAATACCAACAGAATCCATTATTTTATGGCAAAATTCATTCAGTGTACTCTAGTTAAGTATTGCAAATGATTTTATCATTCAAATAAGACATTTTGAATGCAAAAAAATTTATTACAATGTGAAATGTTAGTTTTCCTATCTTCCTGTCTTTATACTTTTCCTGTCATTATACCCTGCCATGTTATGATCTACAGATCGAGTTTTCCTTTTATTGCAATTGACCCACTTTTGCAAGAGTTATTGCCCTTTGAACAAAATTCATTTTCTGAACTTTTTCTCACATGCTTTGACATATTGAACTGACATTTGGTATATAACTTCAATGTGATGATCTACAGATAATGTTTTACTTTTTAGCTCACCTGAGCCAAAGGCTCAAGTGAGCTATTGTGATCAATCACCGTCCGTCGTCCGTCGTTAACTTTTCACATTTTCGACTTCTTCTCCAGAACCACTGAACAGAATTTGATGAAACTTGATAAGCATGTAGTACTCATGGTCCCCTACAAGTGTTGTTGTTTTTCGTCCGGATTCATCAACAGATGGCGCCACCACAGGCAAAAGTAGGTCAAAGAGGGTACCCTCCTTTGACAAACTTCTTCTTCAGACCGGGGGCATACAGAGACAAACCGAATGCATAGGAATGATCTAGAGGGATGTGTGAAGAAGTGTTGTTATTTTTGGTTCCGTTCCGAAATCAAATTTTTGACGTTTTTTTGACGTTATTTTGTACTTGGTAGTTTTAATGCAGAAAAGAGGTATTTTTTTCTTTTAGTAAACATTGATGCATTAATTTGGTTTAATTTGATCATTTTGATGGTAAGAAATACTACTGCAAAGAAAATTTTTCAATATTTTATGTTTTGGATTTTTTATGAATTTTTTAAGACTTTCAAGAAAAAGGGGGGGTGGGATAATTGGTGTAAACATTTCACATTTTGAACTTTTTCTTCGGAACCACTTCATGGAATTCAATGAAACTTGGCATGCATCAAATACTCAAGGTCCCTGACAAATGTGGTCATCTTTGTCAGGATCCATGAACAGGTGGCACCATCACAGACAAAAGTAGGTCACAGAGGGTACCCTCCTTTGACAAACTTCTTATTCAGATAGGGTGCATACAGCGACAAACCGACTGCATAGGAATGATTTAGAGGCATATGGGAAGAAGTGTTGATATATTTGGTTCCATTCCGAAATCAAATTTTTGACGTTTTTTCATTTTTATTTTGGACTTTGTTATTTTAATGCATTAAAGAGTTATTATTTTCTTTTAGTAAACATTGATGCATTCATTTGGTTTCATTTAATCATTTCTGTGGTAAGGAATGCTGGTGCGAAGGAATTTTTTCAATATCTCGATTTTTGAATTTTTTATGAATTTTTTAAGACTTCCAAGAAAAGGGGGGGGGACAATTTTTCATATCTTCAACTTGATCTACAGAACAACTTGAAGGATTGTGATAACTGGGTAGGATGCAAGTACTCATAGTCCTTTTCAAAGGTTTTGTTTTTTGTGCGGATCATCCAAATTGGTTAACAGATAATGCCACCATGTCTAAAAGTAGGTCTCACAATGGTACATACACCACTTGGTAATTGAAATATGGAGAGTAGCGGTTCAAATCCAGCTGTGGTCAAAAAATTTTTTTTTTTTTTTTACACATCTGAATAAGTTTTTAGACGTTTCTCAATACTCAACATATGAAATTAGGAATTTTACGTTTAAGACTTCCAAAAAAAAAGGGGGGGGGGGTGTTTTGGCCATTTTTCACTTTTTCAACTTTTTCTACAAAACTGTTTGAAGGATTTTAATAAATCTTGGTAGAAATAAGTCACTTATGATCCTCTTCAAATTCTGTTGTTTTCGTCCAGACCTCTTTACAGGTGGCGCCACCATAGTCAAGAGTAGGTCACAAAAGAGTCCCTCGTTTAACAATATTCTTTTTCATAAGGGCTGTATACAGAGACAAACAGAATGCATAGAAATGATCTAGAGGGATGAGTGAAGATGTATTGTCATTTTGGTTCCCTTCCAAAATCAAATTTTAGAATTTTTTTCGACATTTCTTTGGACTTGGTGATTCAATGCAGAAAAAAGTGTCATATTTCCTAGTTAATTGATAATGATGATTTCTTATGGACTATTGTGATCATATTATGGTAAGGATTGTTACTTTGAAAGAATTTTGTCAATATCTCAATTTTTGGATTTTTTATGAATTTTTTAAGACTTCCAAATGAGGGTGTATAGGAACAATTCAATCACATTTTTCACTTCTGCTGTTATACCACATGAAAGATTTTAATGAAACATGGAATACATGAAGTACTAAAAGTCCTCTATCAATTTGGTAAATTTCATCGAAATTGGTTAACAGATAATGCCACCATGTCTAAAAAGCAGTTCTCACAATTATACATATACCACTTGGTAATTGAAATATGGAGAGTAGCGGTTCAAATCCAGCTGTGGTCAAAATTTTTTTTTCATTTCTTTACACATCTAAATAAGTTTTTAGATGTTTCTCAACACTCAACATATGAAATTAGGCAATTTTAAGTTAGATCTGGACAATATTTGAAACAATTGTTGTTCATGACCCAGACTTGAAATCAGTCAACAAAAGGCCCCACCTAAAGAAAATGACTAACTTGTTGCCCTGAATGACTTCTTGCAGAGACAAAGGAAATGCTTAATATCAAAATCACCTGAATGGATGTGCAAAAAAGTGTTGTTTTTTATTCTAGCCTGAAATAAAATTTGACATATTTTCAACATCTGTGTTGACTTAGTCACATTAATGCAAAAATAAATGAATTCTTCCTTCATGCATGACTGATAATCTAGGTACTCAGGTGAGCGATATAGGCCCACTTGGGCCTCTTGTTTTGTGATTGACCCACTTTTCCAAGAGTTATTGCCCTTTGGCTGAAATTTTTTTCCGCACTTTTTTGTCATGTTCTTTGACATGATACCGAACTGAAACTTGGTATATGACTTCAATATGATGATCTACAGATCAAGTTTAAATTTTGTTTAAATTTCTTGTGACAAAACCTTTTAATAAGCACCAAATGTTCAGCTTACTATCAAGCTATGTTGACTACTCTTCTTTACATAAAGGGATAAACTAGTGCATGTTTCAACTTTGTTGCAATGCAGGGGAGGTGGGGATTTGTCCCGTTAGGACAGTTCTAGTTTTGACCTTGACTTTGATCTGAGAAATAATTTTTTTTTAACTTTTAACCTTGGGCAAGTCTTTAGAATATTAAGTGTCATTATTTTTGGTGACTAGAGCTTTTGATTGATACCATGTTTCCTTACATGAGTTTGTTTGAGACCTTGACCTTGATGTTACTAATAGATTCATATTTATTGAATAGCATATATGAAGTACAGACAAAAGATACTTCTTATTTGCAATATGTTTGCACTGAGAGACACCCATGAATGTACATGAAAGTAAAGTCCTCAGGAATAACAGGTACTTTACAATAGTAAAACTCTTGTGACAACTCTTTTGACAACTCTTTTGACAACTCTTGTGACAACTCTTTTGACAACTCTTGTGACAACTCTTTTGACAACTCTTGTGACAACTCTCGTTAAGAATCTGAGAATCTCATCCTTATCAACATTTCTATTTTTAGTTTTCCGTTCCTGCATCAAGCACTGGTATTCATGGCATTTGTGGCCACTTGGCAGATATTTGATCTGAAATCCTCGGCCGTTAATGTCCCATTACTCTTGAAGTAAGTTGATACTTTCATCAATAAATTTGTTTGATTCTTGTTTTCTTGTCGTCAGAATTACTGCTCTAATAAGGTGACAATATCTGCAGAAATTTAGCCCTTTGCAACAGAGCCATAAGAAATAGTGAAGGTTCTTTTATGTGTCACATGTTCCGTGTCACTGGATTTCGGTTTTTACTATCTTAAATGTGCTGTGTCACTTACCTCAGTTTTTAGCTCACCTGAGCCGAAGGCTCAAGTGAGCAATTGTGATCAATCGTAGTCCGCCATTAACTTTTCACATTTTCGACTTCTTCTTCAGAACAGCTGAACAGAATTTGATGAAACTTGGTATGCATGAAGTACTCATGGTCCCTTACAAGTGTTGTTGTTTATCGTCCAGATCCGTCAGCAGGTGGCGCCACCAAGGCAAAAGTAGGTCACAGAGGGTACCCTCCTTTAATAAACTTCTTCTTCAGACCGGGGGCATACAGAGACAAACCAAAATGCATAGGAATGATCTAGAGGGATGTGTGAAGAAGTGTTGTTGTTTTTGGTTCTGTTCTGAAATCAAATTTTTGACGTTTTTTCCACACTTTTTTGGACCTAGTAATTTTCAATGCACAAAAGTGTCATGTTTTTCAGTTAATTGATAATGATGATTTCTATGGACTATTTTGATCATGATTATGGGGAGGAATATTATTGTGAAAGAATTTTGTCAATATCTCAATTTTTGGATTTTCTATAAATTATTTAAGACTTCCAAATGAGGGTGTATAGGGACAATTCTTCACATTTTTAACTTCTGCTGTTATACCACGTGAAAGATTTTAATGAAACATGAAGTACTATAGGTCCTCTATCAATTTTGTACATTTCATCCAAGTTGGTCAACAGATGGTGCCACCATGTCTGAAAAATAGGTCTCACAATGGTACATATACCACTTGGTAATTAAGATATGGAGAGTAAAAGTTCAAATCTGGACAATATTTGAAAGAATTGCTGTTCATGACCAAGACTTGAAATCAGTCAACAAAAGGCCCCACCTAAAGATAATGACTAAGTTGTTGCCCTGAATCACATCTTGCAGAGACAAAGCAAATGTTTAATATCAAAATCACATAAATGGATGTGCAAAAAAGTGTTGTTGTTTTTTATTCTGGTCTGAAGTAAAATTTGAAATATTTTCAACATTTATGTTGACTTAGTCACAGTAATGCAAAAATAAATAACTTCTTCCTTCCTGCATGACTGATAATCTAGGTACTCAGTTGAGCAAAATAGGCCCACTTGGGCCTCTTGTTACTCACATGTTCTGTGTCACTGGACCTTCATTTTACTATCTTACATGTTCTGTGTCACTGGACCTCGGTTTTTACTATCTTACATGCTCTATGTCACTGGACCTCGATTTTTACTATCTCACATGTTCTGTGTCACTGGACCTCGGTTTTTTTTTATCATACATGCTCTATGTCATTGGACCTCAGCTTTTACTATCTCACTTGTTCTGTGTCACTGGACCTCGGTTTTTACTATCTTACATGTTCTGTGTCACTGGACCTCGATTTTTACTATCTTACATGATCTGTGTCATTGGACCTCTGTTTTTATTATCTCACATGTTCCGTACCACTGGACCTCGGTTTTTAAATTACTATCTAACATGTTCCGTGTCACTAGACCTTGGTTTTTACTGTCTTACATGTTTGGTGTCACTGGACTTCGGTTTTTACTATCTTTTATGTTCCGTGTCACTGGACTTTGGTTTTTATTATCTTTTATGTTCCGTGTCACTGGACTTTGGTTTTTACTGTCTCATGTGAAAGACTGGACAATGACAAATAAGTAACAGAATTTGCGACCTCTAGGTTATCAACCATTCATGTAAGGGATTGAGCTATTCCTGCTCTTGTCAATAAAAGAATAGCAGTATTGATTGGAATCATGCACATCTTTGAAAAATATATCCTATGAATATTAAAGGAAGGTATGCACAGTTAAAAGACTTAATTTAAAAGAAAAATTATCTCAAGAATTTAAACGGTTGTCTTAAATAAAGATTTAAAATGTTTTAGTGAGAAAAAATATATGTTGATAATCGAGATAAACGTAAATAAGATTCTTGTTTTGTAAACATGACCTTCTTATATTTAACACAGCACATGCACACTGATGTATATCAAAATCATACATGCACATACAGTCGTGTCGCAGATTCAAAATAACAATAGTCACCTAGTCGCCTCGTGGTTAAAGTATATAAACAGGTGATCCCACAGTTCATTGCAACAAACAAACAAGAGATCGTGCGATGTTTGTATACAATGAATTTCCCAAGGCTCATACAGGTTTAAAAATAGCAATAAAATGTTCGGGAGAATTTTAAGCAAATAAGATAGATAAATATTATTTTTTGTAAGATTTAGGGCAAAATTAATTTATTTGTATCTCACTCTTGTTTAACTGTGCATACCTCCCTTCAAATATATAAGATCCTGGGCAATAAAATAAAATAAAATATAGAGGATAGTTGATATGACTTTTTTTCAGCATCATTTCACATTTTACATTCTTAATTTCTGTTTTTTGATTTACTTTTTAAATTTTCCTGTATGATCTCAGGTTTTTGAAGTCATCTCTACAACTCATGGAAAATCTCAGGACTTTGACACATCCAGAAAAAAACAAATGGAAAGAGGCAATTGATTTATGGAGTATCTTTATGAACAAAGCCAAAATATCTGTCCCAAATATATTCTGCACAGTCCCATTTCAGGTATACCCTTCCTAGGAATGGAGCCAGATATTTTCATATGGAATATATTTCGTCAACATATACTGCACATCATGATGACATATATATCTGTTTCCTTGACATTCTGTACATATTGATTAGAACCATTCTAAATATTTACTCTTTTTTGGAAACTTTTACATTGTTTATTGTCTCAAAATTTGTTTCATACATCTATACTACAAGAATCAATGAATAAATTTATTTTGCATAATATTCCTTTTTATACATACGTCTTCATACGGGACATATTATGTTATGGCGTTGTCCGTCTCTCGCCCAACCTTTTTCTGGGCCTAAACTTTTTACCCATTACATCAATTTGAATGATATTTCACAGAATTGTTGCCCATTACCCAAGGGTGTGTCATGACCTTGAACCAAGGTCATATCTGCAAGGTTAAGGTCACAGTGCCTATGATGGATAAATCTTTGTCCAGGCCATAAATTTTTACACCTTGCATGGATTTGAATAATATTTCAAAGAATTGTTGCCCAGTTACCCAAGGGGTGTCATGGCCTTGAATCAAGGTCATATCTGCAAGGTCAAGGTCATTGTGTATATAATGGATAAATTTTGAACCAAGGTCATATCTGCAAGATCATGGTAACAGTGCTTCTGTTTCCCACTTCAGTTTTAGTGACAGGCATATTATGCAGCGTTAGAAGTTGCTCTTGTATAGATTTGCCTCTCGAAAATCATATTTGTTACAAAAAATAAACATGACATGTGCAAATGTAGAGCTTTCCTGAGTCATTTTAAGGTTTTCTTGTGTTTCATATAGCTATATTATTTCTGAAGCTATACAGAAATCCCATTTACAGTATATTTATCTACCCAAGGTGCATGTATTTTTACCAGGTTTTTTTGAGAAATGGCTGTATCATATAAGCAAACACAATAATATAAAGTCAAAAAAATAATTTGCTTTGCATTGAATTCTATGAAGGTGTCTCAGTAAGGATAGCAGAACTACAAAAAGTATTCCTAGTTTGGAGAAATTGTCCGCATACTTTGGTTGATTTATGAACAGATAGACATTCAGACATATACCTTAAAGATGGCAGGCCACTTTTCACAAGGGAATTAACTCCATATCTCTTGGGATTCAAAAATCAAGTACATTTGACTCTCATTTACTTTAACAGGGACAACTGGAATTTCTCTAAATTGGAATTTATTGTAAAGACTCGATTCTAAATTCTTTATATAAATATACATCCCTATTTCGGTTTGAGTAATTGTACATGGGCCCTTTGGAAGCTGTAGCTTCAGTGGATGAGGTGCTCATCATGTGACCAAAAGGTCCAAGGTTGAACTCCTGACGTGATCACACTCTTGTCCTGTCTTTTGGAGGGGACAGTGAATACCGAGGTCTCATGTCATGGTAGATGTGGTACTTAAAAGATCCCTCGCTGCTAAGGGATGGTCACTTGCAAAGGTATGAATTTGTTTGCAATGCATCAGGCAGATGCCATCACCATATATATATATATATATATATATATGTGAAATAGTCCACGTGTGAGGTAAAACAGTTATCAGTCAATGGGCCTTTTGAAGTCTAGTAATCAAGAGTCATCTGTGTGTTCAGTAATTGAATATGTGACTTCAAAGTAAGTCCATGGCAAATAATCATGTATCAACTAAAGCCTCGGTCACTTCTTTTTTTTCAATTCCAGTAAATATCAAAGAATTTTCAGTGGATAAACTTTCATGAATGTATAATATTGGGTTTTCTATTAGCTCACCTGAGCCAAAGGCTCAAGTGAGCTATTGTAACAGCGTGTTGTCTAGCAACAAGCATCATAAACTTTTCACATTTTTGACTTCTTCAAAACCACTGGAAGGATTTTGATGAAACTTTGTAGGCATGAAGGACTCATGGTCCCCTACAAATATTAATGTTTTTTGTCTGGATTCATCATAAGGTGGCACCACTACAATCATGTAGGTCACAGAGGGTTCCTTCCTTCTTCAGACCAGCTGCTCACAGAGACAAACTGAATACAAAGGAATGATCTAGAGGGATGTGTGAAGAAGTGTTATTGTTTTCGGTCCCATTTTGAAATCAAATTTTTGACATTTTTTCAACTTTTTTTTTTTGTTTTTGTTTTTTGGGGATTTAATGATTTCAATACAGAAAAGTGCATTTTTTCTCCTTTAGGTGATTATGATGCTTGATTATGATGCTTTCTTTTAATTATAAGTATTTTTAAGAATAATATTGTGAAAGACTTTTTGTTAATATGTTGATTTTTTTTTTTTATGAATTTTTTAAGACTCTCAAAAAAGGGGAGGAGTATTCTTTCACATTTTCAACTTCTTCATCAGAAGCACTTGAATGGGTTTTTTTTTAAACTTGGTAAGAATGAATTAATAGACTAAGTGATTTCAGTGCAGAAAAATGCAATTTTTCTCCTTTAGGTGATCATGATGCTTTAATCTGGTTTCTTTTAATCATGATTATAGTAAACAAAGTTACTGTGAAAGAATTTTGTCAATATGTCTTTTTTTGGGTTTTTTTTTTAATTTTTTAAAACTGTCAAAAGAAAGCTGGGGAGGGAGGAGGTAGTATTCTGTCAGTTTCAACTCTTCTTCAGAACCACTTAAATGATTTTGATGAAACTTGGTAGGAATGAAGTATTAATGGTCCTCAACAAGTGTTGTTGTTTTTCATCCAGATCTGTCAACAAGTGGTGCCATCACTGGTAAAAGTAGATCACAGACAGTATTACCCTCCTTTGGCAATCTTCTTCAGACCAGCTGTAAACAGAGACGAATGAAATGCAAGGGAATGATCTAAAGGGATGTGTGAAGAAGTGTCATTGTTATTGGTTCCATTCGGAAATCAAATTTTTGATGTTTTTACGTCTTCTTGGAGTGGTGATTTCAGTGAAGAAAAGTGTAATTTTTCTCCTTTAGTTGACAATGCTGCTTTAATTTGGTTTCTTTTGTATCATAATTATGGTAAGGAATGTAACCATGAAAGACTTTTGACAATATCTGTATTTTTGGTTTTTTATGAATATTTTGGGGCCTACAAAAGGGGACTTGTTTTCCATGATTTCAATTTCTGCTGCAGAAACACTGGAAGGATTTTGATGAAACTTGGTAGGAATGAAGTACTCATGCTCTCTTGCAAGTTTTGTTCTTTTTCATCCAGTTCTGTCTACAGCGTTTTTAGTATTCACTTGCTGTAAATTATTATCGATTAAAGGGTTATGAATTTTAATTTGGCCTGCATAAACAATTGCTTAATGTTGATGATGATTCAAATTTTACACTCAGTTTTCAGTACAACATGTAGTCACAACACAATAAACATCATGGAATATGAATATTTATCTTCAAATTTTTCAAGTTGTCTGTTGAATAAGCAAATTGCGTTCATATGGGCGATATAGGCCCATTTGGGCCTCTTGTATTTCATGAATATTTTATGACCTGATATTTTATTCTTTATAGGTATTCCCTATTTATTTGAATACTCATTTCTATATGAACCTTAGGAGAAGTCATTTCTATATGAACCTTAGGAGAAGTCATTTCTATATGAATTTTGGGAGAAGTCATTTCTATATGAACTTTGGGAGAAGTCATTTCTATATGAACCTTGGGAGAAGTCATATATGAACCTTAGGAGAAGTCAATTCTATATGAACCTTGGGAGAAGTCATTTCTATATGAACCTTAGGAGAAGTCATTTCTATATGAACCTTAGGAGAAGTCATTTCTATATAAACCTTGGTAGAAGTCATTTCTATATAAACCTTGGGAGAAGTCATTTCAATATGAACCTTAGGAGAAGTCATTTCTAAATGAACCTTAGGAGAGGTCATCTCTATATAAACCTTGGGAGAAGTCATATCTATATGAACCTTAGGAGAAGTCATTTCTATATGAATCTTGGGAGAAGTCATTTCTATATGAACCTTGGGAGAAGTCATATATGAACCTTAGGAGAAGTCATTTCTATATGAACCTTAGCAGAAGTCATTTCTATATGAACCTTAGGAGAAGTCATTTCTATATGAACCTTAGGAGAAGTCATTTCTATATAAACCTTGGTAGAAGTCATTTCTATGTATACCTTGGGAGAAGTCATTTCTATATGAACCTTAGGAGAAAATTAAGTCATTTCTACATGAACCTTAGGAGAAGTCATTTCTATATGAACCTTAGGAGAAGTCATTTCTATATGAACCTTAGGAAGAGTCATTTCTATATGAACCTTAGGAGAAGTCATTTCTATATAAACCTTGGGAGAAGTCATTTCTATATGAACCTTAAGAGAAGTCATTTCTACATGAACCTTAGGAGAAGTCATTTCTACATGAACCTTAGGAGAAGTCATTTCTACATGAACCTTAGGAGAAGTCATTTCTATATGAACCTTAGAAGAAGTCCTTTCTATATGAACCTTGGGAGAAGTCATTTCTATATGAACCTTAGGAGAAGTCATTTCTATATGAACCTCTAAGGAGAAGTCATTTCTAAATGAACCTTAGGAGAAGTCATTTCACTGGAAAATGAAGCTAGTTATGAAACACTACCTCTAACATGTGTATTTAGAATCCAGTGATATAGTTTAACATTCTTGATGCTTCTATTATTGCTGCATGCGCAGATACAGAGGGGGTATTGGGGGGACCCCCCTGGAATCCGAAAATTTTACCCAAAAAAAAGGTAATATTTGGGCACTTTTGGTTTGAGGTCCCCCCCCCCTTTCGTCTTAAGAGAAAAATTTACTTTTTTTGGTTGGACCCCCTATGACAAAAATTTCTGGATCCGCGCATGTGCTGTAATCATAAAGTTAACATTTGCAAATTGATATTCATAGATAGTGGTGTGTAAGATGAGTGAAGATGAAAAACCCGAGTATATTTAACACCCCCATCTACTTCGTAATACACAGGGGTGGATCTAGGAATTTTTCCCCAAAACACGACAACAGCCAAATGCTTTTCAAATTCTAAACTTCAAACTTCACCTCTATCGCACATCGAAGTTCGTAATAAAATGCAAAATATAACTTATCTTAAATGGAAGGGAAAATCTCTTATTCAACTGTATGACATAGACCACCATATGACAGGTTGAAAAAGTTACCGGTTTTGATTTTCCAGAATTCCTCACCCCACTCACCCCCTCTTTTAGTCTCATTTGCGTTTGAAAAATAAACTGGGATTCAAATCCTTGAAATTGTATATTTGGATCCACTGATGATACATTTTTCTAACATTAACTTGTATTTACTTATAGACAAAAACGTCACGAGTGACATTCTTGAATATTGACTTGTTTTAATTTTTAGATATTTTAGCTTTCTTGTCGAATAATCCTTATTGTCATTTATGCATTATAAAATTGACATTTAATTTTCATGCAAATATGTATCTTTTTATAGAGTTAAGTCTATTTTCATCAATATATATAAAGCACAAATAGATTCAGTGAAACACCTGGGCGTATTATAGACCTTGGATCTCCGAAGAAGTACCTGTAGAAATAAAGACAAATTAGACAAACATATAAAGCACAAAGACACTACAGCTAACGAGGCAATCTATATTTCACTTATATTCATTCCCCGACGGGGACTCGAACCCACAACCCATGTACCTAATCACCTAGCTGTCATGCATCCTACCATCTAACTGACTGAGCTACCCGAGCTCCACAAAAATAGAGCTTTAATAGCCAATCATTAGCTAATCGCATGCATGACAACATGGGTAAATCCCGACGTAAACGCAGGCGGATCCTCTGAAAGAATACAATCATTGAAACATATATCTAGGGGTGCCTTATTAGCTGTAGTGTCTTTGTGCTTTATATATATATATATATATATATATATATATATATATATATATATATATATATATATATATATATATATATATATATATATATATGTATATATATATAAATATATATATATATATATATATATATATATATACAAAACAAATTCTTAACAAAGAGATTTGAACAAGTGTAGAACAGTGTAACAGTGCAAGTGTTTGAAAACTGACTCTGTTGTCCGATTTCTGCATCCATGGGATGTACATGTAAGTGGCTGGAAGCTGCCCTTAATCTAAGGAAAGAGTTAAGATGTGGTGTCAAGTTCATTGGTATCATAACTTGGTAACAGATTTCAAAATACATGTACATGTGTCAGTTTATAGGTTGCTGGTGCAATTTATTTAGAATAATATTATTTCAAAACTCTCATTCCTTAACCTGTTGTTTACGTAAGTAAGCTGTAAATAAATAAATTTTTTGCAAAATTTTTACTGAGATACGATAATAAATGAGCAATATTTAGGCCAGGTAATACGAGTACTTGCGCGTAGCTCGATATCTGCTTTTAATTTATTTTCTTAGATACATGTAACTTCCAATAAAAAGAAAGCTCAGTTGACATCACGCATCGTGCGTCTCGACCAATGAACGCGTTCCTCCCAGTACAATATGGTATTTCATTCTGGTAATAAAGACAGTTGATTCTTCGACATCTTCGGATATAGGCGATAAAAGAGATGATGGAAATTAACGCATTTGAAATCTCGTATATTGTGCTGGCATCAGTGCTAACCCCAGCCGTGTTATTCAGCAGTGTGGCGGTTATAGGAGTCGCCCTCAAAGGACTGAAGCAGCCAAATTCGGCCAGGGTCTTCATTCTGTCCCAGGCCACTGCCGACTCTATCCAGGCGTGCCTTTTACCCATACATTGCACAGCTATTCTCACACATAACTCTTTAATGTGCATAGTGACTACGAAAACTCTGTTTTACCTTTCTGGAGTGATTTTGTTGTCCATTGCGGCGCTCGGTCTGGAACGGTTCTCCTTTTTTACCAACCCTGAGAAATACAATGCCAAACTTACAAAATTAAAAAGAGTTGTACTCGTCACATTCATTTGGTTGTACCCTCTAGTCCACTTGGTGGTTCCGGTCATCATATATTGGAATGCTGTTGGATTAATTCCAGTGGAAATGACGTGCACGATGGACGTCATCGGCGGTCGGCCATACTTCGTATTCTTCTTGCTCATGGTTTTTCCAGCTTATGTAGAAATCTGCTATAATCTATCTCAGATGATCAGAAATATACCCACTGTTCACTCAGATGCTAGGTCTTGTACAAAGAAGTATGTTTTAGTTGTGTTTCTCTACGTTTTGGCTCTTGCACTAATCGTTCTTCCACAGCATGTATATTTGGCATTCGCTTCGCTCGGAACTGAAATTCAAAATCTGACAGTTCTGCATTATTTTCTTTTTTGTGCTTCTTTAATTGCATTAGTAAATCCGTGGTTCTACGCACAAAGGGAGAACAACAACGTTTCTAATTTAAGCCGCGTGTATTTTGGCTATCTAACAAAAAGCAACACGAGTATTCATGTAGAGGAGCCGACCGTACATATTCAGTCCACCGTGGACCTGTCTACGGACATACCCTTTCAGAGACAAACGTCTTTAGACGACAGTGGGTCACTGCAAGATGACGTCTTTGACCAAAGTGTGGAATGGGTTAAAAAGTCAAAGAGGTCATCTGCCAGTTCCATCATGTCAAGGCAGCATAGAATCTCCGGGGGATCAATCGTGACCAATACAGGCAAAGTGCTGACGGTACCCTGTCTCGTTTTGGAGGATATAGAGGGCGTGTCTTCTTGCGACATCCCGATAGATGTTCCGGAAGAGGCCGAGGTCGTAACAGTGTCGTCTGCAAGCATTGACCTCCATTTGTCGATCGATGGATCAAACGGGAGTGAAATGATGAATTCGGAGGAAAATTAAAAGTATGACAAGACTTAAAATGGTTTTGTGAAGTTTATGTATGGATGTCATCATCATTATTCTTATGTTGTTATGGCTGTGATAGTGTGCATTGTTGCATTTTTTAAATGTTTTGCCTTTGTCGTCTATATTCTAAGGCATTCCTGGCGGGTTCGACTTGCAAGAAGAAGACGCTTACTCCTCCCACATACCTTATATTAATTCAGTGTATCTTATTCAAACAATAAACTGTTTCGAAATGCTGTACGGTATATGGTAATGACTCCTATCGTCTACTTTGTCAGTCTTTCCATCATCCATGTTATTTAAAGAAAATATGATTGTCGGAATTTTCACTGTCTTCGAGACAATTACTGTGTTACAGCATTTGATTACATGATAATGACAAAAAATGTTTAATATTTATGTTTGACACGGGATTACTACCGCATGGAAAACAGTATTTACTCCAAAGAAACGTGACTGGTAAAACTGTTATAATCAGTTCTGTATTTAAGGAATCAAATATGAAATAGTAAGCTATCTTTTTAATTTACATGTATAGATATACTAAATTGTACGTGTTAATAAAGGCATCGTTTTTCGGTATATTTGTGTCATGTTTTCTGTATTCATAATAATAGCCGACGTTTTCTTGTAATGCACGGAGGCTAGCACTATGATAAAATTCTGAAATCAAATTTTTAAAATTTCGTATTTGATAAAATACCTGATTAAATCTCAGAGCTCAATCAGTATTTTCTATTCTAGAAATGCCGAACCTACTTTTTAAGCAACCACTTTCATTTATTTAACTTTCTGATAAGAAAGCATTGTAATTTGAATTTTAACAATTGAATTGGAAGTTATAAGTTTTCGATAGCCGTCGATTTTTGTATGGGAGTAATTCAAACCCATATCACATGCTTGGATCTGACATCTATTTCGTAAAAATCAGAAGCACCCCAGTAAGTATTAAGGAGAGCATTTTAAAGGATGTTCCAGTTTTTCGTCGGAATTTGTTTATGTATAGTGCATTATCTATTAATGTCATTTCCACATCAAAATATATCTATTTTGTTTTGTTGTCATAGATACGGTTGGTGTCGTCATTACCTTGTTACCATTTCGAAAGTTAACAACATATAAATAAAACTAAACAAAATAGAAAAAATGCAACAACAACAGCATTATCACAATAAAAAAGAATATATACACGCTAAAAGGGTATGAAGTCCCGTGCGAGATTTGCCCTGTCCTTATCTTTGCATTGACGTAGATCTTTCCTAAATTTAAGGAGTACTGAACAGGTAAAACAAAGTGAGTACATTTCAACTCGGGTAACTACGTTTGTATGGAAAGCCAGGGCAATCGTACATTAGTTATAATGCAAAACAAACAATATGAAAATTACTAAAGGTTAAGAATAAATGTAACAGTAAAATAAAGAATCCATTGAAGTAATGTCTTAGATATACGAACGGCGCCACATCCGGGGGTTACATTCTGCATGCGGATAATGTCATAGTGACACACTTGTAAAAGAACAAGAAAGTTTTTATACGGATTCGTTTTCAATTAACCTGATTTAGAACTAGAACATGTATTTTTGGAGAAATTTATTGACAGTAGTTTATATAATAGACCACTTATGTCATTGGTCTTTGAATTATACAAAAATAATCGTTGCATGATTGGTCAGTCGTTTTACACAGCAAAGGTATCTAGCGAGAAAAATCAAATAGATTTACTTAAGAGTGCTTCATTTTCTCATTTAAAAGAATAGTCACCCGTACGTAATTAGTAGCCTTGTCCTGAAAGTCGGATCCATGCTTGTACTACTGCTTCCAGATCAGAAGGTTCGATATAATTCTCTAGCAAGTAATTCTAAACATTCCTTCAATGATTTTTCTCCTTTTTTACTCAAACTAGAAAAACCATCATTTAAACATAAAAAAATTGAAAACAAATTGGTAAAAGAAAGTTTAATTTCATTTGCTGTCGGCCTTTTATCCAACTTTCTGATATGAAAGCATTACAGTTTGGATGTAAACAACGGAATGGAAATGTGAATTGGAAGTATTAAGTTTTTCGATACCCGTCGAATTTTTTATGGGAGTAGTTCAGACTCATCATATGCTTTGATCCGAGATCTGTGTTAGCACAATAGACGATCTTCATATTTTACATGATATAAGCGGCCCAAGACCCGACATGTTACTTTTTGCCGGGGTTTTCATTTTGACGTAAAGAACTAGATAGTGACGTCAGAATTTAAGCAATAACGTCAAAGTAAAAATCCCGGCAAGGTGTTGCATGTCGGGTCTTGGGCCGCTTATATCATGTTAAATATGAAGATCGTCTATTCAGAACCACCTCAGTAAGGATTAAAGAGGGCATTTCAGCTGATGTTCCAGGTTTTTCGTTAGAGTTTGTGTATATTTAGTGCATTATCTATTGATGTCATTTCCCCATCTCATAATAAATCTATTTTTTGTTGTCAAAGATACGGTTGGTATCGCCATTATCTTGTTTCCCATTCGAAATTTGACCAAATACATGTACCTCGATGGAACTGCATATAAAAAGTACTAAAGGTTAAAATTAAATGTGACAGTCAAACAAAGAATCCAGTGAAGTAGAGTCTTAGATATACGAACGGCGCTACATCCGGGTATTATTTCCAGATGCGAATAATGCCATGGTGACACACTTGTAAAACACACTCTATGTATAGAAAAGGTTATTGACAGTAGGTCATGGAATACACCACCAATGTCATTGGTCTTTGAATTATACAAAAAATAATAACAATCGTCGCATGATCGGTTGATCTTTTCACACAGCAAAGATATGGAGTGAGAAAAATCAATTGAATTTGCTTAAGAGTGTTTCATTTTGACATTTAAATGATTAGTCACCCGTACATGGTTTGTATCCTTGTCCTGAAAGTCAGACCCATGCTTACACACACACACACACACACACACACACACACACACACATATATATATATATATATATATATATATATATATATATAAATATATATATATATATATATATATATATATATATATATATATATATATATATATATATATATATATATATATAATGTTTCCACATCAGATAGTTTTATATAAATTCTCTAGCATGTAATTTTAAACATTTTTTCAATGAATTTCCTTCCTTTTTGCTCAAACTGGAATTAACCATCATTTAAACATAGATATCGTGAAGACAAATCAGTAAAAGAAAGTTTAATTTAATTTGCTGTAGGCCCTTTATCGTATTCTCTGATATGAGAGCATTGGAGGCTGGATGTAAGGACAAAGTCGGCTCACAAAACTTGTATATATCTACAAAAAAGAGTTCCTAAAATCAAACGCAGTTGATGACATGAAAGGTAATTTTAATCTTATTACGAATAAAATTGCAGTATTGTCAGGAATATTGCAAATACAGGTTTTCTTTGTCTTGTCACAAGAAGGTTTATATGGAAAGGTTTCAGTTTCTTTGCTTTATTTTGGTGATTATGAATTCATTATATTTTATTTAAAGATGAAGAGAAAATATCCGTCAGAAAAGAAAAAAAACCCCTGAGTATTGTGTTGTTTTCGCCTATACATGGCAATGAAAAATGTCTGAATCAGTCAATCAAGAATGCCGAAAAAAAAACTCCAAACTTTCATTTGGTAACCACATCATATCACTATGAGTCTCTATCATAGACCATAAGAAGAAAGTGGTTCAGTTTTGAAGCAAATCTATCCTAAAACTGAATAAGTAGGATATGACCTTAAACGAATGAATGACAAAGTGAACTGGAATTACTAAGCTTTATGATACCCGTCAATGTTTTAATGGGAGTAATTCAAACCCATATCACATGCTTGGAATCGACATCTCTTTTCGTACAATTCAGAGTTATTTCAATAACGATCAAAGAGAGCAGTTCCACGGATGTTCCAGGTTTTCGTTGCAATTTGTGTATATATAGTGCATTATCTATTCATACCATTTCCACATCAAAATATATCTAGTTTTGTCTTGTCATAGACACGGATTTGTATCGTCATTATATGTGTACCTTGATACCCTTTGAAATGTTTACCAAATACATATACTTCAATCGAACTGAAGAGAAATAAACAAACAAAAAAAAGCAAACAAAATCCAACAATAACAAAACTACTTCAGTTTACTTACATAATAAAAAGAACATAGGCACTTTAAAAGGGTATGAAGCCCCATGTGAGATTTGCCCTACCCTTATCTTGTGAAGTGACGTAGATCTCTTCAGAGACACTGATAAAAACGTCCGACGACGTTTGACAGGGTCAAGCATTACTGGTCGAGTCAAGTTATCTGCTTCTGCGTCATTAGGGGGCATTCAAAATATGAATTTACCTTATATATATATATATATATATATATATATATATATATATATATATATATATATATATATATCTATATATATATATATATATATATATATATATATATATAAAAGCACAAAAAAGGAAATTGTAACAACATTCACTATTCATAAGTATCGGATCAACCTCAATGAAGGTTAATGCAAATCGTTCGAGAAAAAGGGGTCAATATAAAAGCACAGGTAAGCGATAACGATACTAAAACAATTAAAAAATTGCCAAATTTTCGAAGCAATCTGCTTCTTCTTAAGTATCGTTTTAGTATCGTTATCGCTTACCTGTGCTTATATATATATATATATATATATATATATATATTAGTAGGTGGTGTATGTATTGCAGACTATCACATCAAAGAATTTGGTATATTCACGATTTAATAGACTATTAGCCGGAAACTGGTCTTTGGCGGTAACTGCTCCTCTATAAGTAGGGCTCGTAACTGCTCCTCTACAAGTAGGGCTTGTAACTGATCCTCTACCAGTAGCGCTTGTAACTGGTCCTCTACCAGTATGACTGGTAACTGGTCCTCTACCAGTAGGGCTTGTAACTGGTCCTCTACCAGTAGGGCTTGTAACTGATCCTCTACCAGTAGGGCTTATAACCGCTTCTCTACAAGTAGGGCTTGTAACTGGTCCTCTACCAGTAGCGCTTGTAACTGGTCCTCTACCAGTAGGGCTTGTAACTGATCCTCTACCAGTAAGGCTTATAACCGCTTCTCTACAAGTAGAGCCTGTAACTGTTCCTCTGCCAGTAGGGCTTGGGATGAGAGAAGAATTCACTAGCCCCAGTTTCAAGTTTACTTGCTACATGAAGAGGCTTGTCTACTGATGGAAATAAATTCTTATGGTATGGGAGGGTATATAATGTCCATAACATAACATAATGTACATAAACCTTTGAACCTTTGAAGATGTGCGTTCCTTACATCTTTATACCTATCAAACAAAATGAATACTGTATCTTGATATTTAAAAATCATGATTTAATAATTAAACAAGGAAGTGTATAAGAGAGGGAAATTTGTGCCGGTAGAACAGAATGTGAAACTTGGCAATGGGGTTCATTTACAAACGGCGAGATGATCCAGACAGATGACTTTACATGAAGTATTCCTATTTGGATTTATCTTCAGTTTTTAAGAAAAATCTTATTTTTCGATCTTTTATTTTGCAGTGAATATTGACTAAAGTGAGAAAATAATAAAGAATATTTCATTTATGTACACTTCCCCGGTGAACTGAACACCCAATTAACTCCAGTTGCAGAGGTTTTGTTCAGTCATATATTTTACATCAGTCACGTATGAAACTGCGCGCATGATATGTCAGTACACGAATTTTGTATTCTACATGGTACAAGGGGCCTAATGCCGGACAAACTACGTTTTGCCGGAGTTTCCATTACGATGTCAATGCTTTGATTGTTACGTCATAATATAATGGCGCAACTTTGTGCGGCATGACATTATAATTATTTATCTAATGTTAGAGATGAAATGAATATTAAAAAGGTAAATTACATTTTAATAAGACCTGCAACATGGCACGTAAAAATAATTTGATACAACTGCAAATGAAGAACAGCAAATAAATTACACAGGATAAAAATACATCTCAAAATGAAAATACGGTACGCTGTAACCTGAAACAAGGAAACCCCAGTAAGTAGATCCAATCTGATTAAAACCAAATCTTTATTCCGCTTCTCTATTTGTCCCATTGCAGATAAAGATCTGGCGAAACCCCGTAAGGGGTCATGTTCTGGCGAACTCTGATCTACAGCCAGTCATTGGATCGATTACAAATTCCTAGGAATGAAATTAACATCGTCAGCGTTAGCATGTTTTGAAAGGTAGTTTTTGAACAGTGTTTGTTATATATTGCGTCACTTGCACGCGCCCAGCCGAATCATTAATTGTCTATGGGAAATAAAAGTTTCGGTGAGTGGAACGTCATCCGAGTTCACCAGAAGGTTATCCCTCACGGGGTTTAGAGAAGCGGGAACTAAAAACATTGAAATAGCTCATATACACCTCCATAATTCTCTGTCTAAAGAATGGGAGGGGGTCTCTCTGTTGAAGAATTGTGACTTAATCTTCCACTAATATGGGATTTGGATCTTCTTCTTTACACGTACTTTATTGCTCGATCATATATATTTCGTCGTCAAGAAACGCATTCTGATTTAGGTTCGCCTATATTACATATACTAAGAAGAGTTACGTTTCCTTTTTCGTTTTCTGTTTGGGTAATCGCATCGCCGACGGGTGTCTCCCAGTTCATGATTCCGGTCACTGAAGATGTAACGTTTACAGCTGTTTTATAGACCGACTTCTTTGTTTTGGACAACTCCTGTTGAAGCCTCGTGACTTCTGCCTAGATTGTAAAAATCAAAAAATAAAAGACATATCAAAGGTACATGTAGTCATAACCAATC
The DNA here is from genome assembly GCA_035048485.1 of Pteria penguin. Classification (NCBI taxonomy): domain Eukaryota; kingdom Metazoa; phylum Mollusca; class Bivalvia; order Pterioida; family Pteriidae; genus Pteria; species Pteria penguin. The sequence continues at coordinate 49,555,703 of CM068587.1, forward strand.
TAAATTGGTGAAGTATGGCAGAGGACACATTTTGCTAGGCAGGAGAATATTTATATTCCACCGGCTTTCATCCTTGATTTTCAGGTGTAAATGAATGTCCACCGAGGTACATTGTTAGTCACGTGGTATCAGTTTCTTTTGTATTTTTCATTATTAGATAATCTAAATCATGTAATCTGAAGGTAAATTTTCTTTCTATCCATAAGAACGAAGGTCATAACTCTCCAACCCAAAGTGTTTCTGTCCTCAACAACAATCCTTTAGACTGGTTTGTTTTTTATATTTGAGTTGACTATGTAAATTATGAGTAAAGTTTCAAATATGACAAGAAACTTTTCAAAATGATTATACTCATATACAAAAGAAAATCTGAAAGAGCTTTGTGCAGCCATAAGTTTGACGTATATGCTTATGCTGGATGTATTCCTAACTCTTCTTCAGTATAAACAATTAATATAATATTTATAAATGTCTGCCTGGTGCATGTTGTGAAACTCCCAGTGTTGTCTGGTAACACCATATTTTTAAACTTGTAACCATTTATTGGCTTTTTCTATCACATGACATGATATCGTTTTGAGAACATCAGAACCCAGAGTATTAACGAGGAGATTTTTCCCTTCCTACCATTTTCTCCAAACAAGTATTTTAAATTTGGATAAAATAATACTGTCAATATTGTATACAAAATAATCTTAAAATTTTAAATCTAACGTGGTTTTTGAACACATTTTTTTCTCGGGGCCGTGATCTTGTAAAAGCACTACAAAGGAAAAGATAATTAATCTACATAAGCATTATATAAGTAGAATCATCATAAGACTTGATCAATTGCTTTACAAGTTGCAAAGAAAACACAATCAGTTTTTCTCATTTGCATCCATGTTTAAAAGTCTCCACTTTTCTAAAATTTAAGAACAAATGCAGAGCTAAATGCATATACGATAAATATCAGAGTATATACACGTGTATAAGTTTAGTGCACTATATGTATAAGTATAGTGCACTATATGTATGTTAAATACACTATATGCAAATTTCGACATTCGCTTGTCTAAATCATGCATGATTGAGAAAAACAGGTGTGCTTCATTTACCTTTCCCGAATAAAGCCATTGACCTAAAATTGATCCGAATGTTCAACAGAGGAGTCTCTATAATGTGAATACATTTAAATATCCTCTCTTTCTTTTGTACATTCTAAAAGCATGTGCCAAAGATTCCCTCCTAAATCTGCCACTGCTACTACTATTCGAACACTCCAGAGTAATTCTATAGGACATGAAATTATCTCGGACAGGTAGCAAGCCTTCTGTGGTCAAATTTTATGCATGATTTAGTACCAGTCGGTGAACGATAATATTGTGTTTCAAAGTTTGCATCATAGCTTTTTGTACATTTCATATAAACTGAATGATGATATACCAATAAAACACGAATTATATTTTTAATATTTTTATTTCTTTTTATAATTATTACCTAAATAAATGGTCTGCTTTGGGTCAGCTTTTAGTTGCTTTATACGGGTTGGATACGCTTTTGTTGGTGCGGTACGCTTAAGGGTCAGACCTCTAATATTATTCATATAGTGCCACGACTTGTGGCTGGTATCGGCCCACTATGATAATACTCTCCAGAACATATGAATTGCGCAAATACAAAAATAAAATGCCATTCGAAACTATATTGTCAAGAAATTGCAAAATGAATTTCCAAACGTGCATTAATTGTAACGAGATATTTTAAATAGAAGATAAGGACGTGTAAAAGTGATCATTGGCTGCTTCAGATGGGTCCATTGAATAGGTAAAAATGATCCCCGACTGCTTCGTATTTGTCCATTGCATGGGTTTAAATTTTGCGTCAATTAAATGTCATCACCATATAAGTGGAAACACGTAACACATGACAGAAAGAAAGAAATAGATTTTATTTGTTAACCATCATGAAGTGTAATTTAGACTTGGATCATTCAAAATCGATTAAAATACAATTGTTGATATATACTTAAAATATTGAATAATCTAGCTACTGTTTATCTAACGAAGAGTTATATTCTAAATAGATATTATAATTTGATAACTTGTTTGTATCTTTGCTTTGAAAGAAATAGAAACGCATATGAAACTCAATAACTTTCATCCTTACCTCGAGTTTATCTTTTGTTAGTTTCTCCATCTTCTCTGCCTTTTGTATCAATACGTTGGAGATGTAGTTGATGACCAGAGATAGATAAGAAAGTCCGAACAGTATCCAGACATACGTCACCACTCTGTAGACATCTCCGGCCCCTCTGTCACTCAAGCGATTCTCAGAGATAGCTAAGTCAGAAAATTATACCCATTAAAATGCAGTGCTCACCATCCAACTTCGACAATGAATGTCTGTATTCTAAATGTAGAGTTCGAACCTTCAGTCCTACAAGTAAGTAATGGTCAAGCGAACTGCATGATTACCAGAGTGAAAAAAAAGTTGAGCCAAATGATTTACTGAACATCACGAATATTCTAAGATATGTAAAGTAATTTTGTGTCATCCCCTAGATACTCACCACTGCAAGTTAAATGCTTGGGAACTAATGGTCCCCACTAAATGCCATTAACCCAGATATATCATAATATTTCTCTCTCTCTCTCTCTCTCTCTCTCTCTCTCTCTCTCTCTCTCTCTCACACACACACACACACACTCACACACATATTTCTCTAATATCGTAGGAATTTTATCCTATCAGAATGCATCCTTTTGATATGATTAAACAGCAAATTGAATTATCAATGTTTAAACACAGTCGAGGCACCTTGTATGACGAGTATTCGTATTTCTTCATTTTAGAAAGATTGATCGACAAAACTTAATTCCAAACCACTAAATTCCAACTAGAATTAAAAATTAATATTAGAACATGTGTGTGCGTGTGTTTGTGCGTGTGTGTGTAATAATTGTCAGAACCAAAAAAAGACCAAAAATAAGAATATTTAATGAACAAATAAATTACGAAATTGATAAGTTAATATAAGCCAAAGACTCAAATTAAAATGCTTATAATTTGTCCACAGTATGTATAGATATAAATATCATAAATAAAACAATAGACCTTGAGCCTCCTACAAGAAATGCTTTCGCCTGCATTGCCTGCCTTTTCACCATCGTGTTGGTGGTTATTCTTTTTTGAATAATTTCTTGTTGATTGTCTTTTCGTTATATCGTCGCAGTCATTGGTTGATTGCATAACGTACTCGCTGTCAATATCTGAAGTACTTGAGTACCAAATCATGCCATGACAAGAATTTGATTATAACTGAGGATATACATTCATTGTCTTTTACTCAGTTTCTATATTATTTTTCGTATTTAAAAATAATTACAAATAATGAATTTTTCATTTTTGTTAATATATACAATGTAATTCAAAGCACCTGCTCTCAATCTGATATATTGATATGCATGGACGTTCTGCACCATATGAGTGCTAAACCATTTACCCTAACTGGTACATACATCTTTCGACTGTTAAAGGTATTATTTGTGACATATCCCTTCTAAAATGTATGGCTATTTGTTAAAGAACGTCTGAAATCGTCACTGTGAAGTTCTACGGTCGCTATGGGGATCTTGTACGAAAATATGATGTGCCTCTTTCTAAAATGATTGATAATATTCTGGAATGCGACTAAATTACCCGTTCAGTGAACACCAAATATGACTTTGTATACCAGTTTGTACTTTAGTATGTACAATTAGGAAACCAAAACTCTTGATTTTGACATGTTTCTTAAGAACTGCTTTAACGGGTGATGTATGCAAACAGGAGACGCTAACTCTCCCCTGGCACCTGGTCTCACCTCGGAATTTTTCAGTATTTCGGGGTTCACAACAGTTCCTTTTTGAAACTTACACGATTTTGTATCTGTCCTTGGAATTTGAGAATGATTAATGGTTTGGTACTTCTTCGATATTGATTTGACATCATTATGGATACGAAGGTTTTCAAGTATACATGACGAAGATGTGAATAGACTTTGAAGTTCAAGTATTATGTGTATTGTTATTTGTCGACTGTATTATCCCTCTTTTGTTATATATATACATAAATCACGTTTTATATCCGAATTTAGTCTTCCTACCACTATTCTTTCATAAACTTCCGCTTTAACAGCGGTTAATGACCACGTTACAATACAATGGAATGCCGTAATAATATCAATTACCATTGGTTATTAAAAATTCTGGCGAAGTGGTAGAGAAACCATTTCATTTACGAAATTTTCAACCTATTTTAATTTGTATGCGAGCAAACTGTCTGCGAGTTGTGCCGTTCGAATTTGCGTTTGTTGTTGCTTTCAAACATGCTTGAATGAAATTTTGGGGACAGATATTAAAAGGTTAGGCATTGTTTTACATGGTGGTGCTTTCTTTTCCTTTATCATCGGAGCTTGTAGGAAATACTGCTTAAGGCGGCCGCATTCTGACTGTCATTTCTTACCTTAGGGGAAGGGGAACCAGACGATATAGGAGAGTTAAAAGGCGCTATTCATGTAACGCAGTACCTTTGTTCTGGCCTGTTGCAAACTATCTATTAAGTCATGCACAAGAAGTCTGTGTGATACTATGTGTTTTCCTTACGTACCTGCTACATAATCGCCAAATCCTATTGTACTCAGTGTAACGAAGCAGTAATAAAGACCTTCCAGAAAATCCCATTTCTCTACCTCCGTGAATACGAGAGCTGGTAGGGCGAATAACATCGTGATGCCCAACATGACAATAAGTACCATATTGAGAACTTTATTCAACACTGGTTTTTCTGAACAGAATTTGCACCGATTGACTTTGGTAGAAAGCTTGACCAGTAGCTGACCAATAAAGCTTAGAAGGATCATTGTAGCTGGAATTCCGAATACGGCGTACACAACCAGAGCAATTTTTCCAACACCAGTTCTGGGAGCTAGATTTCCGTAACCTAGGTGAAAATTTCATATCATTAGGTCATTAAAAAGATACTAAATCGTGTTACATTATAGTGAAAGAAAATATAGTAAAAAGAAAGCACTTTATGTACTTATCTTTAACACGAAATGCATATAACTATAGACAGGGTGCGTTCAGGGATTGTGGGTTTTTCCTACGTTTTCTGTCGGCTATGAGGAATATTGCACGATATTTTTTTCAAGATCGGCCTCACACATAGCTTGCCAAATTCTTTGATTTTACTGTCCTCAAAAGGGAATTGTACCCCCGAAATATGACGTCAATAGTAAGATAAATGAGAATATTGCTAGTGAGGCCCATCGCAAATGACTAAGTTCAAATTAATCAAAATGCGTTGTTTGCAATTTTCGCATCAATAAGTTATCGGGAAATATTTTTAACATGTAAATCAAAATCTTATCATTAGAATATTCATTTTGTTTTCTTCTCATTTCTTAAATTTCATCTCATTTAGAGTAGAAATAAAGAAATTACGGCAATTTGAAAATAGCTAAAATCATTAAAATATCTAACGATACCGCGGCGGTACAGCGAGATGTTTATTTTGCCTTATAATTGACGGCGCGCTTAGAATCAATGAGCATAAAAGCGATATGTTCACTGGCGTTGTTCGGGGTCACAAATGTATCAAATCCAGTGAAGTGAGGTTTTTCAGGTAGATACGTCCATTACCTGTAAACAGCTGATCGCCGAAGCGAAAACGATGTACAATGCGGGCACACATAAGTTATTTAAATATATAATTTTCAGTTTTTAATTTATTTCTACCGGCCCATAATATGCGATAAGTATGTTTCCCCCGATTCATTTCATACCATTTTTATGAAAATATACCTAGAAATGACTACAAACATTTAAAAATAAAAAGATAGCGTCTTTCTCTTTGCCAAAACAACGGTCCGCCATATTGTTTCACGAGTCATTTGATTACATCGATATACATATTAAACAATCGTACATTATAAAGTTCTCAAATAAGAGAACACATAACGAAAGCAATGTCTATAGAAGTAATTATGATTATCCTATTTGTGAAAAAATTACCCCGTAGCTGTTATTTACAAAGTTTTATTTCTCAAAAGTTTCATTTCATCATTCATGATGTAATTTGAAGAACGGCGTAGGCGCGTGGGTTAATACTTACCGTGAACGATTTTTACATTCGAATTGATAATGACTGGTATTTACATTAATTAAATATTTGACGATTTCATGTAGTTTATTGAAATTTTGTAGCTCTATTAATACGATTTTACACGAGTTTCCTCTGACTCGGGGCGACCCCCACATATTGTCGTATAGAATTATGTACAGAAATACACATTTCAATGTAATAAATACCAAGACATATATTGTGCGATAAAATAAGACATCATTTCATCATTTGGTTTACATTGACCCCACTGTTTACAACTTCAGACTTACATTTTAATTGCAGATAAGTCTAGACCTCTGCGAAAGAAAGGTGGGGGGGGGGATAATTTATTCATATTTAAGGAAGACATTTTTTGTTAAAAGAAAAATGACGAGACTAAGAGCCTATTTTGATTCAAATGATTTGATTTTAATCCTCTTTAATTAATTTTGGTATTTATATCAGTGGCGAATCCAGAATTTCCGAAATGGGAGGGGGGAGGCGCACAAGTGAAAGTCCAATATAAACCAAATACTCTGCCAATTTAGGGGCGAAATGTGAAGATTTGCTCATAATTGTGGCAAAAAGGGGGAGCGATCCCTATAAATCCGCCACTGTAGATATTAAAATGAGAGAACAAGTATATAACAATGAGAGAACAAGTTATGTTAAGGTACTACGAAACGCCAATCGTCGCGTGACCTAAGATTCACGAAAAAAAAAAAATAATAAAGGTTTTAAATTTGTAATTTTTTATTTAGATAACTGTGTATTGAAAACTTTATAGAAAATAATTCTAATTTTAATATTCCCCCGATATACCTGTAATTGGCACTCGAAAAAGTGTGTTTTTCAGTACAGCTCGCACGAAAACACCAGCGACAGCGTTGACTCTTCGTCATGTGCAATCAGATGGCCAGTCCCAAGACGAATTCTATAATATCTTTAATAGTTGACTTCCTAATGAAGTTGCAATATTTTCTATATATCGAGGGTATATCGGGGTAACGTCGTCTAGGGCGATCACCTGTCACCTGTGCGGCTAAATTATTACGTAATATCACCTCAACCGGCTGTTTGACCCAGCAAATATCAACCTTCATTTCGTGCATTTCAACAGCTTTCAAGATATTAATTAGCGATCTTAATAAACTGGGTATTCATATTAATGAAAGACAAGGCCTAATTATCAGGTTTCCTGTTAATTGTGAAGGATTATCATGAAGGAGACATAAAGAACAGGAATTGAAATCAACCAAACTTTACGACAGTTTGTATTCATGAAGAGTCTATATTTGAGATTTTAACACTTTTAATAAAAGTTTTTATGTTTTTAAAATAATGAATATAATACATATAGTAGATTAATATAAAACATTAAGCTATACTATGATAAATTAAAAGGTATGTGATAAATTTCACATTTTTGGAAAGAGTTATCCGCCCCTGATTTAGGTAAAAATGTTTTTGCTTATACAGAGCTTATTTTTTGTCATGCAATCTAAATTCCTTCAAATATCCTCATAAGTAACCATTTTAAATAAGTTTTTACATTATTATGAATCCTTGTATAAGTTTTTAGAAAAATGACCTTGGACATTTGGACTTAGTCATTTTCATCAAAGTAAAAAACCATTCTTCGTCAAGTTTAAGAGATTATATTTGAGATAATAAGACTTAGAACCAATATTTTTATCTTTTTCCGTAATACCTGTAGTACATAGAGTAGATTAATATAAATAATTCACAAATTTTATGCATGTAGCTGATTAAGTTATACGCTCATAAAATTGCGAGGTTGTGCATTTTCATTTGCTTGAAAAGGGTGTAAAAATGCAATATTGTCCATTTTCAAATCCTCATATCTCATAAAGTACTCGAGATAAACCCGTGAAATTTTCAGAGTTTGTTGACAATAAAACATGCTTTGTAACTTACTTATTCTCTGGTATATTGTGATACATTATTTAAAGGTATCTAAAAAGTGTATCTCATGTGTTTTTAAGGAAAGAGTTTGGGCCTCCCTAATATTGCATAAAAGAAATACACTATCGGAGAGGTCATACATAAAACTTTTATTTCCAGGAGAGAGCTATAATATTTGTTAATAATTTTGATTTACCTTTTTATCTCCCTCTTAGATTGACTGATATCAATAAGTTCATACAGTTGGGTGCAGTCCTAACCTTACATTCAATTGCACTTGACAAGTGCACTTCAAGTTTATTTTTTCGTCCTGAAATCCAGTCATAAAGTTTAGTCTAGTGCACTTGATATAAGGTTTACTTTTAAGTAATTCCGTCTTCAAGTTTACTATCACGTGACACCAAGTTTACTTTTCACGTTTATTTATTACAATTATCCAGTTTCGTATAACTCGATAGAAATAATTGTCTTATTATGTACAATTGCATATTTTATATAAAAAATTGTTGTAATAAAAAAATATAGTAAATATTTATAAACAATTAACAATTTTACATTATTGATTTCATGTTGAACATTCGGACGGTATTTTATCGGAAGTTTCGATACTTCTAACTGCATCTGCATTTTTCTTCTTGTTATGAATTATTATTCATATATGTTTTGTTATACGATATTTCCTCGTTATTTTGGCATTTTGTGGTTTAACTTCGACATGGTGTATATATGTTGCCATTTTTGGGACATTCCGTAGCGAAAACTACACTGGCTTCTGTTTTCGGTTTCGTGGCAAAGAGGGTAAAACTTGAATGGCTCCAATTACTTTTGTACTTTTATTTTGTTGTGTGCTTTGCTACAGTACACTGCTTCGTTGTTTAACGTTGTGGCACTGCCGCCTAAATCGCAGTTTTGAGCTAGTCCTATAGATATGTCTGGCTGAAACTTCGCGATCATCAAACACGGATTTACAGTGAGGTGCAGTCCTAACATAACATTATGTTAACGTCGTGTTAACGTGAAGTTTCCTTTCCTCGTGCGCTCAGGCCTGCTGAGCACACGCGTCTGCGTTAACGCAGATTTCCACGTGAACTTAATTTCGAGACCGCGTGAACACGCTTGACTGCCGCGTGAACGTGTTTGACATCCACGTTCGCTTGCGTACAACTTAAAACTTTATTAACATGTTCATATAGAAGGTTTTGAAGGAGAATCGATATATGCATTGTATATTTAAATATAAAAAAACATACTAATGTGTAAGTAAAATATTTAGAATTAAATAAAACCCTTCCAAGTTAGGGAATGAATTTTAAAAATATTGAACGCAATTTCCGAACATTGACTTGAATGAAATTCATTCTTCTTTTAGGATAATATAATAATAATAATAACGAAATAAAAATCAATAAATATTATAATGATGATGATGATTATTATTTTCATATATTATAGAAAATAGCTTAATTAAAAATAATAATAATGAATACTTAAATAAGAAATACATGTAAATACATAAATAAATTAGGTATAAATATTTAGAATAACCAAATAAGAAATAAAAACATAAATAAACTAATTGAAATGAAGTAAATAAATGAAATTAGAATCTAATCATGCTGGTATAAACTGACGAAGTTTTTTTTTTTCATAAATACCTTATTGCATGTCTACGCGATAATTTCCTTTGTTGTATTACATATAAAATCCTTAATGTAGGTTTACATTTTAACATTACATTTAATACACGTTTTTATGGCGACATTCGTGGTAATTTAATTAGATCCATTTAATTTTCTCCATCCGTATTGCAAAGAGAATTACAAATATACATGTAGACATGTGAACGTGCGACTGGGCCGAGCGCACGCGGGAATAAATCGCGTTAACGCTAATTTCCTCCCGCGTTAACGCGAGGAGCGCACGCGCGTCCGGTCGAGCAGTCGTAGCACGTGTGCTAAAGCAGTCCTCGTGACCGCTTTTTGCGTTAACGTGCATGTTATGTTAGGACTGCACCCATCTGTATCTATAAAATCTAAATGTTCCTGGGATGATAATCTCTTCTTGCCTTGAATTTTCTGTGTGTCTATAATCTAACCGGTAACATCATAACGTTTTATCAAAGCACTTATCGCCTGTCGTGAAACGTGTACACCTTCAGTTTCCATCAAGATACGTCGAATCTCACCTATCGCAATGGCCACTTCCATGTAATGAAATGGTCCTTTCCCTTGTATACATTGATATCCGAGACGACTTTACGATATGCGTTTCCATGTCAAATGTTTAATTAAAAGAAACAACTCGATTATTTAAAGGCAGGGGTGTGTTCCGTCAAGTTACATCAAGTGCATTGACGCGGTATATACATGTATATAGAAAGTAAACTAAAATTGAAGTGCACTTGGAGTAAACTTGGAATCAAATTTACTACAAAACTTGGAATCAAGTTCACTACTAAACTTGATTCCAAGTTTACTCTGTTGTCGCCAAGTAAACTTGAAAGCAGTCATAAAGTTAACTTGAAGTGCATTTTATGTAAGGTTAGGACTGCACCTAACTGTAAACCAATGATGTAATTTTTCGTGACTATGTAGGAAAGTGCGATTGTGATTCATAATCAGCGTTGCGTTACAGACGTCGATAAAAGGAAATTCTAATTCACTTGTTTTGTTTTGACAATTCTGATTGGTCCACATGTTTGCGTTCAGACATGTATAACCACGATATACCGTCCTCAAATGTATTACTACATTGTACGTACTCTTTGTCCACATTGCCTCAACTATCAAAAATATTGTCTGTAACAACATCGTTCAGTGCTCTTAACGTCCATCTTAAGTCTCGTATCAAGGACGATTTGTAAGTTCTACCATTCACGTGCACAATTATTACAATCAAGTTGAACCAACAAAACTGACAACGTACATGATCATGACGTACCACCATGCAACATGTTTTCCAGCATCATGAGCATGTCTTTCGTCTCCCTGCGCCGCAGCAAAACTGCCTGTTCAGCTGTTTACGATGCGGTGTCAGATGTATGAATCAATTTGTGAGTAATAATTTAATCATGAAATTTTAACAATATGAAAATGAAGAAACTTCTTATATCAGTGCACTATATATCAATTTCTCGGAAGAATTTTAACATGGCGATATCCGTCCCTAGCAATGAGGACTTTGGGGACAATTTCAAAGAGAAAAAACCGATTTTTTGTTACAATGAATTAGAATGGGGATAAACGTACTGTGTTTGATTGTTTCCGACAGGTATACCGTGGTTGTACCGTTGGAAACCACCGTTTTCCGGTATAACCACGGTATACCTGTCGGAAACAATCAAACACAGTACGTCTATCCCCTAATTGAAGCCCTCCATTACATATAAACAACCGATGGAAACAATATATGAGATGGGCGGAATGTTGAAGCTATTTGATAAGGCCAAAAAAAAATGTTTGTTTCCTGTAACATCACCTAAAAGATAGTGACCTTAGATAGGCTTATAGAGGCTTGTAAATGGCGAAAAAAAATCAGAGTCGGCGCCATTTTTGAGGGGTCGGTCGGGTTACAGGAAACAAAGATATTTGTTTAAGCCTAATGAGTTTGCACTTCAAATACTGACATTTTTGATTTCCATATTATGGGCCTTGAGCATCACTGAAGAGACATAAATTGTTGAAATGCACATAAAGTGCTCCAAATTAATACAAGTATTTATGTTCTGACTGTTAGGTTTCATATGTACCTACTCAGTGTAAAGAAACTGAAGGATTGAATTAAACCCCACTTCGACAACCAACCCCCTATACCCATCTCGTGAACTTTCTTGAAAAATTACGGAAAGGCAATTTAATAGTTTTATAGGATGTTGTGTTTGTTCTCTTTTAAGTATGTATATAGTGCTGAATTATATTTGTTTTGTCTGTATTACAGGGCATTCACGGCGGGTGTGGCTGGTCAAATAGGAGACCCTCACTCCTTCTGGCACCTGGTCTCACTTCTGCATTTCAGGGATCCGTAAATGTCCACTGTGATACAGTGTTGTTAGTGAGTCATGCGACACCAGTTACTTTCGTATTTTACACTACAAATATCCTAAAGATGTCGGTGATATACAACAGCTTTACTTCCTTTGAAATCGTACTGGGCCTATCAGCAGACATTTTGTACGAAAAAAATTAAACTGGGGTTAATCTTGCTCAGAGATAAAACATTTAACTATATAAGAAAAAAGGGGAGTTACTGGCTCAGTTATGTGGCAGAAGTCACCACGGAGCTATTAGAACCAAAGCCCCAAAAAAGTGGAACGTGTGACACAAGATTGATACACAGATAGTCAGTACCGAAGAGGCGATTATATTCTATGAACATGACAGCAGCAGTACACAAAAGAAAAAAAAGGAGTTACTGGCTCATTTATGTGGCAGAAGTCACTATGGAGCTATACAATACATGAATATAAATAATATACTAGAACATATAACACATTACAAAAATATTTGATTGTAGTGCAATTACGATACCGACTTAGGACGGTCATTTAATTTGACAAAAGCCAAACAAATGGTGTGGTTAACCGGTTTACGGGCCCACCTTCCCACTCACCGTAACAGCAGAACAATCAAAGGACGTACATTTAAAAATTTATAAATAATCCTCCATGTAAAGAACAAGGGTCAACAGGTATCGCATATTGAGAGGCCACAAAAATATAAACACGTAAGGTATTGTAAAACACATAATGATATAAAATATATGCGACATCAACATGATAAACCGTGCTCTGCCAGTCTGAAAGCGAGCTAAGACCCTAGATCTGTAGGAGTCCCGACTTACAGTCAGAGGGGACGAGGTTCAGGACCATGTCTCCTCTGAAAGAGGTTTGGACAAGGCCCGTCATATAGTCCCCACCGCCCTGTTAGTCAGTGTGCAACGTTCAAGTAAAAGTCTGCATAAGGCTGTAGAGGGGCCAAATACAAGACCTATAGTCTTTTTGATGATCTCAATGTCATATTGTCTATTTAGAAGACGTTTGACTATTTTATTACATGATAAAATAACGTTATCGGAGCCTTTTACTTTCCTTAGTTTATATACGAGATCACCGTAAAAATTAGGATGGGAAATTCCATTGGATACATAGTGTTGAAAAGAAATATTTCCAAATTTAGATAGAAGTTCTGAATAAGATCTGAAGACTTTGCCGAATGTTTTTCTTAGCTTGTGATATTTGTAACCCTGAGTTAAAAGTTTAGTAGTAATTTGTAAATTTCGTTTATGAAAGTCCAAAACATCGGTGCAGCCTCTGACAAATCGAACTAATTGAGATATATAGATACCATATGATGGGATTCGATGGGCATCGCCATCCAAGTAAGGAAAATTTACAAAAGGAAACCCAAAATCCTCACGTTTATCATAAATATTAGTATATATTAGGTGGTTGATAATTTTGATGTTCAAATCTAAGAAAGGTGTAGATTTATCTCAAGTATAAGCTTTATTCAATGTGAGCTCTGGTGGATATATTTCTGTTATAAATTGTTCGAATTCAGGGTTGTCGATAACCAAAATGTCATCCAGATATCTGCAAGTATTATTAAATTTGTCAATGAGAGAAAAAAGAGGAGTTACTGGCTCAGTTATGTGACAGAAGTCACCATGGAGCTATACAATACATGCATATAAATAATATACTAGAACATATAACACATTACAAAAATATTTGATTGTAGTGCAATTACGATACCCACTTAGGACGGTCATTAAATTTGACAAAAGCCAAACAAATGGTGTGGTTAACCGGTTTACGGGCCCACCTTCCCACTCACCGTAACAGCAGAACAATCAAAGGACGTACATTTAAAAATTTATAAATAATCCTCCATGTAAAGAACAAGGGTCAACAGGTATCGTATATTGAGAGGTCATAAAAATATAAAGATGTAAGGTATTGTAAAACACATAATGGTATAAAAATATATGCGACATCAACATGATAAACCGTGCTCTGCCAGTCTGAAAGCGAGCTAAGACCCTAGATCTGTAGGAGTTCCGACTAACAGTCAGAGGGGACGAGGTTCAGGACCATGTCTCCTCTGAAAGAGTTTTGGACAAGGCCCGTCATATAGTCCCCACCGCCCTGTTAGTCAGCGTGCAACGTTCAAGTAAAAGACTGCATAAGGCTGTAGAGGGGCCTAATACAAGACCTATAGTCTTTTTGATGATCTCAATATCATATTGTCTATTTAGAAGACGTTTGACTATTTTATTACATGATAAAATAACGTTATCGGAGCCTTTTACTTTCCTTAGTTTATATACGAGACCACCGTAAAAATAAGGATGGGAAATTCTATTGGATACATACTGTTGAAAAGAAATATTTCCAAATTTAGATAGAAGTTCTGAATAAGATCTGAAGACTTTGCCGAATGTTTTTCTTAGCTTGTGATATCTGTAACCCTGAGTTAAAAGTTTAGTAGTAATTTGTAAATTTCGTTTATGAAAGTCCAAAACATCGGTGCAGCCTCTGGCAAATCGAACTAATTGAGATATATAGATACCATATGATGGGAGTCGAGGGACATCGCCATCCAAGTAAGGGAAATTTACAATAGGAAATCCAAAATCCTCACGTTTATCATAAATATTAGTATATATTAGGTGGTTGATAATTTTGATGTTCAAATCTAAGAAAGGTGTAGATTTATCTCAAGTATTAGCTTTATTCAATGTGAGCTCTGGTGGATATATTTCTGATATAAATTGTTCGAATTCAGGGTTGTCGATAACCAAAATGTCATCCAGATATCTGCAAGTATTATTAAATTTGTCAATGAGGTCAAAACGTTTTGATTTTGAATAGAAACCATAAAATACCTCTCATAACAATAAAGAAATAAATCTGCTATCAGAGGCGCGCAGTTAGTACCCATAGGAATCCCAACTATTTGTTGATATATCTTGCCATCAAATTGCACAAAAATATTATTCATAAGAAAATCTAGTGCTTTACATAATTCCTTGCAAGTCCAGTATTTATATGAAGTATATTGTTTGTTGGAAAAGAATCCGGAGTTATTGGAAGTACATACGTACGTTTTAAATTCTCTGTGAAAACACCATTGTATAAGAGACAGCAACTTGCTTTTAATCAAATCATGAGGCAGAGATGTATAAAGTGTAGAAAAATCAAATGTAGAAATTTGAGTCGCTTTGAAATTTAGCGAAAGAAGTTTGTCTATAACTTCATGAGAATTTTTAATCGACCAAAAGTAATTGATGTTACTCTTATGAAATGCGACATCACAATATTTGATAATATGATCTTTTATAGCAGTTAGAGCAGACGTAATATGCTTCGATAGTACCGTAGTAGAGCAGTGGCTAGAATTAGATATGAAACGTGATTTATATGGACTTTTATGTAGTTTTGGGAGCCAATATATGGTTGGTAGATCAGATTTATCAGTTTTAATTTTGAAGTCGGACATGGTCATGAGGTGATCGTGCAAGGTGCTGTCTTTTGAGGTAGGGCTTTCCACATATGTATGAGTTGAGTTTAATTCGTTTTTAAGTACTTCAATATAATATAGTTTTCAACAACTATTATGTTATTACCTGCTTTATCAGGTCGAAACGTTTTGATTTTTGAATAGAAACCATAAAATCCCTCTCATAACAATAAAGAAATAAATCTGCTATCAGAGGCACGCAGTTAGTACCCATAGAAATCCCAACTATTTGTTGATATATCTTGCCATCAAATTGCACAAAAATATTATTCATGAGAAAATCTAGTGCTTTACATAATTCCTTACAAGTCCAGTATTTATATGAAGTATATTGTTTGTTGGAAAAGAATCCGGAGTTATTGGAAGTACATATGTAAGTTTTAGATTCTCTGTGAAAACGGCATTGTATAAGAGACAGCAACTTGCTTTTAATCAAATCATGAGGCAGAGATGTATAAAGTGTAGAAAAATCAAATGTAGAAATTTGAGTCGCTTTGAAATTTAGCGAAAGAAGTTTGTCTATAACTGCATGAGAATTTTTAATTGACCAAAAGTAATTGATGTTACTATTATGAAATGGGACATCACAATATTTGATAATATGATCTTTTATAGGAATTAGAATAGACGTAATATGCTTCGATAGTACCGTAGTAGAGCAGTGGCTAGAATTAGATATGAAACGTGATTTATATGGACTTTTATGTAGTTTTGGGAGCCAATACATGGTTGGTAGATCAGATTTATCAGTTTTAATTTTGAAGTCGGACATGGTCATGAGGTGATCGTGCAAGGTGTTGTCTTTTGAGGTAGGGCTTACCACATATGTATGAGTGGAGTTTAATTCGTTTTTAAGTACTTCAATATAATATAGTTTTCAAACAACTATTATGTTATTACGTACTTTATCAGCAGGAACAAAGACATATTTAGCATGCAAGTCAACTATCCTCTTTTTAATAGAATTTGCCGTCAATGTATTAGGCTGTTGAAATAAATGCGGATTTTCCGTAAAGTTCTTAATAAGGATATCGACAATTCTTAAAATCTCGTATTGCCAATCATTAAGAGCATGAACCTTTACCTGTTCTTTTTCACACCAACGTTTACAATATGTAGTTAAAGCATCTTCTATAACGTCACGGCATTTATTGAAATCTATCCTGGACGGTAACCTATATTTAGGTCCTTTTCCAAAAAGGGTGCGCAATTTCTTGTCCGAAATACAGTTTAGGTCACCAGTAATAACATGACCTGCCGGTTTATAAACATATTTAGAATTTTCACAAGAACACGACGAAGAAATAGAGTCTGAAATATCAGGGTTAGATGTAACCTTATTATAATTTATAGGCTTTTTGTACTGGTAACAAATAAGTGGAGGTTCTAAATTCTCAAAATATTGGGGGATTTTAGATGTGACTCTTTGATCACGGAAAATATTTGAAATGTTAAGTAGATCGAAGCCTTTGTTAATAAATTTAATTTTGAGAAATTGCTGCTTGGGTGGAAGAGACGGAATACGGGGAAAGAGTTTATCATATGAAAATAAAATAATCAATTTGAGTTTATATCAATCAGAATTTCGTAAACTTCGAAGATCAACTTCGTCCAGGATAGATTTCAATTTATTTACCGGAATAGAGGATAGTGCATGCAAAAGTTCATGACGGCCATTATTTTTGCGATAAATAGAAGATCGTTTAATGACATATTTAAACGATTACGTTTTCTGATGCTACGATTACGGCGACGACCATGTGACCTACGTTTTCTAATAGTATTATATCTTAATGTAAAAATATTGATCTTATTCTGATGAGAAGAAATATTACCTAGTCGATATATTTGGTCGTTGAGACCGAGAGGGTATGGGGTTTGTAGTTGTTTAATCCAGTAGAGCTCGGCTTCCAAAAGTCGTTTTTTAACATCTGATTTCGTATCACCTGGTAATTTAGAGATATTTTCTACTGGAGTTATTTTCACATTGTTAATATTATGTTGGTATTTATTAAAGTGGTTACAAAGAAAATTCTGGTACTTACGTCGTGAATTATTACGAATTTTATAGAAATGATTCCGAAAACGTTGTTTCAAAGTTTGAGAAGTTTCCTCGATATATTGAGCCCCACATCCTCTAGCTTCTCAAGTGATGACATATATAACATTGGCAGTATTTCAATCTATGCCTTTGTCTAATTTGGTATTGTATGTATTTCCATTAACTGAAGATTCAATATTGGACTTGCAGCTTAAATGATGGCAAGTAAGACATTTCTTGGAGTTGCACTTATTAATCTTAGAATACCCTCTGCGTATAGAATTGGCAGCTCTGTAAGAATTTATAGCTGTGAATGTTTTTGAAAATGAGATAAAACGATTAATAGGGAAACTACTTTTAAGTGGAGAAATATGAACTTTAGTGGTGCCGAATAATTTTCTACAAGAAATACCAGGCATATGAAGAGTGGACACAGAGGGCAATCTAAGTGGTGTGATTATAACTTTAAGAAATTTGTATTTCAATTTTATTATATTTAAAGCCATTTTAATGAAAAAAAGGGGGGATAAAGATGTACAAACCCAGGGGAAAGCTCCCACACAACCAAGTCAGTAACTATTGGGTGAATAATAACACTTGAAACACCCAGACACGGGGAACCTTTTTACAGGCTCCACACTGCATCTGAGAATAAGTGTAGATATGAAAGAAAAAAGAGGAGTTACCGGCTCAGTTATGTGGCAGAAGCCACCATGGAGCTATACAATACATGAATATAAATAATATACTAGCACATATAACACATTACAAATATATTTGATTGTAGTGCAATTACGATACCCACTTAGGACGGTCATTGGTGTGGTTAACCGGTTTACGGGCCCACCTTCCCACTCACCGTAAAAGCAGAACAATCAAAGGACGTACATTTAAAAATTTATAAATAATCCTCCATGTAAAGAACAAGGGTCAACAGGTATCGCATATTGAGAGGCCACAAATACATAAACACGTAAGGTATTGTAAAACACATAATGATATAAAAATATATGCGACATCAACATGAAAAAACCGTGTTCTGCCAGTCTGAAAGCGAGCTAAGACCCTAGATTTGTAGGAGTCCCGACTAACAGTCAGAGGGGACAAGGTTCAGGACCATGTCTCCTCTGAAAGTGGTTTGGACAAGGCCCGTCATATAGTCATATAGACACATGGGAAGTTGCCTTCATGACGAGGCTGCAAATTCTGTAAATTGGATAAAAATCAGTCAATGCAAAAATGTCGGACATCTAGCAAAAATATAACAAAAAAGTTATACGAAATATCATAAATTGACACATAGATGTATGCACAGATAAAAGAGAAGGAATAGCTCCTGCGTAGCTTCAAACCACGATGCGCTGCAAATGAAAGAGAGAGAGAGAGAGAATTTATCTGATGCATGGCACAGAAATTTAGACCGATGCTCTAGAACCACCAGATTCAGTTATGGGTACTGCAAACCCCTTTACTTTGGCTGCCTCAAAATTCCACTAACTTTCAATTTTCCATATTTTGCTGTCCTAAAGTCTGAAAGCGAGCTAAGACCCTAGATTTGTAGTAAATCTACACGGAAATATGTCGGGTTGATAAAGCCCTCTATGATTCTCAGTCTAGTTTTGCTTATTGTCCGACATTTTTGCAACTGAATCTACACAAGAATTAGTAGGTCAGTCACATGACCAAAATCAAACATTACCCTTGGGTTAAACTATTCCGCACCCAAATAAACAGCAATGGACAGACAGACAGCAAGGAAAATTGAAAATCTACTTCATAGTTGTACAAGATAACATGGGTATCCACTGATTTGAATATTCACAATAAGATATTACCTTATTGGATTTAATGTCAGGAAAACATTGCTGAATATGCACCCAAAATGGGACTTACTCCACTGGAACTATTTACAGCACTATCTGAAAATGTATGATTTTGGGGTGCTTGAAAGGGAAAGAGAAAGACAAAAAATACATCAACAACTAGAATACAAACAATTCTTCAAATGACTATTAACACAATGGGAATGCAGAAAAACCAAGAAAAATGGGAATGTGGGAATATGAAAGAAGCTCTTTTGTAACGACACTAGACAGGAGTGTAGACAAAACAAGGAAGAAGGAAAAAGTAATAATCAAATCAGTCTGAAATTTGATGGAGAATAGGAAAAACGCAAATCATCAGCGAATTGATACAAAAACAATATACATTATTTATTAATCGACATCAAATCAGGAGAAGCAATAACACCTCCCCCCCCCAATAATAGACTTACAGAGTATAGTGTAGTCTAGAAGCAATATGAACAATCCAGAGATATCTGGAGAGATATTTTTCCCTATGTTTTGAAAAAAACTAATATTTTTAATTGACTATACAAGTCGGGATTACAGTTGATGTTTAAATATTTTTTCTTCGCCTTCTTCTTCTTCTTCTTCTTTTTCTTCTTCAGCTTTGGGGGGGGGGGGGGGGTAGTTGACAGTAGCGATTATAGTCTGTGAACATGACAACAGCAGTACACAATACACATGGGAAGTTACCAATCATGATTGAGGGGAATTTCAGCAACAACTGTCTTAATTAGATAGGACTAGTCAATGCAAAGATGTCAAACATCTAGCAAAAATATTAAAAGTTCCACTAAAGATGATCAGTAATTGACACTTAGGTGTATGCATAGATAATAGAGAAAGATTAGCTCTACTATAAGCTTCAGACCACTGCAAATGAGAGAGAGAGACAGACAGACAGAAAGAGAAAGAGAGAGAGAGAGAGAGAGATAGCGGAAATATACCGCAATGGGCAGACAAACGGCAAAACTTCAAGTGAAATACAATGCCCTAGTGGCACAAGATAACCTGTGTAACCCCCAATTAGAACGCTTACAATAAGATATTACCTTATTGGACATTGCTGAATGTGCACCCAAGAAGGGGCCTACTTGTCGAAAATTAACCCCAGTAAATCTACAACACTATCAGGAAATGTATGATTTTGGAGTGCTTGAAAGGGAAAGAGAAAGACAAAAATAACTAAAACAACAACTAGCATACAAACAATTCGTAGAACGAGTGTTAACAAAATGGGAATGCTGAAAAACCAAGAAACGGGAAATGTGGGAAGATGAAAGAAGCTCTTTTGTAACGATGTTAGGCAGGAGTGTAGAGAAGAGAAGGAAGAAGGATAAAGTAATAATTAAGTCAGTCTGAGATTTAATGGAGAATAGGAAAGACGCAAATCATTATCGAATTAATACAAAAACAATACATCAAAACCAATTCAAAGGTAAGCTAAGTACACACAGTAGTGGCGAAGTAAAACGTCCGATTTGGCAGCTAATTTGGCGGAAAAATTTTATTAATACTTGACATTCACATGTGCCCCCTCTTTTTTTTGGGGGGGGGATTCTGGATCCGCCACTGCATAGTAAGAAGTATCATGTAAGATAAGGGTCAATGTATATATAACCTGGCACCATAATCAGGATTGGCATAAGTAAAGCAACTGACTACAGGGGAATAATATGTTGTTACTAGAATAGAAGACAAAGGGGCTCCGTAAGAGTAAAAGACAAGGATGATCACGTTTTACAATAACATAGGAAGAGCAAATGGACGGAAGGACAGAGGGACAAAAGTGAAACAGACAAAAGAGCAATTGTATATTATCCATGAACCGCAATCAAATCAGGAGAAGCAACAAACGCCCTCAATAATAGACTTACAGGGTATAGAGCGTCTGGAAGTCTAGAAGCAGTACAAACAATCCAGGGACATCTGGAGAGGGAAATTTATCTTATGTTTAGAAAAAACCCTAATATTTTTAATAAAATTAAAATTAGTTAAATAAGTATTGTTCTGTCGAGATCTTTAAAAATCAGCTTACTCTAACCTCTGAACAATATCCCAACCACCGACCATAACCAATGAAAGTTGTTATCATAACACTGTTCATGGGCAGATCATGTGCAGTGGTTAAGCGCTTGATTGGCGGTGCCAACGATCTGGGTTCGATTCCCGGATTGCGCCACTATGTTTAAGAGGTTGATTACCTCCTGCTTCCATGTCGTAATATTAGTGAAACAACCAATCCTATACTGTTCAATCCTAGTAAACATGAAGTATATATCGAATACACTCAGATTAATCTATCAATTTCTGTTTTTCTGTTTACGTAACACCAGAGATGTTTCAATTATCCAGTAACGACATCTGTTCGATGCAATGCACAGAAATTTCAATCTCTGTAATGGACACACCAGAAGCATTGAAAATTATATAAGTGTTGACATAAACTCTCTTTTAACTGTCTCTCCTGGAAGAACAGTTACGGAATAATGATCATTTGGAACCATTAATTGAACCTCTTTGCAACGAAGGTTCTAACTGATGGTCCCCATAAATGTAGGATAATCTACGCACATGGTGTTTCATGGAGACCCTCAACACGTTAAAAGATTCATCAAAAATAGAAAATCCGGAGACGGTAATTTATAGATCACAAATACCCACATCGTTCAAAATTCACTTTGGTAACAGAGCATTACACATCATATGTCAAAAATTTGAAAACATAATGATGGTATTCCATTAATGAAATGTACGTTAAAAATACATTCAGAAACATGGATCGTCACTTGTCTCAGAGTGTTTATAAGTATTATAAATAGTTTTTATGGGGGGGGGGGGGGGTTGTTGATAGAGGTTTAGCATCGCTTTCAAGAATTTCTCGGTCACATCGCGACATGGTTGTGAGAAGTAACCAACCTAATGAACACAGGGGCGAAAAGCATTTTCTTCCGGTGACAATACAACTTTCATCTTTAATTAATTGTTAAATGCACAAAAGAATATAATGCTTATATTAATATTTGCTCCAAACTAACATTTCGGCAAATAATTTCTCTTAAAGAATGCTTAAAACAGAAGCTGTGGAAGTCAAAAATATATACCCTACCTACTTTTAAGTAATGTATCGTCGAATGACAGATTGCAAAATGGAGAAATTTCCATGTAATTAGTATACACACACATATTTTAAAGATTTTACATCAGAATATAAGGTAAGACATCGATTAACGTAACAAATGTATCTGTACGTCACGGACCACACTGTTTTGTTTTTATATCTAACATTTTGAGAGATATATCATGTAGATGTCGTTATGCTGCAATTGGGCTCTTGGTTGCCTGTGCATTGCATATCTTAAAAACTTCAATTCAAGAAGAAGATATAAATTCTTACACTTGTATTTCGAGAGGTAATGCATAACGGCAAATGATATTATGGCTAAAGATGTCACGATAAATATTGGTGAATATTCATAATTTTTCAACCCAAATGTTTTCCTTTTGTGCCCTCTATACTCTTTACAATAAAAACGTATTGCTCTACCTGATTTCATTGTTTTGTTAACATGACCAGTGTTTGTTTTGTTATATTGACCAATGTTGTAGACCACTGTCAATACCTTATTATACAAACCCATAGAAGTGACCTCTGTACTCGCATTGTCATGCTTACCAATAGTAGTGACCACTGTGATGACAAATGAGAAGGCACCCGTAAAGTCCCACTGCGTATAGATCGTTTTGTTAGCCAGAGTATGGAGGGAGAAATGGACATCAGAACCTATGACGTCAAGTAGCTCGTGAAGTGTAGCGCGGTCCATACACGTGTTGTTACCTAAAAAGGTAAAAAAAAATCGGAAACTTAAAACATATGTAAAAGAAAATATGCGTGTAATAACGGTTTCTTAATGTACAGCGGGTGCGGCTAGCCAAACAAGAGACGCTCACTCCTCCCGGACACCTGGTTTCATCTCTGAATTTTAGGGGTCCGTGAATGTCCACTGTGGTACATTGTTGTTAGTGCCATAGTCATGTGACACCAGTAACTTTCGTATTTTAGTTTTTATTTTTTAATTATTTCATTCATGAGGTAATGTTTATGTGTTATTATTCCGTAATACGTCCGTGACATTGTTTGTAATACCTCTGTGACATTGTAATACGTCCACGATATTGTTTGTAATACGTCCGTGACATTGTTTGTAATGCATCCGTGACATTATTTATAATACGGATGAGTCCAGTCTCTTTTCCTTTCTTTAAGCTGGCATGATTCCATCTGCTGGATGCTTGGGTTGTGACAGAGAGGTCCCCGGTTCGAACCTCGCAGGTGGCTGGTCGATGCCCTGTCTTTTGGAAGAGACATAGAACCAGACATCCTCTGTCCATGGAGACATGGCAGATAAAAGATCCTTCTCTGCTCGGGTGGATGCTCACTTTCTGTGCAATGCATCAGATAAATAGAAGTGCAATAATCTTGACGAGACAAAACAAAAAATCAAATTAAGCAAACAAACAAACAGCATCTTTATCACTTTATCGAAGGAGCATTTCTTAGAAAAGGGGTTTCAGATTTGTGCGTAGGATCACTTCACAGTTTTAGCGTTATTTGTAGATGCTAGCATTAGATTTATAGTACATGAACGTGTAATGGTGTTGAATACGAAAGTATCATGTGCTAATTAACGATAACATAAAAATGACACTATCGTAAATTATGGTTATACGTTTGTCCAATTTATCATGTATGCTACATATTTGAAATGTTCTCTATTAGTCGCTTTTTAAGCCGGTTTATTATTTGGTTTTTTCACTTCAAACATTCATTCTTATTATTTCCACGGTTGTGGACTTCAGTATCACTAAAGATACATTAGTTGTCGAAATGTGCATATGGCTCACTTTATATATATATTTATTAAGACCACCTTTATTAAACATTTTCAAACCTGCTTTAAAGACCACCTGTGTTAAGCAGTCACCTGTCTTTAGCGGTCATTTTCCTCCGTTATCATCTATTTCCTATACCTACAAAATTTGCCTGTATTAGGAGATCATCTGTGTAATGTGAATTTGTTTTCCACTCTAACACATTTGACTGTATCTTAATCTTCATGTATAATTTAACAGGTCGATTAGAGAAACAAATGGATAAGAATAATGATTTATAATTGTGCTGTTAGAATTTTGACCTCTAATACGGTACTGAAAAGCAAAATTATGTATAATTATAAAGAGGCATTATAAACATATATTTTGTATAATGCTATCAATGTAAAATATATTATTAACTCTTTAATGTTAATTACAAGTATAACAATATTTTTTTTACATTATATTATGATATCGTTGAATGATATGTGTGTAATTAAGAGGGGTGTAGAATACATGCGAGTGTTCTCATATTTATGTTGATGCAAAATCTTATTAATCTTATTATAATGATGGTGACGACGACGACGACGACGACGATGATGATGATGTAGATATTTATAATCCATTGAAACATTGACACACAAGAATGTCACGTCTGGAAAATCCTTCCAGCTTACATCATCAATAATGTATAGAAACAATTGTGCTTTAGAACTATGCTATGTTAAACTTGTATACAATAATAAAGGAGTGTATTAGCATGCAGGAGTCTCCGTTTTCCATTCACAATTACTGTAATAAATAATTTTCTAGATCCGTGTATTTGATGGCCCCAATGTCATTACACATAGATGTTAGCGTCCATTCCCATTCAACTGAATGCATGTATTGACCACTTTCTTAAGATGGAAGACGCTCTAGAGGTTACTTTAGTTTTGTACAATGATACATCATGTTTCTGAGCGTCGTCTCATGTAAGAATTTTCCTTCAAATGAAAATTAGTTATACAACAGAATCTTTTAAAGAAAGAAGTGAAGTAAGTGACGGATACCTTATTTGAATATCAGTATCGCCGCATAAATTCTGGTAGCGTCACAGACATATCGGTAACATCACAGACATACTGGTAGCGCCACAGAAATACAGGTATCGCCACAGACATTCTGGTAGCGCCCCCCAGAAATCCTGCATAGCAAATAATTAATTGTTCTGGTTTATTTTCTTCAGTTTTACCTAATACCTTGTGGATCGATGTCATTCTGGTGACCATTTCATCATATAATGGATACTGTTCAATTGAAAAGAACACTGCAGAATTATATCATATGCATTTAAAGGTTACCGATTTGAAGAAGAATATGACGAAATCAAATCACCCATAGCCAGACCCATAAGAAGACAAGATAAGATCAAGTCCATCTGGAATATCACCAAATATCATGTTTATGGTATGCACTATAACAACTCAAAGCTGTTATAAAGATAGGAAAAATATGTTGATGAAATATCTAAAACTAAATCCAAGTATGTCTATATCGAGAAAATGATACAAAAACAAAAATATTTTGCAAGGCATATGACCAGTTAGAAAACAAGATAAGAACAAATACGTCAAGGATATCACCTAATTCTAGTCCATGCGATTCACTTTAACAAATAAGGGCTGCTTGTTGAAATGAGGTGATAGACAAAATATGCTGATAAAATAACTAACATTAAAACCAAGTATGACTGTATCGAGAAAAAGATGCAAAAACACATATACTTTGCGAGGCATATGACCAAGAGAACAACGCATAAGGCAGAGTTGATTCTTTTTTATCCAGATAATGATTTTTAAAAAGTAGTAAGAAATGATTGAGTTCTGGTTTGTATTTAGTTTTATTTATGTCAAGTTAAGTGCAAAGATACAAATCATATGTGGAATCAAACATACAGAACAAGACAAAGTAGAAAAATCGCTAACAAACAGACAGCTAGAATAGAGGCAGCATCCTATGGGGTAATAAAACAATAAACTTGGAAATATGATATCCAGAGGGATAAAAATTTTCTTTTAGTGAAATCCTCACACGAAGTGTGAAAAAATAAAAATCGTTCATTTATTTCCGCAAAGTCTTATTTGCTGTAAGGTTTCCATTTTCAAGTTTTGATTTCAATCCGTGTTCATGTAATATTTCATTATGTATTCTTCTTAATGATAATTCTAATTTTCTCTATTGAAATAAAAAAAACCCTAACAAACAAACAAAAACAAAAAACAAAAACAAAAAACAAAAACAAAAAACAAATAATATATGATAAATTACAAATTATATATATCAAAGGAAAAAAGAAATGTTACCCAGTTGTATGTCGCTTTCCAAAAGCAGATAATGGAAGAACATGCGCACAAAAATACATTACAGATGTAATGTTCGTTTGTAATGTAGTGGTACCGATTTAGGACTGCCAATTGTAATGACGATTGTCGCTCGGTTTAGTTAACAGTTTTACGGACCCAAACTACAACTCATCACAAAAGTATTACAATTAAAGAATACACCAAAAAATAATTGTAATCATTCCCCCATATAGAGAAGAAAGACCAACAGTCTATTGTAGTTGAGAGGTCATGAATACAGATATTATTATGGATAAATATAAATGTAAAAAAAAATATTGGCTGACATTAGCATGAGTCAATTGTGCTCTGTCCTCCTGAAAGAGAGAAAAGTCCCAAAAGTCCCTGATTCGTAGGAAGCCAGACTTACAGTCGGAAGGACTAGGTTCATGGCCTTACCTCCTCCAAATGATATAGGCAAGACCCGCATAGACTCCCCGCCGCTCTGTTAGCCAATGTTCTATGCAAAACGAAAAGTTGGCATAAGGCTGTAGAAGAGTCAAATACCACACCAACAGCAATTTCTTTACATATATAGTTGTCAAGATATTATTCGGTCATCTTTGTCTTTGAATCTCGGTATCTCCTATTTTCACTTAATAAGGCAACAACCTCAAAAGTGAGGGGCAAAGTTTGCTTCTGTTCTGGTTCCATTCACATTCAAACAAATATCCAATTAAACAACAACCTCAAATTGAGGGACAAAATCTACTTCTATTCTGGTTCCTCACACATTCAAACAAATACTCCATTAGACAACAACTTCAAAAACAAGGGTCAAAATCTGCTTCTAATTTGGTTCTTCGCACGTTCAAACAATTTCCCAAATAGGCAAAAACATCAGAAGTGAGGGAGAAAATCTCTTCTATTCTGATTCCTCACACAAAGACGGAGATTCATTTCTCTCAATCAAAGCTCTATACTGAAATTTCATGTTTGGTTTTTCCTGAGAGGTCAATATAGCAAAAGTTGGCTCTACAGACTGAATGAAATTTGAAAGATACTTTTTCAATGTATACAGAGAACTTATACTTAGGAAAAAACGATTTTCATAATGAGTCTACTGGGAAGGTGAAACACCATTCTTTACAAGTAGAGAAGTAGAGATGGAAGTTGATAAGAGTTCAGTTTACATTCGGTTTACTGGATTTCTTAATCATCACCAGACAATAGAGATTTATTATTTTTCTCCCATATGTTCTCTTGCCAACAAAGTTTATTTGTAAAAATTACACGTGCTTTTTGTGCGGTTTCATACATATAGATAGGTCGTTTTGCGAATGTACGACGAAAAAGTCCGAGAAAGTGCGATTGACTCTGTCACAGACGAAATCCATCCAAGGAAAAGCAAACGGGTAAACAAAAACCAATATATCTAGAAAATCACACATATATCTAAAGTTAATTATTGATATGGAGTCAACAAGTGTGAGGACGTTATTGCTGCGTAAATTCGCGAGAAGGAGTCATTTTCTTCAGTCACCTATTTGAATAATATAGGTATATTATATACATTTCCACATTGGGATCTTCGCGGAAATAAAGTTTACTAAATATAAATGATCAACCCTGTTTTAAGCGAGTGCCAAAGTGAATATGACATAGTTGTCACTTAAAGCAGGTGGTCTCTTTATGCAGATTAATTATATAACATAATAGTCGGTAACAGAAACAATTGGTTGTTTAAGGCAGGTGACTGCTTAACACGAGTGGCCTTCATAGAAGGTTTGAGTGTATATTGCATACTGCATATTTCACTTAATAATGCATTTCAAAAACAATTATCTTCAAAACACGTCTGAAAACTACTCCAGTCAGATAATAAAAGTTAGATTAGGCAACGTGTTGTTATACACTTTTGATACTGTAGATTTAGTATCATTGTTTCATGTGTAAACGAACCATATGTTACTTTGAATTTTTTAGAGGATTAATCATCCTGCAATGTAAACAATAATGATAAAAAAGGTGGTATATTCCGTTTTCTTACAACAACCGGTTTATGTCATTTCAGTTACTAATTAAGTAACTATTAATTACTTATAAAGGAGATTTCACAACAATTGTGATAAAAAAAATCAACAAAACGAAATTTCGTTGATTGATTTTCCTAAAAACTTGTTATACTGTTTTCTTTTTGCATTTTGTTTTTTGTCCCCACTAAAGTTAAATTTCTTTTTCTTTCTTCATTATGCATTTCAATTTCCATGGTTAGTAACCAATTTGCGATATACTTCGATTCTGGAACATTACAGTTTTTTCTAATCATTGATGATGAAGATGATGATGATGATGATGATGATGATGATGATGATGATGATGATGATGATGATATAAATCGTCGTCGTCGTCATCATCATCATCATCATCATCATCAACATCATCATCTTCATCACCATCATCAACATCTTCATTATTATTATTATAATTATTATTATTATTATTATTATTATTATTATTATTATTTTTATTTTTATTTTCATTTTTATTTTTATTATAAAGGAGTGTATTAACATGCAGGAGTCTCCGTTTTCCATTCACAATTACTGTAATAAATAATTTTCTAGAATCGTGTATTTGATGGCCCCAATGCCATTACACATAGATGTAAGCGTCCATTCTCATTCAACTGAATGCGTGTATCGACCATTACTTTAGTTGGAGGACACTCCAGAGGTTACTTCAGTTTTGTACAATGATACATTATGCATCTAAACTTCGTCTATGTAAGAAGTTTCCTTCAAATCATGTTAATAAATTTAAATTTGTAGTTAGTATGACAAATTATGAAGCCGAAACTTTTGAACAAAGTAGTAAAGTGACTGATACATGTACTTCATTTAAATACCAGTATCGCCATGGAAATATTGGTATCGCTACAGAAAGACTGGTATAGCCACACAAATGCCGGTATCGCCAAACACCTGTGTCGCAATAAAAGTTCTGATTTAACCACAGAATTAATGGTATCGCCACAGAAATACGGGTATAGCAAAACACTGGTATCCCCAAATACTGATATCGCCACAGAAATACTGGTATGACCACGAATCTCCGTTTTCCATTCACAATGATTGTAATAAATACTTTTCTAGATCCGTGTATTTGATGGTCCCAATGCCATTACATATAAATGTAAGCGTCTATTTTCATTCAATTAAATGCATTATCATGACCATTCACTTGAGGTGGAAGACACTCCAGAAGTTAGTTCAGTTTTGTACAGTGATACAATGATCATGTTTCTGAGCTTCGTCTCATGTAAGTAGTTTCCTTGGGAAGGATGGCGCCCGTATGACGGTTAACCACACCAATTCAAGTGATGTTTGTTACTTCATTTGACCGTCCTAAGTCGGTATCGTAATAGCAGCACAATCAAACATTTATATCGTTTTTCCTGTATATTTTATTATCATGTTTTGTGTACATGTCCTTGGTGATTTGTGTCATACAGGTTTGTCAGATGTCTTTTGTTTTCTCTTTCAAATCATATGAATAAATTTAAATTTGTTGTTAGTCTAACAAACAATAAAACAGAGACTTTTAAAAGAAAGAAGTAAAGTGAAGATACATGTACTTAATTTGAATACTGGGATCGCTACAGAAATACTTGTATCGACACAGAAATACCGGTACCGCCATATACTGGTAATGCCACATAAAATACTGGTGGGCCACAGACATACTGGTAGCGCCACAGAATTACTGCATAGCAAATAATAAATAGTTTTTGTTGATTTTCTTCTGTTTTACTTAATACATCGTGGATCGATGTCATTTTGGTCTACAATTCGACAGATATTGAAAGGAGCATTGCAGAACTATGTCATTCATATACATTCAAAGGTTAAGGAACTCGACTCCCACTTTTTCTTTAACCGATTTAAAGGTGAAGTAAGACATCTATCTGACTCAGCCATATGACAAAATCATTCATAGCCAAGCCAATAAGAAAACAAGATGAGGTGAAATACATCTAGAATATCACCAAATTATGAGAATATGGCATGAACTTTAACAAATCAGGGCTGATAAAAAGATAGGAAAAATACGCTGAAGAACTACTTAAAACTAAAGAAAGAAAAACGAACAGAAAGCCAGGACAATCCAGTGTCATAAGGGTGACAGCATCCTATGGGGTACTGAAATAATGCAATTGGTATCCAGAGAGATTAAAAATTCTTTCAGTGTAACTCTCATAAAATAGATAGTAAAATTTTACCACGAACTGTGAAAAATCGTTCATTGTTTCCGCAAACCCTAATTTCCTGTAAGGTTTTCCATTTTAAGTTTTCATTTGTATTTGTGTTCATGTAATATTTCATTAAGTATTAAGAGCAGAAACAAAAACACAACAAAAACGAAACAAAACAATGAAAAAAAAAAAAAAACAGAAACAAAAACAAAAACAAATATGATATGATAAATTACAAATTATAAATAACAAATAACTTAAAGAGAGAAAAGACGAAATATAACCCACTTGTATGTCGCCATGGACATAATGGAGCAACATGCGCACAAAAGACATTGCAAATGTAATGATTGTTTGTAATGTAGTGGTACCGACTTAGGACGGTCAATTGTAATGACAATTGTCACTCCGTGTTGTTAACACTTTTACGGACCCAACCTCTAACTAATCACAAGTGTATTACAATTAAAGAATACACCAAAAACTAATTATAAATAATCCCCCAAATGCAGAACAAGGACCAACAGTCTACTGTAGTTGAGAGGTCTTGAACACAGTTATTATTATGGATAAATATAAACGTAAAAATATTGGCTGACATCAGCATGGGCCAACCGTGCTCTGTCCTCCTGAAAGAGAGAAAAGGTCTCTGATTTGTAAGAAGCCAGAATAACAGTCGGAAGGACGAGGTTCAGGACCTTACCCCTTCCTAAAGATTTAGACAAGACTCGCATAGACTCTTCGCCGCCCAGTTAGCGAGTGTGCTATGCAAAATGAAAAGTTGGCATAAGGCTTTAGAGGAGTCAAATACAAGAGAAAAGCCACGGCAATTTCATTATATATATAATTGTCAAGATATTATCCAGTTCTCTTTGTCTATGAATCTCGGCATCTCCTATTTTCACTTAATAAGGCCACGCAAATACCCACATGGGCAAAAACCTCAAAAGTGAGAAGCAAAATGTACTTCTTTTCTGGTTCCTCCCACATTCTAACATATACCCTATTAGGCAACAATCTAAAATATCAGAGTCAAAATCTGCCTCTAATTTGGTTCCTAACACATTCAAACAAATTCCAAAATAGGCAAAAACTTCAAAAGTGAGGGAGAGCTTAATTAATCTTAGCAAAAACGATGGTCATAATGAGTTTACTGGAAAGGTGAAACACCATTCTTTACAAGTAGACAAGTAGAGATAGAAGTTTATAAGAGTTCAGTTTACATTCGGTTTACTGGATTTCTTAATCATCCCCAGACTATAGAGATTTATTATTTTTCTCCCATATGTTCTCTTGCCAACAAAGTTTATTTGTAAACATTGACATGTGCTTTTTGTAAGGTTTCATACATATAGATAGGTCGTTTTGCGAATGTGCAATTGACTCTATCATTATGAAATCCATCCAAGGAAAAGCAACTGGTAAACAATAACATATATAGCCAGAAAATCAAAAACATACCCTATTACG
Organism: Pteria penguin; assembly: GCA_035048485.1. Lineage (NCBI taxonomy): Eukaryota > Metazoa > Mollusca > Bivalvia > Pterioida > Pteriidae > Pteria > Pteria penguin. The sequence goes on from CM068587.1 coordinate 49,588,090, forward strand.
CAGCACTCACTATAGCAACGTAAGGTGAATTATTGATACGCAGTTAATAAGTGTAAGGACTTTATGTTTGCAAAAATTCGCGAAAAAGACTCATTTGCTTGAGTCACCTATTAGAATAATACAGGTATGTTGTTGCTTACCAAACTGATGTCTCACGAATATGTCCATATTCGGATCCTCGCTAAAATAAAGTTTATTAAATATAAATTATCAAATCTGTTTTAAGCGACTGCCAAAGCGAATATTATTATTATTGTTGTTATTATTATTATTATTATTATTATTATTATTATTATTATTATTATTATTATTATTATTATTATTATTACTTTATCCATTGAAATATTGACACAAATGTCACATCTGGAAAATCCTAGCTTGCACCATCAATAATGAATATAAACAATTGTGTTTTAGAACTATGTTAGGTTAAACCTGAATAAAGTAATGTGAGAGTGTATTAACATGCAGGAGTCTCACTTTTCCATTCATAATTATTGTAATAAATAATTTTTATAGACCCGTATATATTTCATTGCCCCAGTGCTATTACAGCTAGATGTAAGCGTCTATTTCCATGCAACTGAGTGCATGTATCGACCATTACGTTAGATGGATGACACTCCAAAGGTTAAGGAAATCGAGTCCTACCTTTTCTTTAACCGAATTAAAGATGAAATAAGACATCTATCTGACTCAGTCATATGACGAAATCATCCATAGCCAAGCCAATAAGAAAACAAGATGAAACTAAATACATCTAGAATATTACGAATTCATGAGAATATGGCATGAACTATAACACCTCATGATAAAAAGATAGGAAAAATATGTTGAAGAACGACTTAAAACTAAAGAAAGAAAAACAAAAACAAAGCCAGGACAATCCAGTGTCGTACGGGTGACAGTATCCTATGGGGTAATGAAATAATCCAATTGATATCCAGAGGCATTAAAATTTCTCTCCGTGTAATTCTCATAAAATAAAAAGGGAATTTTTACCATTGTTTCCTAATTTCCTGTAAGGTTTTTCATTGTAAGTTTTGATTTGTATTTGTGTTCATGTAATTTTTTATTATGTATTTTTCTTAATGAGAATTCTAATTTTCTCCGCACATTTGATGGCCCGAGTGCCATCACACATAGATGTAAGTGTCCATTTCCATTCAACTGAATGCATGTATCGACAATTATATTAGATGGAAGGCACTCCAGAGGTTACTTTGGTTTTATTGATATTCATGTATTGTATAGCTCCATGGTGACTTCTGCCGCATAACTGAGCCAGTAACTCTTTTTTCTTGTACAATGATACATCATTCCATAAAAAACTGATAAGCAAAATTCTAGTATCGCCGCAGAAATACTGGTATGGCAACAGAAATTTCGATATCGCCAAATGCTGATATGACCACGAAATGCCGCCATTGCTACAGAACTACTGATATTGCCAAAATCTGGTATCGTCACAGAAATACTCGTATCGGCACAAAAATACTGGTATCGCCACAGAAGTACTGGTATCGACAAATACTGGTATCGCCACAGAAATACTGGTATGACCACGAAAGACTGACATCCCCACAGAAATACTGGCATTGCCAATTCTAGGTATTGCCACAAAAATACAGAACATCAATGTGCCCAGAGCGGGAGTCGAACCGGGGACCACTCGGTCACAAGCCGAGCACCCTATCCACTAGGTCACACCAGCTTTCAGTTTTACTTGGTAGATCGATGTCATTTTGGTCCACAATTCGACAGATAAAGTTGTAGAATACTGTTCTATTGAAAAGAGCACTGCAGACTTGTATCATATACATTTAGAGGTTAACGAAACCAAGTCCGAATATTTCTTTACCGATTTGTAGATTAGGTAAACAATTATCTGACTCAGCCATATGAGACAATCATCCATAGCAAAGTAAATATTAGAGAATATATACGTTATAATATGTGCACCAGATGTGCATTTCGACAACTTGTGTTATCTTCAGTGATGTTCATGGCCGAATGGAGGTAATTCTAAAAAGATATAATTATTCCTAAAAATATCTTAATAGCAGAGTTAAAACCAAAGTGGCCGAAAGATTGAGCTAAAAAATCAATCTAAGGACAGAGCCGTACTTGAGGGAGACACTCCTTAGTTTGAGAGTGATTTACAAAATTTTCGACTGAAATTTTAAAGTATCTATTTCACTTCAGTATAGAAGCTCTGAAAATAAGATCGATAAATCAAGAATATCGCTAAATATCCAGTCTATAGTATGAACTTTAATAAATCAAAGCTGTTATGAAGATAGCGAAAATATACTGATGAAATATTTAAACATCAAGCCAAGTATGTCTGAGAAAATGGTACAAAACAAATATTTTGCACGGCAAATGACCAATTAGAAAACAAGATAAACAAAATACGACAAGAATATCATCAAAATCTAGTCTATGGTATTCACATAACATTTAAGGGCTGCTTGTAGAAATGAGGTGATAGACGAAATATGCTTATGAAATATCTAAACTTAAAACCAAGTATGACTGTATCGAGAAAAAGTTACAAAAACACAAATGTTTTGCAAAACATATGACCAAGAGAATAACTCATAAGACAGAGTTGATTAATTCTATCCAGATAATGATATTTTTTAAGTTATAAAATATGTTTGTATTGAGTTTACCGGGTAATCTATGGCAAGTTAAGGGCAAAGGTACAATTCATTTACGGAGTCAAAGATACAGATCAAGATAACACAGAGAAATCGCTAACATCTGAAATATTAAAGAAAGAAACAAGCAAAAATAACAAAGAAACACTGGAAGAAAGAAAAACAAGAAAGAAAGAAAGAAAGAAAGAAAGAAAGAAAGAAAGAAAGAAAGAAAGCAAGCAAGCTAGCGCAATCGAGTGTAATGATGGAGGCAGCATCCTATGGGTTCATTACAAGCTAATTGAAAATATGATATCCTGTGGGATAAAACATATTTAGTGAAAATCTTATAGAATAAAAAATGAAATTGTCATCACGACCTGTGAAAAAAATGGCACATTTCTTCCCCCAACCCTTATTTGCTGTTAGGATTTCCATTATAACATTTGATTGTATCCCAGATCATGTAATATTTCATTATGCTTGAGTCACCTATTAGAATTAAATATAGATAAACATTATAGATACAGGTACGTTACTTCTATCCAAAATTATATCTCATATTTCAGTTTACTAAATGTAATTGATCAAATCTGTTTTAAGTGAGTACCAAAGAGAATATGACAAAGTGGTCACTTAAAGCAGGTGGTTTCTTTATGCTGTTGACTTTTGTGTATCATATTAATACTAAGTAACAGAAACAATTGGTTGTTTGTGCCAGGTGACTGCTTAATACAGGTAGTCTTTAAGCAGGTTTGATTGTAAATTGCATAATGTATATTCCATTTAATAATGCATTTCAAAAACAAATATCTTCCAAACACGTCTGAAAACTACTCCAGTCAGATAATAAAAGTTAGATTGTGCAACGTGTTATTTTATAGTTTAATACTATAGATGTAGTTACCATTATCTCATTTGCTAGCGAACCATATGTTACTTAGAAGATTTTAGAAGATAAATCATACCTTGCGATGTAAACAATAAAAATAAGAAAGGTGTTATATTCCCCTTTGTTACAACAACCGGTTTATGTCAATTCAATATTACTTGTTATTGAGAAATCACAAGAATTAACAAAAACAAAATTTCGTTCATTTGCATTCCGAAAACCGTGATTCTTATAATGTAATATTTCTTTTTCTATTTTCAGTATGCGTTGAAATGTCTATGGTTGGTAACCAATTGCAATATACCCCGATTCTGGTACATTACAGGTTTTTCTAATTGATGAGGTGATCGGAGTGGTGGCATGCATCTCCTGTCGGCATCTCCTGTCGGCACCTCATGCTACAACGATCATACAACAAACCAAATATGCGTTCAGGGTCCAGTTGTTTCAAACTTTAACAACTGCTAAACTTTGTATTACATTTTCATTAATTACCGTTATTCATGTTCTTTATACTGGTTTGCAGTATTTTATTAAAAATTAACGCAGTTTCAATATTCTAAGTGACTTTGAAAATTTAACTTACCGTCAGCCAAATATCAACTTCTGGTTAGCTTATCCTTTTATAAAATTTTTGAGAAACTATACTCAGGTTCTGAGAAAAATAAAGATTTCATACTACTGTATCATTTGAACATATCGGTCTACAAAACCAAAGCCGCAGTCAGCTGTTCGTGTGACTGAAGCATCATCTGTTGACCAAACAATTTAAAACATCTGATTACAAGTAAAGCAATCTTTTTACTCACCTATAAAATTGTCAAGATATTGTTTTAGTTGTCTGCGTCTCTGAATCTCAGGGTCTCCTTCTATTTCACTAAATATGGCCGCCCCGATACATAAATAGGCAACAACCCCCAATGTGAGGGGCACAATTTGTTTCCATCCTGGTCCCTCTTCCATTGGGGCATAGAGGGAGATGTGTTATCCGGTAGTCGACGTTAAAATGGTTTCCTCTCCCATATGAACACAAAAATTATGCAACGATTCAATGATGATTAGTGGAAGCAATTCCAGCTATCCATTTTACATGATTTTGTTGTAATTAGATTCCCAATAATAACATTAGGAACTTTAATAAAGTATGGCAGTGGGAGTTATAAACAAAAGTTATGTTCGTCCATAGTCTTTATTTGTTCCATTAACACGCTTGTGTAAACATTTTGGCATTCAAACTGTGCAACTTAATGAGCCATTTTCAATAACGAATTCGGCATAACGTTTGTAAAAACATGAAATACGTGCGAGATTAATTTCGATCCTCCTTGTTCAGGTAAAATTCCATTTTCCTTGTGCATCGAAACATAACTACATTCTCAGAACGAGAAACGGTATAATTTAGAACTGTTATTTTATCAAATGTATTATTCATATTTTAGATGAAGCTACGATCGATGTCATTTGAGGGCGGGAATCAATCCTATTGTTCATAAGTTATCTATAGTATACAAAACAAATCCGGTCTTATTGTGAGATACAGCTTGCGGTCGACACGGAACAATATACTATGTATTGAATCTCGGCACGATAGCACAATATATTTTTTTTCTAGAAAGAATAATTAATGTTTGGTTTCCGGTGTTGCTGTTTTCCTAGAAAAAAAAGTCCGACAAACAGGTATTAAAATTTAGTATAATCTGGTTTTAATGCATATGAAAAGAAATTCCCAGAACATTCTTCACAAAAATATCCTTGATTATAATTCTGTATATTATTTTAGGTTCAAAACCCAGGAAACAATCATTTTAATTGCTTAAGCCTTATCAACATGCATGTTTATTGACTCATATGCAAGGATCACTTCCCAAGACGCGCAAAATGTAAATCAAACGAAATAAATCACGTCTTCCTATACGTGTGAATGAATTTCGGTATCTTTTTTCATGGCTGTATGCAATATTTATTGATAATTCATTATCTCCAAGATTTACTGCATGTAAAGATGTTATTTTTTCGGGCAAAAATAGCTAAATACTAAAATATTTAATCTATCAAAAAAGAAACCCACACACTGGGGCTAAATTAATTTAGTTATGGAAAGCCATATTGACAAGTATTGTCAAGGGCTGAGGTGATCAATGGAATTCAGAGAAACAACTGTGTAGTTAACTGAAGGTCTTTTATAAAAGGGTGCTGGTGTGGTCATACGCTCAGTTAGTAGTTACAGCACAAGATGGTAATCTACATTTTCACAAGAGTGAAAACCATGTTTGTGTGCAGATTTCTATTTTTATGTATATTTTGGGGACGGAAGCATCTATCCAGACAGGAGATAACTATTCCTCCCGGACACGGCAGTATGGCTAGCCATTCAGGAGACGCTTACTCCTCCCGGGCACCTAGTCTCACTTCTGATTTTCAGATTTTATGGATATTCACACTTGTACATTGTTGTTTGTGCCACAATGACAGCCCCATTTCTTTCGTATTGGAGTAACTCTCGTTTTCGCTTGTGGGACATGTGATCCAGGTCTAATTCCCGGGTTGCGCCACTGTGTATAACAGGTTGGTTACCACGTGCTTCCATGACTGAAAGTTGTTGAATGTTACGTAAAATATCAATCAACAAAAATTATTTCGTAACCCACCCACACCCCTCCCCTCTTTCCAAAAAAAAAGAAAAAAAAAGCATCGATCTTAATTCAGGCCTTGGAAATATACTCACATGTATAGTACAATTCTGTAAACCTTATATTAGTTCTGCATAATGGTGTGTTTGAAACACTTGCCAAACCCTCAAGTTGTGTTTTTATTTATCTTATTTTGTTTTTTATCAGTTATTTGTTTCTTTATGATGGTCTAATGTCCCAAGCTGAATAAAATTTTGATTTAAAAAATTAGATAATACGAACAATTACTAATGACCGCCACGTCATGTTTATTTCCTTTAAGCGCGTAGAGGTCTCACCTTCTCCATACGTTGCTTAACTCATTTTTCTTTTATGCAATAAACTTTTCCGAAACAGAGAAAGTTGTGGAATAAAGTCAAATAATTTTGCATGATGTTTTTTGCACAATATCATTATTATGCTAATTTTCACAAGGATGCGATACTTCAAAAACTAAGACGATATGGTGCATGCTTCTTGCATCTTCGATTTCTGCAATAAGAGAGCACAAAAAGGTGCGATGTTCTACACCATATGTAAGTTTGATGCTTAATGTATTCGATCTAGGCGATCGCTTATCAATGGATGCCATACTACGATTGTTTCCCTTAACTACATCACAGCCGCCCTTTCTCGGTACGTTGCTGAATAAACTGCGCCTCATGCTATATTAACCATTCAGTCAACTATGCGTTCGGTCTTTTGAATTATATCTCTCACCATTAAGTATTTAACATCAGGGACATACATACATCCCTTCTATCATGTATTCCAATTGAATAATCGTACAAAATATTAACCACTTTAACAGATATATGCGTTACACCTTGGCTCATGGGAATGAAAATGGGAAACGAATGGGGATAAATAAAATAATCAAACATGAATTTTTGACATACATCAGTTGCTTCAGCTCAGGTGACCAAACAACGGAGCGATGACAATCCTTGTAAAGTTACACAATGGAAATATTTGTTTGACAATTGAGAAATGACATTGTGTACGTCAATGACGCTGTGTATTTATTTATTGATTTTCATTTAAACATATTGAATGTACATGCAGCATGTATTGTGCTTTGACAATAGCGTATGATAAAAAAGCGAGTACATCTGCCTACGCTTAGTCGCAACTGCTTCCTTTTACAGCATGCCGGAAATCTGCCTCATTTTACAGCATGCCGGAAATCTGCCTCATTTTAAAGCATGCCGGAAATCTGCCTCATTTTACAGCATGCCGGAAATCTGCCTCATTTCACAGCATGCCGGAAATCTGCCTCATTCACAGCATGCCGGAAATCTGCCTCATTTTACAGCATGTCAGATATCTTATTTAAGAAAATACCAGATATCAGACTTATTTCAAAGCATGTCAGGTATCTTATACTTCTTTACTGTTTGTCAGATATCTTATATCAATTAAATAACGTACAATATATCTTACTCTTATTTTACAGAATGTCAGATATCTAATACTTATTTCACAGCGGCCAGATATTTTATACTTCTTTACAGCATGTCACTTATCTTATATCAATTAAATAGCATGTCATATATCTTATTCTTACTTAGCAAGATATATTAGACTTATTTCACAGCATGTCAGATATCTTATATCAATTAAATAACACACAGTATATATTATTCTTATTTACCAGAAAGCTAGATATCAAATACTTATTTCAGAGCAGGTCAGATATCTAATACTTATTTCACAGCAGACCAGATATCTAATACTTATTTCACAGCAGGCCAGATATCTAATACCTATTCACAACATGTCAGATACCTTATACATGTGTCAACTAAACATCATGCCATTTACGTAATTCTTATTCAGCAGAATACCAGATATCTAATACTTATTTCACAGCAGGCCAGATATCTAATACTTATTTCACAGCAGGCCGGATATCTAATACCTATTCACAACATGTCAGATACCTTATACATGTGTCAACTAAACAGCATGCCATTTACGTAATTCTTATTCAACAGAATGCCAGATATCTAATACTTATTTCACAACAGGCCAGATATCTAATACTTATTTCACAGCAGGCCAGATATCTTATACCTATTCACAACATGTCAGATATCTTATGCATGTGTCAACCAAACAGCATGCCATTTACGTAATTCTCATTCAACAGAATGCCAGATATCTAATCCTTATTTCACAGCAGGCCAGATATCTTACACTTATTTCACGGCATGTCGTGGTATTGATATTTCTCAATTGGTTAGGTTTCCTAAAGCTTGCACTAACGTTTTAGACTTTCGCGATAAAAATTTACCAAATCAATTCGAAACTGTTGACTCAGGGATACATATATCATAAACTTAGAAAAACTTTTTGAAAATTTTTACTGATCATAATCAAAACTTATAAATAAATTTGAAAATATTAGTTTTCAGAAGAGACATGGTCCTTAACCTCGTCCCCTCTGACTATTAGTCGGGACTCCTAGATGTACAGATGAAGAGCCTGAGCTCGCTTCCAGACCAGCAAAGCACAGTCCTCATGTCGATTTCGCTCTCTATATATATTTTTGATATCATAATCTTACTCTACGTTACTAATAGTGTTTATATATTTTTATGACCTCTCATTGTCGATCCTTTTTCTCTATATGGAGGATTATTTATTAATTTTTAAATGTGGGTCTTTTGATTGCACTGCATTTGCGATGAGTTGGAAGATGGGCCCGTAAACCGGTTAATCACGCCAATTGATTACCGTTTGTTACTCAACTGACTGTCCTAAGTCGGTATCGCATCTGTCGTACAATCAATATTTTTGTATAGTCATTTCATGTATTTCATTACTTGTTACCAAGTTTTATGGTACATCTCCTTTGTGACTTCTGCCCTACAGCTAAGTCAGATGTCTTTCCTTCTCCCTTTTACACTTATTTCACAGCACGCCAGCTACTTTATATTTATATTACTGTAAATATGTCATATGTTATGCTTATTTCAAAGCTTGTCATACATTTTATACCTATTTTACAGCATGTCAGATATCTTATACTTATCTCCAGCATACAAGATACTTATTTTACAGCATGCCAGATATCTTATATCTATCTACGGCAAGATCTACAATACCGATTCTCCTACACGATACAGTGGCGCATTTCTGTCGTCCACGTATCAAAAAATCATGTCGAACTGTCAGATGTTACGCCGACTTATCAAATGTCGTATCGATTTACCGTTAATTTTGACAAATCAGGTGTCGTATGGATTTATCAGATGTTGTGCCGACTTATTAGATATCATATCGACTTACCTTTAATGTTGATAAATCAGATGTTGTGCCGGCTTATGAGATATCATATCGACTTACCTTTAATGTTGTTAAATCAGATGTTATGTGGACTTATCAGATGTTATGCCGACCTCTGAGATCGACATATCTGTAATGTTGAAATGTCAGACTATACATAGATTTGCCAGATGTTATATGGACTTTTCAGATGTTATAATGACTTCGTGACTCTTCAGAAAATCATGTCGACATAGCACCTGATATGTAGGTATCTGTAAGCTCTTCTGCCATTTGTCCCAGGGAAGCAGTATCATGAGAAATGACCTTGAAAGTTACCTTAATGTGTCTTAATCGATGCCAAGAGACATCGTAAAAACAAGCTGTATGTGTGAAACACTAATGCCCCGGGCGGCAACAAAGTCCAAAAAGTTATTTTTAGCGTTGTCATTGTCAAGGTCAAAAGCTCACCGACCATGGTGTCAATTGAAAGGGCTTTATTAAATGAGTACGCATGTGAAATATGAAGCCTCTATCCCTTATGGTTCAAAAGTTACGGCCAAGATTAAAGTTGACAAGACAAACAGACAGGACAAACACAATATGCCCCCGATCTATCGATCCAGGGGTATAATAATCTTGATTTGTAATATATATAGTCCGTGATCATAAACTGAGAAAATACTTAAGTCATAATTCCAAATTCCTCTGTTTAACAATGAATTAATAACTGGGATTTGGATTTTATTCAGTTTTATTCTATCCATAAATAGAATTAAACCATTCTGCATGACAATTTATTTGAACGCTTGATAATGGAATAAATTAAAATGAAATAATTGACTTAAGTATTTTCTCAGTTTATGGCCACGGACCCCTAGATTGGCCTTTCAGTACCTTTTTCTCTATTAGGAAGTTTAATATCATTTACATGCTGAGCTCAGTAAGAACTCTGCCAAACTTGTTACTATAGAACAGAAGACAGGAGTGATACATAAAACGATAACACTCCGCGATCATATGTTTGGGATAGATAGAAAATAAATCCAGATGCAGTTACTGACATTCTGATGGTTTAATGATAAATCATATGACTTTGTAACAAACTCGTCGACCATAACTATCAACATCTAATCAAATCTAAAACATTTCCACAACATTATACTCTCTCCTTCTTATTATTCAAACATGATATTTTCAATTTTGTAAACAAACATACATACATGTAAACAATGTATCATGTGTTAATTATGTTTACAAAGAGTGTATTGGTGACTTTCCTTGAAATTGTAGTATCTCATTTTCTCCCCGTTTACATAACTTTTCTTTTTCTTTTTTTTTTGAACAAAGAGAGAAAGAGAGAAAGCTAATATCTTATTTTCCTTAGCCATATGAGTTAGTGCCACCAAAATTTTTCAAAGCTTTTAGCACTTTTTGTGCATTTTATGCAATTTCTTATTGCATGGACAAAATTAATTTTCACATTTCTAATTGTCAAGTTATTTTTCTCTTAATATATACTATATCTACCACAAATACATATATCTCAAAGTTACACAAGCAGTATAGTTGACAAGAGATTAATAACTAACTTATTTGATTTTAAGTTACGAATCTTAAGTGTTCACAGTAAAAGGAGGCAACCATTAAACACTCTTGGTCATAAAATAATGATTCCGAATAATATAAACAAAAGTAAAATCCACACCGAGATCCAGAAGGACTAGAAACATTCTCAATAGAATTAAATTTATGTACTAAAAATAAGACAGAAAGATGCAAACAATGATCCCCAATAACAGAGCAAACACTCATGTTACTTAAATCCATGTCCTGTTTGTAATGTAACTATTTTTGTTAAATTTTATTTGTGTTTTGTTTGAAAGAAATATAAGCCCCATACAACAGATTTTTCAGAAGAAAGAAAGAGGGATTTACATTTTACATCTATCATTTTACTCTCTCCTCTGAAAGACAAGACTTCAATTATTCTTTTACCACGAATATTACCATAGATATTTACAGATTGTTCCATTTTGTACCCTTGCTGTATCTACTACATGGACGCAGTGCTTTTAGCACATCTAAAATCAAAAATATCCTTCCACCATATCCTTCCGCCTAGTAAGTACCAAAAACAGAAAGGACGGGGATAAAGTTAACTATAATATGTCAAGAGCTTTGTGCATGTATGTTACTTTGTTTCCATATGTAAACACTACTTAAACACACATCTTGTAAGTACCACATGAACAATGTATTGGTGGTTTTCATCATACAGAGTTATTTCCCATTCAGGAAGGTATCTGATGTCGTAACCATTGTGACGTCAATAAATTTTGTTATGAAAGCATCAATTTTTTTTGGTCCCTTCAATACCTGTAATTTTGCATCGGTTTCCATAGAAACAGTTTATGTAAGAGTTATCTCACATCAGATACCCACTCATAGGTCAGATATTTCTGTATTACAAAAGACCCAATAATGTACATGCACTCAGTGTTTCTCTTACTACATACTACACAGTACATGCTTAATGTCAAATCTAATTTGCATCATCTGATTGACGCCTTCACTAAGTATTTTATCATTATTTCACCAGTAAAATTCCATCCATCAGATGAAAGCATTTATTTTTTTTTCCCCTAAAAATGTTTTTTTTTTAAAGAAATGTTTGTTTCCCCTAAAGTTTTATGAAATGCTGCTGATTGCATTTATGAGAAAATACAGTAAATTCTGTTGGGATATTTTGGATGGAATCTTATCCATCTATCAATGACCAGCATCACACTTTTCTCTCAAATATACCAAATATCTATGTATATTAAGAAACCATTGGTCCATACATGATCATGTGACAATCTTAAAATGAAAAGCAACATGGATGGAAGGTCTTAAAATGCATGCATATATCACATCATCATAGCTTGCCATTATAGACAGTTATACTACTTCAAAAAAGGATTAGAAATATTTTCTTTCCTTAGATATAGTTTTTAGAAAATAGTAGATATTATATTTATCAGATGCCATATACATTATACATATTACATTGTAAAATCATGCTCAACTATTTCTTGAAAAATGTAATAAAATATGTCTTGCACTTATACTTGGCCAAATATTTAAGTTTGATCTACCCCACATTCATTTCAAAACTTCAGAAAATCATGCTAGAACACAGTTTCAATGGCATATTTGATACCACTGAAATACCATCAACGTTTACTTTGAGACTTTACAATATAGCCATACATTAACATGGAACTCAAACTTGAAAATCCCCTTTTAAGAAACTGTGAGAACACTAAAAATATTGATATGATATATGGGCTGAGAGATTTCAGTCATTACAAGCTAAGTTTTTCTGATGTGGTTTTTCATTTTACATCATAATTGTGTTTTTACAAGACGATGACAAGATATTAAACTTATTCAAATGCTATAAGTCTCAATGACTTTCAAAGAAAGCAAGTGATAACAAAGTTTCAGCCTGTTATTTAGAATAACAAAAAGGAAAATGCAGAGAAGCTGAAAGAGGTTTTACAAAATATGCCCACAACACATGTTGAATACCTAATCTAGGTGAGTCATCCAACCTTAATACACAAGCAGTCTGTTTGGTCAGAGTAGAGAAGGAGTGAAGTGTTAATTGCAATGATCTTTTCTTTACTGTTCTTATGTTAATGTTAAAGATCAGAGATTTCAATAAGAGCCGGCACTCCAACAAAATACCGCCACTTCAAATGACAGAGATTGCAAGTTCGCATTCCCTCTAATCTTAAATTTACTACTCACATTCGCACATACGGCGCTCAAAATGATACGCCTCAAATTTCTAAATCACTTCCTCAAACAATTCTTATTGAACACCCTGGTCAATATATGTTCGATCAAGTAGCAGTCACCTTCATGTGCCTTTCTGTGTTATTCATCAGAAAGTTCAAATCAAGGGCAGACAATTCACCAAACTGAATTATCATATAAAAGTTAACCACAAAAAAAAAAAAGGAAAGATAAATAAATACTGACCAACAAACAAAATTACAACACTGAGCCAATTCAATACATGATATGTAGATACGACAATTCCTCTCAGCTCTGGTTATAATTATATATCTATATAAAATACAGTTATAAATACATCTTTCAGAATTTATATATGTACATTCCAACATCTCATCCCATTCCTATCAACAAATATTCACTGCAGACTCTGCATAAATCAAGAATGAAATTAATTTATGTATCACACAGAAATGTATCTGACTGCACCATTATCACTTCAATATAATTATTTCTTCACACACTTAAAATACTTTATAAATTTATTCATCTTTATACTTCACTAACTCCTATACTACAAGAAGGAAATGAAGATAGAAATATGTCAAATTCTGTTGGCTTTTTTGTGCTAACCAATGGAAAGAAAGCATGAAATATCATATATAATCATATACGTCATCAATGATGTCATAATTATTGCTTAATCATGAGCAATATTCACAGTTGGGGGTAATTCTGAGTCAGTGTCAAGATGGAAATATTTCTGACTTTAAATTCGAAGTTTTGTGGAGGGTTTTCTAATTAAAACTTGGGATTTTCAATATATAAATAAAAATAATTGTCTATCCTTCTTGTTTCGAAAAGTACGAATAAAAGTATTATATTCTCACACCTTTACCAAAATGATCCTTGTCGTTGGTTGATTGGAGTTTTACGTCGCTTTCAACAATTTTTCAGTTATATCGCAACATGGAAGCAGGAGGTAACCAACCTCTTAAACATAGTAGCGCAACCCGGGAATCAAACCCAGATCGGCAGCGCTGCAAGCTCAGCACTTAACCACTACACCAAGTCTGCCCCGATCTTTGTCGTAAGCTTGAAACAAATGAGTGGGTGTCTAAGAAAAATACTAGTTGTTTTTGTTTTAGTAATAACAATGGTAGGTAGCATACAGACTCGAAGGATGAGTAGAAAGTGATCAACCCTCAACAGGTACATTGGTGTTTGTCTTTGGTGGCATCTTAGACAAAGGTGAGAAGCTAGAGTTGTCTAACTTTAGCTAAAACCCCCTAGATTAAAGAACATACATCACAAACTTCCTACGACAAAGCTAATACTTATAATGTATTCCACATTTTAGCCACTATCATGTAAATCATATTACATGTATTACTATAATAATAACAATAGTACTAATGATATTATTATTAATATTATTATTATTATTACTATATACTCTACAAAGTACCCCTTTCTGAATAAAGATTAATTTAAATACAAAGTGTTGATCTATTGCAACAATGCCCATAGATATAAAGTATTGTAGAGAAACCACAAGTCCAATGTACTTAACCACTTCTAAAGGGAAGTAAAATATACTAAAAAAAATAACACAAACACTCTTTGCCGCAAATTGCTTGATAAAGGCCAGGAGGCTGAAAATTTGCGGCAAAGAATGTTTGTGTTATTTCATTTAACCACTTCTGCTTTTCACATCCCACATTGTACTCCATATCATCATATTGTTTGAGATACCACTTGTCTTCAGAATGCCTCAGCCATTTTTATGATATTACATTCAAAGGAATCTGTTTGATACCATCAGAATGTTGAATATTTTCATCAATGTCTTAATAATCCTGTAAGGCTCAAAGTGACTACATGAACTCTAACATTGCACTGTTTCTGTCACTGCCATCCATTCTTTCATATCCACACGAAGATTTCCTTATCACATGACAAATCTTCTATGATTGCGGTGGTCTGTATTCATCATTAAAAACATGACATGTTCAATCTCCAATACCTGCCGATAGGCAAACCCTTGAAGAAATGAAATGAGATAAAGCTTTGAAATCACTTTATTTCATGTTTCTGATACTATCTGTAGTTACCTCCCCTTCATGGATCATTCTGATGCCGGAGGGGAAACATGAGTACTTTCGTATGCATAAAGGAGAGGTCAGGAATGGTGGACAGGATTCTTTTGGTTTCATCACCGAGGTTCTCGGTATGGTAACCACGTTTGACGGAGGTTGTGTTTTTTAAGTTGGCGAGGATATTCTCTAGAGGTTGAAGGGTCGACTTATGGCCATGTAGCATCTCTGATTCCATTACTGTAATACCAAACACAAAGTATAAGAGTAAGTCAAATATAACGTGGAAGTTCGAAAAATGTAAAATTTAGCCTCTCATTCAACAGGTGTTCTTATCACAACATGAAGTTGAAGATGATCAAATCCAAAATATAACTTTTTTTCTTTATGTATATAAAGTAAATCAAAAGCGTATTTACATTCTGTGTGTATATAAAGCGTTTTGAATCGCAATTGAGATATTGACTAAATTTTCACATTATACATGTATATCGATTATATGCGACAAATTACAAGGGTTTTGTTTTAGTTGATTCCCTGTTAACAGTTCAGTAAAACTGATAATACTGTAAAAACGTTTCATTGCAGAGACATATTAAATTCTACCATACACAAACGATTAGGCACAACCAATACCATGACTGAACACCCATGTCAGCTTTGTTCCTTATCTTAGGAAGCCAATGTCTAATGATGAATTAATAGAGCATGTCCATTCAACCTTGTTTTCCTCAAATAGGCCAGAGTTATCTCCCTCAATGGATTACAACTTTCAGACTTTATCCATCCCTGTCCATACATGCTTAATTCAACTTAATCTTGTAATATCATTGCAATGTATGGCTAAAAGTTTTATAAAAAATTTTCAACTGATTAATTGATTTACTGAGTCTTTGAGACAGAAGTCACAAAATCTGCAC
The DNA here is from genome assembly GCA_035048485.1 of Pteria penguin. Taxonomy (NCBI): domain Eukaryota; kingdom Metazoa; phylum Mollusca; class Bivalvia; order Pterioida; family Pteriidae; genus Pteria; species Pteria penguin. Next base: position 49,604,368 of record CM068587.1, read on the forward strand.
TAACGATTTGTAAATTTCTCAAAAATCGCATTAAATTTACATGGTAGAAACGGAAGAAGTCTGAAAGTTGTAATTCAACAGGAACAATAATACTGGTAGTGCGACTTCACACAGGAAAACTATATACTTTTGTAATTTAAACCAATTAAAAAAAATTTGTAATCTTATATTTATCTTGATGAGCCTTTAGCAGCGATTAAATAACACTGAACTGACAAAAGGAAATGTACGATGAAATTAAATTCTCAATAAGCAAAACGTGTAACGTTTTTAACAAAAATTATACTTGGCTTTTAAAATGAAAAATATAACATGTAATGTAAAACGTTTTCATGAAAATTTTCTGTAAATACATCATAAAATGAAAATTCACAGTTACAACATTTATAGGAATCTGTACTACAAACATACAGTTTACTTCACAACAAAAAAAAAAACTCACCAAAATCCCACTCTGATAAGTAATAATATATCAATATATCGTAAGAAAAATATATATCTAGGAAGTTGAGATAAATGTAATTGTCCAGAGAATTATTTCATGAAAAGAATTAATAAAAGTTTGTGTCTTGGAATGAATGAATCAATCAATCAATAAATCTATGTGTAACTGTGAAGGTCTAATTCTCTTTTAAAAAGGAAAACAGCTTTCTATTTTTCTACTGGTAAAAATTTACTTCAATTTGTTGAAATTCAATATAAGTTGAATGTAACAAATTGTAATGTATAACTTGGAAGAAACAATCAGCCCATCCTGCTGGACAGCTCATTCCTCGTGTTATACCTTCTTTAACACATGAGTGATTATGTTATTTAAACATAGCAAATAAACATGTTTCTTTAAGCGAATGGAGCAGCCTAAAAGGACTGCTCCCATACAGATACTGTAACTAATATCATGCAGCCTGTCGAGGCATGCACATATAGAAGAGGGAAGATAGCTGCACTCTGTCAAAGTCAGTTCACATATCACAAGGGAGGTGAATGCAGCTTGTCAAGGTCTGTATACATATCACGGAGGAGGTAAATGCAGCTTGTCAAGGTCTGTATAAGTATCACAGAAGACGTAAATGCAGCTTGTCAAGGTCTCTACACATATCACAGAGGAGGTAAATGCAGCTTGTCAAGGTCTCTACACATATCACAGAGGAGGTAAATGCAGCTTGTCAAGGTCTGTACACATATCACAAGGCAAGTGAATGGAGTCTGTCAAGGTCTGTACACATATCACAGAGGTAAATGCAACCTGTCAAGTTCTGTACACATATAACAGGGGAGGTAAATGCACCTTGTAAGGGTCTGTGCACATATCACAGAGGAGGTAAATGCAGGCTGTCTAGGTCTGTGCACATATCACAAGGGAGGTAAATGCAGGCTGTCAGAATCTGTACACATATCACAGGAAGTTAAATATAGCCTCTAAAGGTCTGTACATATATCCCAGAGGAAGTAAATACAGGCTGTCAGGGTCTGTACATATATCACAAGGGAGGTAAATGCAGGCTGTCAAGGTCTGTACACATATCACAAGGGAGGTAAATGCAGGCTGTCAGAGTCTGTACATATATCAAAGGGGAGGTAAATGCAGCCTGTCAGGGTCTGTACACATATCACAAGGGAAGTAAATACAGCCTGTCAAGGTCTGTACACATATCACAAGGGAGGTAAATGCAGGCTGTCAAGGTCTGTACACATGTCACAAGGGAGGTAAGTGCAGCCTGTCAAGGTCTGTACACATATCATAAGGGAGGTAAATGCAGGCTGTCAAGGTCTTTACACAGATCACAATATGCTACAATACACCAAACTTATGTCATACATAATGTTCAATGTTCAAAATCATATGTCCATATGTTCAAAATCCAGAAAATTTTCCCATTTGTGTGAAAAAGTTGGTTGATGGATATCAATAATTTATGTGAAGTTGACCTTTTACCCTAGTTTATTCCCCGTTTAATGACACCCAAAGATTTTTTACTTTAGTAAAATTGTATTCAAATCAACTATTTTGAATGGATTAGCCATGTCACATGATAACTGTATTTTTCAATACATGTGCTCTAGAACCCAGTAGTAGTTATTCACACTTGGCTTTGCCTGGCCTAGTATGAGATTTACTGCCCCTATAGGATAATACAGGGTGGGTAAATGTTATATCAGGCATGGGTTTGCTTGGCCCAATATGATATTTACTGCCCCTATAGGATGATACAGGATGGATAAATCTTATTTCAGGCTTGGCTTTGCCTGGCCCAGTATGAGATTTACTGCCTCTATAGGATGATACAGGGTGGATAAATGTTATATCAGACTTGGCTTTGCCTGGCCCAGTATGAGATTTACTGCCCCTATAGGATGATACAGGGTGGATAAATGTTATATCAGGCTTGGCTTTGCTTGGCCCAATATGATATGTACTGCCCCTATAGGATGATACAGGGTGGATAAATGTTATATCAGGCATGGCTTTGCCTGGCCCAGTATGAGATTTACTGCCCCTACAGGATGATACAGGGTGGATAAATGTTATATCAGGCATGGCTTTGCCTGGCCCAGTATGAGATTTACTGCCCCTATAGAATGATACAGGGTAGATAAATGTTATATCTGACTTGGCTTTGCCTGGCCCAGTATGAGATTTACTGCCCCTACAGGATGATACAGGGTGGATAAATGTTATATCAGGCATGGCTTTGCTTGGCCCAATATGAGATTTACTGCCCCTAAAGGATGATACAGGGTGGGTAAATCTTATATCAGACTTGGTTTTGCCTGGCCCAATATGAAATTTACTGACCCTACAAGTTGATACAGGGTGGGTAAATCTTACATTAGACTTGGTTTTACCTGGCCCAATATGAAATTTATTGCCCCTACAGGTTGATACAGAGTGGGTAAATGTTATATCAGGCCTGGCTTTGCCTGGCCCAGTATTAGATTTATTGCCCCTGCAGGATGATACTTGGTTGGTAAATCTTGTACGAGACTTGGCTTTGCCTGGTCAAGTATGAGATTTAATGCCATTATACATGTATCATCCTGTACAAACCCATTGAGGTGACCATGTAACAAATATCACCTGCTGGCCAATCCGTGTTTAGTAGTGGAGGAAAGAGGAACAACCACACACTCATCCATTTACTGATTGATTGATCAACTGATAAATGTTCTCCATCAAGGATTATTTCACATATATGGTGACGGCATCTACCTGATGCATCATGTAGAAATCTATACTTTGCAATGAACCCTCCTGAAGAAGTGAGGGATCTTTTACATGCCACATCTACTGCGACACAGGACCTCGGTTTTATCGTCTCATCCAAAACACAGGACACCAGTGTAACCATGGCGGGAGTTGAGCCTGGGCCTCCGGGTCATAAACCGAGCACCTCTTTCACTGAGCTACAGGGCTTCACACTCATCCACAGCAAGTTCATCATGTCAAAAACATTATCATCTATTTCAATAAGAATCAATTTCTCCTATGGTCGTACAATCTCCCACACATGGATAACTTACCTCCATTCTTTGCTGCGACCTCTGTTTCTGCCACAACTAGAAAATCCAAGTCGAAGTTTTTATTGCTCGCTATCAATATGAAAAAGAAAAAGAAATCCATCATTAAATATACAAAGTATTTCAGCTTACCTAATCAATGTTAACACTAAAAGAAATCTTTATATCATTCACTTGCCTTCGAAACCATATAGAAATTTGTGTCTAAAAATTATTAAATTTTTTATATTTACGGCATCTCAACACTCATTGGAGGCAGAAATTACAGCACTTATTGCAGAGTAAAATCCACGTCTTTATCTTAAAGTGCACATCATCAGTAACATTGTTGTAAACTTTTTTTTTCATATGACTTAACTAAGTGAATTCACAAGCATAGGTATTTACTACAATTACTATTCTCTAATTTTTCTCTTTCTACACATATATGTACCTGATTACTTGTAGGTGAATGAATACATATAAAATTTCATGTTTCATATGTATTCTATATGTAGTTTCCTTTTTTTTTTCATTATGATACGAAAACTGAATTTTAAAAAAAAAAAACCATGTCATACTGAATAAATTATTATCATCATTTATCAGCTTTTTTTGCAGTTGGAAATGCAAGACAGAAAACATGCAGCAAAAATGTTTGATGTCGCTAATGAGTCCAACCCACACCACTCAAGAGACGAGACAAGTGGAGACAAATACTATAAAGCTAATTCAGATTGCATCCAAGGATTTTTCAAAGCTTTTTACAAGTTTATATCTACTAAACTGACAGCATTAAATGTTTCTGAATATGGTATAATTAATGAACCTTTTGCTTTTCTTTTCAACATTTTAACATTTTTAAAAATAAATTCTACATTTCTTTATGCGTAATTCTGAAAGTTTTGCAGAAATAATCAAATTGTGTCAACATTTAAATAATCACATTCATACATTCTATCTTTTTCCCTTTACGAATTCTTAGACGTTAAATTCTGTGTTAGATACCAGCACACTATTTAATATTATTTAGATTTAAAACAAACACTTCAAACTTTAGCAATTTGTAAGTGTAATTCACACAATAAACACGGTTTGAAAAATGATTCGAAAAAGAACATAAAAACCAAGTTGGACAGACTGACAGACAGACAAGATAAATGAGTGCTAAACAACTACATCAAAATAATCAAAACAAAGAGAAAAATTCAACACTCCTGTGAATAGCAATGACATAAGGTAGGCTGATGGCATAAGCATATACTCTCCTTCAGTTTTACTTATAAAAAACTAATCATATAAAAACTATACAATTTTGTAAATCTATTTTCAGAATACACAAATTTTCTTCCAATCTACATGTAAACTATACACTAAAGCCAAAAATTCCTCTTTTTATAAAAAATGCTTGCAATGATTGCCACAGTTCAGATAAGCTAAGACCTCTAATGATTAACGGAAGCCATCTTTACTCACATTCTAAGGGATTATTGAGACCGGCACTTGACCAATCAAATGACACTGGGTTAATCGCCTGAAAGACAGAAAACTGAACTCAGACAAAAATGCTTAAAGAATTAAAAAAGATCAATTCCACCTTTTTCAATGAAATAAATCAAAATAAATAATATCAATGTCTAGATTTCCTCTGTCCATACAGATGTACTTTATATACATAAAACTTTTTTAAATACTAACTATTAAGTTTAGACAACATTGCTTAAAGATTAAATCCCTTAATTTTTTTTAAACGCAAAGCAAGAAAATAATAATCATATAAAACAAAATCAATGCCAATACTTTCCTTTATTCATCTAAATCTTGTATCAAATAATTTCTTAAAATCACTATATAACTTTTATTCATAAAGGCTTGTTTTTTTTTCAGAATTTACCAAAAACAAAATTACACCAAAAAGAATCCTAGAATTATGATAAATTAATGTAAATAAACACCAATAAAATTTCCTACAACTGTTTAACCCCATGTAATTTCTCATTCACATAAATAGAGAATTAAATATTTAGTCGTATTAGAATTGATCACTATCAGGAATTTCAAAATACATGTAATAATTTTGATTTGACAAATAAATACACTTTAAATTATTGCTTAGTTGCTTGATGAGTGTTTTACATCACTTATAACGATTCTTCGGTCATATCACAACACGGAACCAAGAGGTAACGGACCTCTTAAACACCAAGGCTGTATCTGATTATTGCATCAGATATGAAAGTGACCATATCTAGTATCTATATATCCTACTCTTTTATAGATTTTTGTTTGGTGTATAATTTGATATTATTTTTACAATAAAATCTAGAAAATTATATACACATGTTCACCTGTGCTACAGTCTTATAATAGACTGATTAATTGATAGATTATTGTTTTACGTCATTCAACGATTATTCAACGTCAGATGCCTCCGGTCAGCAAAAGACGGTGGGCATCCAACGATGCGATTATTTCACGTATATGGTGATGGCATCTGCCTGACACATGGCTTAGAAATTTTTAACCTTTGCAACGGACCCACCCGAAGCAGTGAGTGATCTTTCAATTGCCACGCCTACCACGACATGGGATCTCAGCTTTTACCATCTCATTCGAAAGACAGAACACCGGTGTGCCAACGGCAGGAATCGAACCGGGGACCTTTCGGTCACAAGCCGAGCACATCATCCACTGGGCCATACCGACTTTCTGATAATATAGCATTACCATATACATGTGTGAGCATTAATCATCTATAAAGAAAAGCAAGGTAAAGCATCCAAATGTGATTTGTAAAGGTAAACCCTAACTCAGGTACATGTACCTGTACTTATTTAGACTGAGAAGTAACCACTATAGCCCTCAAGCCACTAGGGCTGGGTACTTGGGTGAATAAAACGTATTGCAATATATTACAATATTGAAAATATATTGCAATATCAATTAATTTCCAAATTTCACCGTTTTTCACTGGAAAACAGGATTTTTTGACATACAGCTAAAATTTAGCACTACACAGAATGTATGGAATTAGCAGAACAATAGCAAAAATCAAGGAGTTTAGAAGAAGATTGAACTTTAAATACTCTGTCAAAGGAATGTGCTCTAAAACTGTTGTTAAAGAGAGATAACTCTAGATACAGTAAGATAATATCAAACACAAACCATTTTTTTTTAAATGTATTGTGCACCGATATGGTGGTAATATTGCCCTATAAGCTACCATGCATCTTTATGAGTAAAGTTAATATACAGGGTTTAATATGAATATTAATACAAGTCAAAGAGAGGTTTTTGGTTTTGCCTGTTTGGATCATTGTTAAACAGAATTTCATGAAAAGTAAATATGAGTACATTTCTGAAAATGATCTCAATATCAACATATTCTCAATTCGGACTTCTCTCTAACAGGTGTTAAACCTATTCCTTTTCTAACTTTTAAACATTTAGCAACATGACTTGATTTCTGTATCTTTTATCTGAATCAATTTTAGGAAAGGTATTTTTAATAATGTGAAGGACTACAGGTTACTACACAGTAAAATTTCCTATTTTCAATATCTTCACACAGAACACAACCCACAGAGGCACATTAGCACACATAAAGCCCTCTTTATTCTTATTTCATATGATACTCATTTATTTTTTGCTTAAAATTCTGATTAAACAAGCATTTAGCGATACTGGCCAACATACTTAATACTGGACTACAAAAGCTACAAAAGTGTAATACAAAAGACAGAACTTACTCCTACGAATAAACATTGCAGTTCACTGGTATATATCTATATGCTTGAGTAAACAGTGAGTGTAAGTGTTAAGCAAGTGTTAACGATATAAAGGATTGAGCACTTGGTGAGTAAGATTACACTTAGACTACTTGCCAATGAAGGTTTGGGGCCTACAGTGCTATCGGACTTGTTAGACTGAAATAAAGCAATAAAAATAGCATGCAACTACTATTAGGTAAAGTATAATGTCCCTTCATAAATTTACTAAAGACAGCATAAAATCTCTGATCATCATATTATCAACATTGATCATGCTTATCATATTCATAAGTGTAATTTTGCAAACATATCAACATGAAATTATACTTTGTCATAATATCCCTGTACTCCACTGCAAAACCACCCCCCCCCCCTCCAAACCTTTTTATCAGGAAATAATTAAAAGTTACTTTGCAGTGCCTTACCACTAGATCAGATGGTTTTTCCTCTTGCTTATTAGTATCTACCAGTGTCGGTTCCTCGACTTCCTCTTTCGTTGATTTCACAGGTCCTTTGGTTGGTTCAAGCACGCCACCTAGTGTCAAATTTGCTGCATATATTGGTACTGACTGTTTTTTGTGGCCAATCAGCTAAAACAAAGACAGGTTTATCTTTTTTCATACAAAATACAACAGAAATGATATCTGAGCGATAAACAAAAAGTCCAGCCATCCAAAGCAATCAGGAATCTTTTACCTGCCTACATATACCATACCACAGGGCGTCGATTTAAACCTTCAAGTTACAAAGGACAAACAGGGAAGAAGATCATGAAACCATACAAAAATCTGACAGCTACAGTACAGTCCAGGTGTTTTGTTATTTTTCCACCCACCGCAATTATTCCACAATACACAGTGCATTTCAGTTAGTGTTAATAAACACAGGTAAATTTATATATGGATTCTCACTGTCATTTTGGGGGTTTTCCCCACGGAGTTTTGTGCAATTTTTCTAAAACACGTGACTTGTAATGTAGGCTGGTCAGCAAAGAAATTCTATGCACTATCACTAGACAAATCTGCTTCCTTTGTTGAATGGTAAGTAGTAGGATTTTTGTGTTGATTTAATATGAATGAATAAACTTGTATATAAAGTGACGTACAATATAACAAGTAAATGACATACAATGTTCCGTGTGTCTATCTTCAAACTGCTGAACAAGCTTTTATAGCTCTTGGCTTTGGTCCACTTCAGTACACTCGTTCCTCGGTCTTGCTTCTTCAGTCGACACCAAAGATGTTCTGTTTTAGGGCTAAAACATGGTAGGAAAGTCAGAGAAAAATTTAAGTCACAAGTTACGACTAGAATAAGGTACATACGACTCGGATTAAAATAAATTATGTTCAATTAGGATATTACGGGAGGACATACCCAATGGCACTGGAATTGGGAATTCCTGGGAATTTTGCTCAAAACTGGTCATTTTTACATGTAGCAAAATATATTTGGGTTTGTTTAATCCTTATTTTACGTCACGCCTAGATTATTGAATCTATATCATGATGGCATCTGCCTGACACAACAGACAAACAGAAGCAATGAGGGATCTTTCAGGTGCCACATCTACATGGTACCTCGAATTTTAAAGTTCTGATAATCTTGAGATTTACTGTCTCAGTACCTTGATTTTCATAAACGTTTCATATGAAGGCTGAGACACTGACCAACCACTGACATGACACTCATTCATAAACCATGCTTCTAACCAATGGGCTGTCTCGTATTAATTTCATCTCCCATTACATGCCAAACATACATGTATCATGTTTTGCCGCTCAAGATGGCGTTTTTCTATTGTGACGAAACTATGCAAGCATTAACGTCATAAATACGAATTTCAGCAATACGTAGTTTGTCGGGCACGAGGCCCCATATATCATGTAAAAAATGGAACTTGTATATTGAGCTACATGGACGCTAACAAAACAGATCTCATGAAATTCAAGTGTGGTGATGAAAAACCTGTTTATGAAGTGTTCTTGCCTTTCCTTTGTCAATAATACCCTACAGGTATAAAGCAAAGTACCTTAAATTTGATCATACCATTCTCCTCAGTTTAGCAACACATTTACTGAAATATGTTGTAAGATTCCGTGATGAAGAATTTTGGGTCAAACTTTGAGTTTGAGAAAGAAGTAGTGAATTTTTATGTCGACAATAAGGCTGATTATCAGCTGTAAAAACAGCTGGAAAAAGACCTGTGAAATCTTTGTGTGAAATAGAGAACAAAATTAGGAATGTTATCTACTAACAAGAATGAAATTAATAACATTTAGTAAGAGTCATGAAGTACATCTTTCTAACCCCACTCTTACCTTTCAGCAACCATGTCATCATTCATCAAAAGAGCACCTTCATCTGTTACTTCTATCGTCATCGATGTTGGGAAACTCTTTGAAACAGCTTCATCAAACACTGCACCTCTAGACAGCTATAGAAAGATACGAAATGATATGATATGATATATGATATGATATGATATGATATGATATGATATGATATGATATGATTTTATATGATATATATATATAAGTATTCCATGTTATATTTATACAATATACATTTGTAAACATGATAAAAATCCAGTTTCCTTGAAGATGAATCAGTGTCCTTCGCATTTACATGTAGCAGATCAGTTTTTAGGCTTACTAGTACATACATGTATACTTATCTACATGTAAGTTGAATGGTGCACTGACCTTTGAAATTAATCAATCAAAGATTCAAACTGAAAAGTTTCCGGGACAAATTCATACAAGTATATGAGACTTCCGATGTGCTAGAGTGAGCTGAATGGTCAGAAACCATTGATCTGCTGGGGTGAGCCGAACGGTTAGAAACCACTTTACCTAGGAGTCTTGGCTGGCAAAGACTTAAAATATCAAGTCTCTGATAGTAACTTTTTAAGAGAAATCGAGCTGTATTCAGAGACCCCTTGTGTTAAAAAATTATTACATGCACATGTATCTTTTTTCCATTGTTCACCACTAGGGCTGTGTGGTTTTACCACCATATCAGTGCATTGCACGTTTTTTGTTTTCAATAGTATTGCGATACGTTTTTTAAAAATCGTTTGAGGTTCAATATTTCATTATCTTATTATACCTAGAGTTACCTCTCTTTCACATCAGTTTTATAGTGCAAGGAGCATACCACTGTGACAATTTATTTACAAGTTCAATCTACTAATTAACACTTTAATTTTTACTAATATTATGCTTATTCCAAATATTTTGTGCAGTGCTAAGTTTTAGCTGTACATCTCAAAGTCCTGTTTTCTAGTGAAAAAGAATGAAATTTTGAAATTAATTGATATTGCAATAAATTGCAATGTATTTTTCAGTACAACAATATGTTTTATCTAACCCAATACCCAGCCCTATTGGTCACCTAAACCTTTTCTAACTAATTAACGTTTTGTAAAGTTTTCCCTGAGACATATTACCTGGGAAACAATGCTGAAGTCGTTTTATCTTTCAAAATAAAAATACTTATAGTTTGTATAAACTTCTTCGACCATGAAATATTTTTCTTTAATGAAAACTCTGACAAAAAAAAAATGGTAAAAAAGCATTCTACATTTGTATACTGTTAAAATATTAAGTTCTGACAATGTTAAAATCATACATGTAGACTGAACTATTCAAATTTCATTGATTATAGGAATTAAAAGTGTTACGACTCCTGAGAAAAAAAAATCATCTAACATCTTTCAACATCCTACGGTACATGTATGATATACATGTATTATCATTATGTCAACAGCTTTCATAGCAGGATCAGACAGTCTGATATCAGCTGTTTCTTACGGCCATTGTGATATAAACATTACTAAAGGATTACACATCGCCTGTAAAATCTTTATTCTTTTCTCCTAATCATCTATCTTGACTATCTTGTCACAGCTGAGATCACAACTTGATATACGGTATTATGTGTTTAAATTGAATCCACCACAAAATATGACTCATTATTCTGAGTTTGTTGTATATATTTTGTCTGTTACCCTTGATTTAATAACGTTTGATTTAACTGTTAACATATGTTGGAAAAGTATGATTTATAAAATTTCCTTTTTCCCTACTTTTCCCGTTTGAATTTATTCAAAATATACCTGTACATATGTACATTCATGTATAAACGCATATCATACATGTATGTACCTGTGTATACACACTGTGTACTTCACAAAAACTCGCCAGATGCCCGAGGCTACCAGATTTATTGTTGCACCAATATAAGTCCTCTAACAAAGTATACAAAAAATTTGGCAAGTAAAAATTGTGGGTTGTGGTTCAAAAAAGTTTTCACGAAGATTGATGACATACATGTACATAGGTCTATCTACTTTTCGATATACCGGTATAATTACTACATGTACATGTACTGTGGGAAAGGCCAAATGTACGTAGTTCTATCTACTCAACTTTTCAATATACCGGTATAATTACTACATGTGCATTGTATGTGCAAAAGCCAGTGTGGCCTAGTGGATAAGGTGCTCAGCTCGTGATCGAGAGGTCGCGGGTTCGACTCCCGTCCGGGGCACACCGGTGTTCTGTCTTTCGGATGAGACAGCAAAAACCGAGGTCCCGTGTCACGGTAGACGTGGCACGTAAAAGATCCCTCACTGCTTCGGGTGGGTCCGTTGCAAAGGTCTAAATTTGTATGCAATGCATCAGGCAGATGCCGTCACCATATACGTGAAATAATCGTGGAGTGACGTAAAACAATAATCAATCAATCAATCATGTATGTGCAAAGATGAGTCAACAGTAAATTAATGTATCCCTACCCCACTCATTGCTACCAGTATTTTGACATTTTCAGTTGTCGCGTCAACCCATTAACTGAAAACTTCAAAATACATGTACACTACAGTCCAGGTGGAACTTTGAATGCCCACTGTCCACAAAGGGCAGTCCACCTGAAATTTCAATGGGCATTAGAAGTGGACATTTACCTGAGCTATCAAGCTGTCCACTTACCTGAATGTGAATTCCAACTATCTTACAAGAATGTCCACTGTGTCCATTTTTAATGCCCACTCTGTGACCAGTGGGCAAATTAAAATTTACCCGGACTGTACTGTAGCACTAGTCTGGTAGGGATACACTATTGTAGTAAGTAGGATACAAACTAGTGTTCAATACAGTAAATTAGTGAAAGTAAATCTATTTATACTGGTAAACATTCAAAATGCACTAACACCCCGTACATGTAAATAGATTTACTTTCACTAATTTATCGTAACTCATTAGAATCAATACATGTAGAACGCTGAATGTCAACACATCACCTACATGTAAGTGTTCACTGCAACTGCTATCTATCGTACATGTAGATTTAAAATTTTTCGACTTGTTTTATTTCAAAACACTGATATTGAATTTAACACTGCATTACCTTATTGGATGATGTCACTGAAGGCACTACCTGGAAATCCTCAAAGTCTTCGAAGTCATCCTCCTCACTGCCTCCCACAACTGTATTACACACTGCTGGTTCAGCAAAAGCAGCCCAGTTATCTCCCCCTGAATCTGCTGGAGCCTCAGAAAATGTTGCAAATTGGTCCCAAGAAGAAGATTCTTGTGATTTTTCTGTAGCTTTAATTACATCAGAAGGTGCACTGCTGAAATCTGCGAAATCATCCTCTTCTTCCTCTGACAAATTTTTAGTTTTTTGTTTTCCTAATGAATCCCCCTTTTCATCATTAACATTATCTTCACTTTTACCAAAGCTGTTTTCATCATTTTTATCACTGAAAGGAGCACTGCTAAAGTCTGCAAAATCATCCTCTTCTGATAAATTTTCAGTGTCCTGTTTTCCTTCTGAATCCCCCTTTTCAGTGTTCATGTTATTTTCACTCTTTCCACAGCTGTATTCCTTACTTCCACCACTGTCAGGAGCACTACTAAAGTCTGCAAAATCATCCTCTTCTTCCGTTAAATCCATTCCATTGTTTTTAGTTTTAGACCCTGAACTTTCATCCTCAACTTTGCGAATTTCACTTTCTTTACAATCAACAAAGTTTTTATCTTGCAAATCACTGCCATCAAATGACGCTGTGCTGACTGAATTTTTCACTGTATCATCTCCACTTTTAGAGTCTGGTAAAGACACTGGGGTATGGAGTTGACTTGAGTCATCATCCCTATTTTGTAACATTGCATCTTCCTTCTCAGAGATCTGAACCTCACTGTCTGGTATGGACTGCACTACAGATGAACAGTTTGAGGTTAAATTTTCACTATGTTTCACATCAAAGTTATCCGACACAGGTGCAGAACTGAAATCTGCAAAATCATCAAAGTCATCACAATTGCTCTGAACCTCCTCTTGAACAGGAGGTTCACTTATTTCTGTTTCACTTTCTAAAGAATCCATATTACTGTCTTTATTTTTCATATCCGATTGGTTGGTGCTGGAAGCATCTTTACTGGCTTCTTTTGTAATTTTGGAATCTATTTCTATATCACATGCATCTCTTGTTTCACTAATAAAATTCGCTTCAATTTGACCTACTGACCCACATTCTGTCTTCATTCCCAGTTCATTCTGTAAACCTTCACTACCTGCATCTTTTGGATATTCACCTGAGTTAAGATTCTCAATGCCTTGGTCATTGTCTGAACTACATTCTCCTACATGTGGTTCACATATAGAATCAGGTTTCCTTACAGAAACATTACTATCACAGACTTCATCGTGTTCATTGGATTCTGATAAAGCAGACACTGAGACTGGATAATCTACTTTTACTTTCACTTCATCTGAAGAATCACTACAAGTCCTGTTAAGTTCTATAACTGATGATTCTTGACTAGGTAGTTTTGCACTGATAATTTCACTTTCAGTTTCTAAATAAGTAGAAGGTTTATCGGTATCATTATCGGCAGACTGTGGTAGATCTGATTGGTTCTCAGTCACCTGATTAGCTGCAGCCATGGTCTCATTTAAAAGACCAGCAGAGGTAGTGGATGAGACAACACAATCATTAGAGTCTGGATGATTATTTTTCACTTCTGGGAGACTTCCTGTTTCATCATAATGAAAATCTTCTATTTTTTCTGACTTATCCTGAAAATTTTCTGATCCTGAAACAGGTTCTGATTTTGACAAAGGAGAATTATCAGAACTGCATAATCCTGAATCCACGGTCAAACTTTGGTTCATTACATTACCACTGTCAGCATTTGATATCTCCTTTACTGGAATATCCAGTTTAAAAGGAGGGGAACTGAACCCCATACCGGAATCGCTGTTTGATAAAACATTATTATCTAACCCATTTTCTATCACCTTCAAATCTAACTCATTACAATTATTGTGAAAATTACTGAAATTAATCGTTTTGTTTTCGTTATTAATACTACTCCCTTTATCATCAGGAAATTTTCCAAAATCTGCGAACTGGGAAGACTTATGGGAAGTCACATGGTCTTCCAATTTGTTAGTTCCATACTCTACCGAGGTCGAAAATGATGTGTTATCTGCTCCCATGAAGTTACCGAAGTCATCATCCCAGTCATCGTCACCACCGGTGTCGAGGGGTGGGGGAGAGGAAGATACAATGGGTATAAAACTGGACATGGTGTCTTGCTGGAACTGTTACTCATCTACATGTACTTTCGGTAGAATCACATGTAGGAAATCTCTTCCACACATCTGTAAGAGCAGTATACAGAATCTGTTACAAATACATTTACACAATATTCCATAGGGCTCAAAATTGGCAAAAATTTGGGGTTGTCAAATTGGCAAATTTTACGAAAATCTGAATGACCTCCATAGTACATGTATTTACTGAAATTTCAGGTTGCCCATACAGATTTTATGTTGTTTTTATTGACTGGACAACTGCTAATTTTGAACCCTGTTACAGGTGGCTTTTGCTTAAATATTTCATTATTTATGCATGTAATTGTACTAATTTCCAACAATATACAACAAATTCAATACATACCTCCACTTTTTAAAACACATTTTCATGTAATATCTACATGTACATGTACATGTATGTTACTTGACCATGCTAGCACATGTTTATTCAATACACATATAAATGATTTAATTATGCTTGTTTCCAAGAAGAGTTTCTTGTTCGGTGGTTTTATGATGTACAAGGCTTTTAATACAATCGATTCGCACAACTCTGTGCATTACAAGAGTGTGTGTATACATCACTTCCACCCAAATGTCAAAATATTCCAGTGTAAACAACTTTGTTTTGTCAAAGATCAGGAGTTTCTAATCATCTCTGACGTTTTGTAACGATATTTTCCTACTTCCATACCTGTTTGGTAAATATCTATCTTTAAGTTTTCAATAAAACAGCAAAAACGCTGTCCTAAAATATCTTATAACTTGCCATGTGCTTGTTGACAAGACAATGTTTACACTGCAAGGTACTCTATGCAAACCCTTTTGACATGTTTACCTTATGTGAATACACAAGTTAAGCATATTCCAAGTCATTTTATTGATATCTGTAATTTAGTTAGTAAAAGCCAAGTTTATCACAAACTATTCATTTCTTTTCTGTAGCAATGATTTAGTATCAATGCATGTAAATTTTCGTGATAGTGCAATAACAAGAATAATCAATTTAGATACACAAAATTCTGTGACAGCATTGTATGTAAACATTGTATTTGAACACTTGGATCTTCAATAACTACAATTAGGCCTAAAGAAAAAATATGCATGTTTCCTTATCCCAACCAATCCTAATTTTCCCCCAACTCTAATCTTTTTTTGCACTTTCAGTAAAAAAATTAATCCAGTATTAAATATTTGCCTTAAAATGTAGTTTTTGATATCCAGGGGATAATTGTTTGGCCAAAAACTAAGTAATTGTCACTGGTGAATGGTTCAAATGCATTCTAGTTGCCATCAAACAATTATTCAAATAATACATGTATATTAAAAAACAAGCTGTGTACATATATGTGAAACACTAATGCCCCCAGCAGCACCAAAGTACAAAACATTATTTTTTAGCATGAAGGTCATTGTCAACGTCAAAAGGTGATCAACCTTGGTGTCAAGGGCTTTATTAGTTGAGTATGCATGTCAAATATGAAGTTTCTATCCCTCACATTTCAAAAGGTATCGCCCAGGTTAAAGTAGACAACAAATATACATGTACAAACAAACAGACAGGACAAAAACAATATGCCCCCCGACCTATTGATCCGGGACAAGGCTCGACATTAACGCTTGTCCACTACCAGTGAAAAAATTTTCACGGACAAGTGAATTTTTCTAAGTACTTGTCCCATCGGACAAATGATTTTTCTGTAAAGAAGTTTTAAAATTAAAAAAAGAAAGTGAATTGTAATCTTTTTTATCGAAATTTAAAGTCAAAAACAATGAAAGAACAACGATCAAGAAATTTATTCTCAAAGTGAGGTCAGCAACTTTAAAATCAGAATTGAAGTTCACTTGTTGGACAATTTGGTTGTTATTTTTCTTTTATTTTCTAATTTTGCGATTGGTAAATACCCTCTTACCCTTATCAGGAGCTCTGTATATTCGTTGATAAAATACCTTAACACAATGAGTAAATTGTTTAAATTTCATTTCATTCATTAGAGTAGTTACAGCAATTCAATATTGACAAATTGCCGGTCAAGTAAAATTTATATTCGGATAAGTAAATTTCATGGCTACTTGTCCAAATGGGGCAAAAAAATACCAACCTACTGAACCTAATTTTCTTCAGCATATTACAGGAAACATGCATATTTTTTTGTCTGACCTTAGTATAAAGCTTTACGAAAATCAAACCATCCGATATGCTGTGACTATAATGAACCTTCATACTATTAGGTGATACACCAGAAAGTCTGACCTGTCAGACTTCACGACTGTTCTTTTTTTTCACGGGACAATCAGTCTAGTACCGGTCAGTTTTTAACCAAACTGCACAGCAATTAATGTCTATAGAATGGTGATGTCCGTCTGTCTGTTCATCTGTCTGTCTGTCCATCAACATTTTGGTTAAAGTTTCTAGTTAAGGCAAAATCTCAGCAACTAAGAAGAGTATGAACATAATACTTCACACATAGGTTCCTTAAGACCAAAGCTTTCAAATCATACATTGACTTTTGACCTAGTGACGTTGACCTTGGACTTTGACCTACTTTTAAGAAACTTAAATTTTGTCTATATCTTTTGAATCAAAAGGGAGAGGACTTTGATACTTCACACACTGGTTCTTTGTGACAAGTGCTTTCCATGTTACCATAACTTTTGATTTTGTGACCTTGATCTTGTTTAGCATTAGCTCTGCAATCCTGCCATAACGTCTTAGTGGTTTCTTGTTATATTTTACCAGACTGAGCTATCTTTCACATGACCACAGTATTTTGCTTATAAAAACAAAACAAACACACAAATAGTGAAATACTATAATCCTTAACTACATGGTTGAAAACCGAAATCAGACCTGAAGGTGTTATACTAAAACAAAAACCTATAACGGATGCACATGGTGCATTAGAAATAAATGTTTAATGGATATTTATAGTTTATTGTGTGCCAGTAAACAGTAGAACTTGATAAACAGACTTAATATGCAACATCCTCTGCAATTAATTCAGTCTGAATTTTCTATGGCTGAAATTTTGTTACCGAACAACCAGATTCCAGATTTTTTTAACTTCCCAACTCTGTTGGTTTGGTGGTTTTCAGATTAACTGACCTGTTATTTTCAAAACCATCTGATTTGTAAAGACGAGGTGCGTTTAGAATTGGGTCTTCTTTGTTATACAGAATTATTTCTCATATAAGCAGGTATCTGACGTCAAAAATTGTAACATCAATCATCATACAATTTCTTTATCATTTCCCGTAATTTTACATGAGTTTCCATAGAACTGATTTACATTTCAAAGGTCTGATGTCAGATACCTGCTCTTATGGGAAATAACTCTATATAATGAAAAGACTCAATGAAGCTTTCACCTTCAGCAGCATCATATCATTAATTATCTTCTTCCAATACAGTCATGAGAGTGTACTCAAAGTTGAGCGCTATATTATCATGGCAAGTCAATGACTTTACATGTATAAAATGTAAACGCATAAAAGGACAACATTCTATCACCAGATATTCGCATACAATTATCACAAATCTTGAATGACTGCGTTTCTGGTGACACATATTGTCATTAATTTGTGGGTGTTGACCACGGCACAGGTAAATATTTCCCTGTTAAACAGTGATCGCTTTTTGCCTTGTAGGGGACGTCACTCAAACACTCAGTCTTACTCTAAATATTCTTTACAAATTCTACCTTTCTTTATCCTGTATGCTTGATGTAGATTATTAATACGCTTTCGTTTTCAGTCACTCTGTGCTTTGGTTGTCAATATTACCCACAATACATCTGTGACAGGTGCTTCACTTCCTAGTTAGAGTTACCGTTC
The DNA here is from genome assembly GCA_035048485.1 of Pteria penguin. Taxonomy (NCBI): domain Eukaryota; kingdom Metazoa; phylum Mollusca; class Bivalvia; order Pterioida; family Pteriidae; genus Pteria; species Pteria penguin. The sequence continues at coordinate 49,623,075 of CM068587.1, forward strand.
TTGTGTGGTTTTCGTCAACAAAACGTTTGCTTACAAAATTAGAAGCGATAAGCATAATAATGAACGTGAATAAGGTGTGACTCGGAACGGTTAACAAGAGATCCGTTATTTTACATTAAACCGTGATAGCTTAGACCTATATTTAGAATAAATACACGTCTATGATTAAACCGAAAGATATTTATATAAATGAAGTTTGCTGTTGGTTGACTCTCTTAAAATATATAGCTGGGCATTAGGACTGCCCTCCCCCTATTTAATTTTGGCCGATAATGGACCGATTTATATAATGCTTTGAAATTTTACGAAATTCAAATTTTGCACCCCTTGCTTCCTACGGCCATGTATAGATACCAGAATAATGATTAATCTGTTCATTCATGCTACATATTTTCATTCATGACAGATATATTACATGCGCGGATACAGAGGGGGTGGGGTGGGGTGGTGTCTGAACACCCCCCCCCCTGGAATCCGAAAATTTTACCAAAAAAGGTAATATTTGGGCATATTTTGGGTTGGAACCCCCCCCCCCCCCACCCCCTCGTCTGAGAGAAAAATTTACCTTTTTTGGTTGGACCCCCTCTGACAAAAATTTCTGGATCCGCGCATGTATTTTTCACTGTAGGATATCCTTTTACACACAAATCGTAAAATTTTCCCCTAATCAGTATAAAGATAAACCCACTAACAAGGAATGAAAGTTAAAAATAGCAGGTCAATGTATTTTAATTTCATATTCCATGTAAAAAAAAAAAGAAAATGAATGGACGAAAAGTACCATATACTCAAGTCTGTCACCAACAGTTTCAGTAATTTCAAAGATACCATCGAATAAAAGAAATAAAGCTATACGTGACGGACGACAACACAGGGAACTACTAGACATTTCATTTTCGAAGGTAGTGATAGTTAAAAGCGGCATGTGGAAACACGAGTCATCAAGTGATGGTGAGATAGGGCGCCCGATGTAAGACAATATCTCCTGATGTTTAGCATATCCGGTAAATATAAGACAGAAGAGAATAAATCAAACTGGTTGTTAATATGAAATCATAGCACCATTTAAACCATAAATAAAAAGACGGCATGGCAAAATTCACTACTTGGTTGTTGTTGTTGTTGTTGTTAGTGTAATCATTTATTTCCAAACAATATGTACACGTTGTTGTTGTTGTTGTTATTTTTCTTTTTTTTGGGGGGGGGGGGGTTTGGATGCTGCTGCTGCTGCTGCTGCTGTTGTTGTTGTTGTACATCACGTCAAGCTTATTTCACTTCCATACAGTGAGTGTACCGACCTGATACTTTGCACAGAAATTTTGACCTTGGCATCATCGCACCCTTCGAAAGCTGAGGGATCTTTTATGTGTCAAGGTCTATCGCGAAGCAATGACATTGGTCTCATCCGAAACTGAGACACCGAAGAACTCCCAATGGGATTCGTACTAGGGATTTCTCATTTCCAAGCCATGCATCCATCCGAACGAAATTCGTCGTCTCCAAAGTCGTAAGATGAGGGACAGGCGGACAGGGATAAGGGTTACTGTACAATATTCCGTACCCTTGAGAACAGAGTCCCTATCGCCCTTTAATATATGAAGAAGCTCGCAAATCTGCACCGCAAACACAAGCCCATAATGGGCAGTTTTTACAAACGCTTAGATGATCCAGATTCTTGATTTGTTATGAGGTATACTCCTCGGGATTTATCTTCAATTTCTTAGTAAAATCTTATTTTTTAATCTTTTGTTTTACCATGATTATTATTTCAAATGAGAAAATAATGAAATATATATAATGTATGTATACTTCTTCATTGAATTCAAATGTGGATTTCAAAATATTTATAACAGGATTTGTAAAAAATTACTGAAAAATTGCATTATGGCCTAGGATAAAACCAAAGTCATACCCCCTCATGCATTCGGAATCTCTCCTGCCTTTACTCATAAAAGAATGCTGCAATATGTAAAACTCAAAACGGATATGTACAGTAAAATAGCCCCATTGACCCATCGCTTTCGCGGAATATTTATTGAATTTCGCATTGCGGCGCTGTTTGACCTGTATCTGTGTATTTCATTTAAGTGATCACGGGGTCGTCCACAATAATTTTCAAAGCATACATGTATCTGAGTTTTGACTTGTGAAATCTGTATTTTAATTAAAATGTTGGGGCTAATGACGAAATTCTCAGTTATTGAACAAGCCGAGACATACAGACACCGCAGTCTGGTGCTGATGGTATATTGCTGACAAGAAGGAAAACTTCTTCTTAATAGAGTTTGCCCATGTGATGTCACACCACTAGTATTAGCGGCCATGTTGGAGTACAACTCTCGGATTTTTTCCATCTCTACCATGTAAACTTCATTAAATTTCTGAGAAAATAACTATTTATCAAGGTAGATTTCGTAACTTCTGTCTTAATTAATCAGTAAATATAATCAATCAGTTAAGAATTTTCTGTAAAATATTTAGACATACAGTGTGATTTTTTCATAAAATTAAGTTAAATCAAGCAGTTTTATATGAGCATTGATGGATAAAGTCCGAGAGTTGTACTCCAATGAGGGAGATAACTCTAGCTAATTTGAGGAAAACAGGGCTGTATGGGAACACTCTATAGGAAAATCAAAATGAGCTTCGCCATCTGGTATCTTCCGGTAGGCGGCGCTTGTGTACGATGATTTAGTAAAAAAGGAAACCGAGAACGGTTCTGCCAGTCAAGAATACGTTTTATTTCCTCCCTTAACATTAGGACCGCAGTTAATGGCGGCGAAGTCCATTACCGTTTCTGTAACAGTCAGTACTACGGTATAACATAAATATAATTATTGTCCAAAACTGATTGAACTGTGTCAGTAACTTCCATTAATAAGAATACATTTAACGTAGGTTACAAAATAAATTGATATGATATGTTTAACGACAATACGCAACTAAAATGATTGACCCTTCTACAAAAGGTACTTCTTCATCACAGTGATGACGTCACCTGAGGGCCGACAAGCAAGGCATTTGTTTATTTTGTCGTAAGTAGAACAATTTAAATCGTTCATTCATGAACCGTGAAAGGGTCAATATCGACCAAGGTCCGACAAACCTCCATCATGACATAAGGCGTATTCATTTATGATTTCATAAGTATCCGACATCAAAATCACTGTGACGTCATACAACTATGTAAGCGTCATTATGGTACTTCCATTTCCCTTAATTTTACATCGGCTTGCGCCACAATTATTTGTCAAATTGGGTCCATTCTTTCTACAGATTTATTTCCTCATATGAGCAGGGTCCGGCGCTATAAACTGAGAATATACTTAAGTCATAATATCATATTCTTCTGTTCATCAATGAATTAATAACTGGGATTTCGATTTTTTTTTTTTAGTTTTATTCTACTGATAAATAGAATTAAACCACTCTGCATTAAAATGTATTCGAACGTTTGATAATGGAATAAATTAAAATGAAATATTTGACTTAAGTATATTCTCAGTTTATAGCGCCGGACCCAGGTATCTGACGTCAACCAGTTCTATGGAAACTGGTGTAAGATTCAACCTCCCACGGTCCGCTAAAGAACATGACATTCAGACGATTTTCAATTGTTCTGTTTATGACAACAAATGCGTTATTTGTCGGACCTCATATGACGTCATCACAATGAAAAAAAAATGTATTTTGTGGAAGGGTGAATTACGGGAAGCGATATACTAATTGTAGGACGTCACAATGATTTGACGTCAGATACCTGCTCATATGGTAAATAACCTGCTTAGAGCGCAGATAACTCTTTATTACAAAAAGACCCATAATAGCGTGTGTAGAGGGAGTTAGCAACTTACATCAATCTAGTCGCAGCCGCTCTGCCAGCCTAGAATATATACTGTATATACATGTAGATAATACAAGATTTCAAAGAAAAAAAATTGGAAAAAAAGCCTTAAATAGTCTCAAATTTCCCTCTTTTGTATTTGGAATATCTATATCGACATAAATGCATGTAATGTACTTTCTACATTATATGTAAAGAAAAAAAAACCATAAATAATAATAAACAAAAAATGATATGAGAAAAACAAAAATAAATAAATAACAACACTTTGCAATCTTCAACCCTTTATTCAAATGACAACCAAACTTAGAAACAATACGTCAAGAAATGCCAAAACCATAATACCTAACATGGAAATCATAAGTGGAATGGGGTCAACATGGTGATATTTATAGTGGTATCCAATGTCAACAAAAGTAACTATGGAGATATTAACGCAGGCAACTGTAAGAGGTATCTACAGAACTAACCTTGTTACCATGGAGATATCACACGTAACTCTGTTACCATGGCGATATCCCAAGTAACTTTGTTACTATGGAGATATCAATCTGGGTATCCATACAGATTTCAACACAAAGTATGTTACCATGGAGATATATTAATGTAGGCAATCATTTACATTTCAATATGGATAACTAGAGGATAATCACAGAGAAACAATGGAAATATCTACAAAGATATCAGGTATATTAACAAAGATATCAAAGACATTAACTAAGATATCAATGCCATAAATATCAATGACCTGTTAAATATCAATACTGGTTACCAAGGCAATCAGAAATACCAAAAAAGGATGTTGAAAATAGGCGTGTAAAATACAATTTCTTTCAAACAATTCTTTTCAAGTATAACTTAAAATGGTACAAGTGTCACACACATGTTCACATACATTATACAGATGTTTTTCCTGTGCCTCTGTATTTTTGATCAATGCTTAACTTGATATTCTGACAATGTATTCTGCGATATCTGTATACATTGTAGTTAGGTGTGCAATGGAAGTCACTGCTGAAACCATGGACACCCAAATACATCAATTCAACGAATCAGTACAGCATGAGAAATCCAAAGTCACATGGTAGTGTTAATCCATTCAAGTGATATGGTAGATCTCTTGTATACAAAACATTTTAAAATAATATTGATATTTTTTTGCTGATAATGCATAGTAGCCTTTGAACACTATCTTGATGTCTGTTTTGGTAGAGATGATTGGGTTAAAAACAATGTTGAAGATGAATATACTTTATATGTGGCCAACACACTGTAAGGTCAATGTACATGCACACAGCCAAACATGGAGGTTCGTCATCGTTCTTAACACATATAAAGAGAGGTATACACCATGTAAATACGATTTATTACATGTACAAGGGTAAACAAATGATTGTTTCACTTGAGGAATGTTAAAACTTGTGGAAAATTGGTATATCATGAAAAAATGATCAAGAGAGCCAGCTGCGATTCATCAGTGAGAGTCTAAGATATTCTTTATATGATTTTTTTCGTTAAAAATCTATCCATCAACCAAAACTTTAGTACTATATCAAATCAACAGCATATATACAAGAATAAATAGATACTACTGATCCTACCTCTGCTATGTACAATATAAACTATTAAATTATTTTAAAAATTTTAACATCAAAGTCTACAGGTAGAAAGTTAACACAGCAAAGTATTACATGAATACTGGATAATTCTATAGGTATTTAGCATCACAGAAATTCTGATCAAGATTCAATTAAACGTCAGACAACAATACAAGAAATAGAAATATATCAATGATACCAATCTCTATCTACAGGTTTCTGTTTGGATTTCTTATGATATTTGGAGTAAAATAAAACAAAAAACATTTCTCATATCAACAACAAAGATTGCACTACTACAAAGTAATTTGATTGTTTACAAGAACAATAGTTCTAACTATTTCCCATCTACACAAATCTTCGTATATATTATGCTTATCAATGATTTCTTGCATTTCTAACATATCACATACTATTCCATTTTACATTCTCTTCCAATATCCAGAAATTCAATCCTATGTCCATTTACAATTTTCGGCCCTTTTTATATGGACCAAAATTGTTTCAGAAAGTGCATACTGTGAATCAAGAGCGAAAAAACATTTGATGCTACTGACTTTTTTGCACTGAATGATTATAAATGTAAGACTTTTTTTTTTATTTATTGCAACATACAATTGTAAGCATAAAATGTAAATTTCTTAGGAAATTACCCTAAGCATTCTGTGTATCCTTAGTAAGTTTAAGCATGTCATTTCAAAAGGTTGGAAGACTACCCCCATAAAAGAATAAAATGCAACTCACTTACATCACTTTCTAAAAAGGAAAAAAAAAATAACTAGGTCAAGTCGGTAAAATTCATCATTAAATCTTTATTAAAAACTTCTAATCCAGATGCCTGTTGAGAGCCTAGTTAAAAGTTTTGAGATGGTCCCTCTTATTTGAATAATGTCTTATGTATTACATGTTTCTAAATAAGGGACCATCTCAAAGTCAGAATTTGTACTAATTTCGTACAGGTATAAAAGGACTTGATCACATATGCTACAAAAGACCCATGCATTTGATAGCAAAGGAATTTTTGGATAGAATCATGCCAGAGACAACCAAGTTGCATTCTACCCATACGTACACCTCACATCCATGAACCCAGGAGATTATTTACCATATTCTTAGTTTCAATCGAACAATCCAGTCATGTCTTTGTCATAGGATAATGATGAAATGAATGATAACAATGGCGAGGTTCTTACTCATAAAGCCACAGATGATATGAGGAAGTATTCAAATTTAGAAATTTGTGATTTTTCTATCTCTAAGTACGGAAATCAAAGGATGTACACACTAAGTGGAATTAAATAAATCATCAGTCAGTGATTATGAATTAAATCATCAGTCGGTGATTATGAAATAAATCATCAGTCGGTGATTATGTTTTTGAAAATTATGAAAATCAGATTTCAACATTCAACTACATGTATACATGTCAGACTTGGGTTTTTTCAACACTTGAAGATGAAAACTGAACAAACAATGAAAACATATGGTAAAAAATCATTAAATTATAGTATACAAATTGTAAAGCAACTGATTTATTTTCTATTACTAAACTGATGATAACAACAAGTGACTTTGCTTATTTGTAATGCTACAAAAAGATGGAGATTCGAGTTTATTCTAGCAAAAAAAGCCCTTCCCCTTCTACAGGTGTTCTTTGGATTATGCTTGCTGTCAACTATGAGAGACTTTACATACAAGATAAATCAAAATCATCATTTTCAAACATTCATGACTATCTATGAATAAAGGTCTCAATACATTCTTAAACATTTGTCTAAAAGTTTACTTTAAAGAAGTTTGCAAAATGACAATTGTGTAAATTCAGATTGTCATCACTTAAGTTTATTTTAAGGAAGAACGACGGACAAACCTTTCAATTTTTTTTTAAATTAATTTCATTTAAGGGTTTCCATGAAAATAAAAAGGACAAGAACTACCCGTCTGTAAAGAAAAGATGGTGAGTGACGACTTCTTTTTTTTATGATGCATTTTATGAAAGAATATTTTGATATCTTGTGAAACACCAATGTCTATGCCTGTTAATCTGAAAATGACCTCATTTTTTACCTTGACATTTTAACGGCAGCCAAATGATGACAATGAGATGCAGCCGATTCTGAGACATTTGTTGTGTAGATTTTGTTAAATGTATCTCTTTTCTAAAGTGAAAAACATTTGAAACCAGGATGGAATAATGGGATTCCTACTGGACAAACATCCCAAAAACTTCATGCTCTGAGATCTTTCAGACCCAAGCCATAAAAATGAAAACTCACAATATCAAAGTAGTTTTTCTTTAAAGATACAATCTTTTGATTAAGGTTGACCCATATTACATACGAAACAAATGACTGGTTAACGAGTGTTCAATTGGTGAATGGAGATAATACAAATATATGGTTTGAAACGACGACAACTCAAAAACTTGATGATTTGGCTATCAACAAATAAAACGAAACATGAAACGAGTATTTACATATCAAAATCTACAAAATGGGGTAAATATTTTATAAATTATCATCATAAGTTAATTTTTATGAAGGACAAGGACTGGATAAATATCAAAGAAAATAAAAATATCATCATACTCGATCAACAGGTAACAAGAAACAATGATATCACATCAGGACATTAGAGAGAAAGATTTACAATATGACCACTACATACTATAAGCTTGGATGTCACACAATATGCAATCATTATACACAATCAAAATCTTGATTCTTTATTCTGCAAAATAAAACATTGTATATATTTCTACTGGCCTATTCAATACATTCATTTCCCTTTGCCATTTTCTTTTGTATCTATTTTTTTTTTTTACTGAAACATTTCAAATACACAGTTATAAATTGTAATATTTTTCTTAACTCATTCATATTTAATATACAAGTAACAAAATATCTATACCCAGTTTAACGTTTTAGGTACATAGATAAGAATTTCATATTTTTGGAAAAGAATTCTGCAACTATTAACTCTAGGTTTTGTATTTGAACAATCAGAATTTTGTTTTTCGCTACATACATGTAACAATACCCTAACAAAACGAGGACATGTTTATTTTTCAAATAAATCTAGGAAACAAACAAGGAATAAAATGACATTCAGCAGAAATAAAATCATGATGGGATAGATGAGAAGGGTGTTGTGAAGTGCAATTAGAGGTATATTGTGTTGAATGAGAGCTATTCTCATTGAAATAAAACATTCAATCTGTGCAAAACACAAAGATGATGAGATTCAAAATTGATTATTTACAAAGGAGTCATGGCAAAGATCTCCTAAAATTTGTAAATAACATTTGTATGGTTTGAAACAATATTTGAAAGTTTGAAACTATATTTCACTTCTAATTCTATTTAAACAACATTTCTACAGTTTTTTTTATAATTTAAAACAACAAGTTTTAAACAATACTTCTATGATACTGTATTGAATACAAAAAGTTAAAGAATAGGAAAAAATAGAACTGATAGCCTTAAGCTGTTAAGAATAATGTGAGCAAGAGTTATCCTTCTTGTTTTGGAGAAAGAGTTGTCTTTCTTGTAATAGGTCACTCTACGTTTCAAAAAATAGCTAAATACTCAGTAGGTAAGAATAGCATACTAACTAGTACAGATAGTTGGTCACAAAAGTATGCTCCTATTTATACTTCAACTAAAGTCATGAAGGACAACTCTATGTTACTTAAACTGCCATAAGTTACAAATGCAACACCATACAAAAGGTATTATGCACCAAGCATCTTCTTACAAAATGAGCAAAATAAGCTATCACATAGTCATGTTATACAGTTGAAAAATGAGCAAACAGTTGAATTTATACTACAACAGAATGCGAAAAAAAAACCTTACATAAATAAATACATAAATATGACACTATCTTGAAAAATATTGGATTCAAGAATATGCTCTATATTAGAAAGGTACACTGATGGTGTTTGGGGAGACCAAATAAAAACTAAGTAAGACAATGTTGAAGACAAAATGTCCAGAAAGTATTAAAATAACTATTTTGCATCCAAAACTGTCTATCACAAATAGTTTGTAGATCTTTAACATGATTAAAGTACAATATCTCATGTAGATATCTTTCCATTCTGAGCAGAAATGAAGATCAATGTTAAATGCCTGCATCTTGCAGACCAATACTGTAGTAACTCATTGTGCCATCCAATACTCCCGAGATCTAAGTCTCGAGTTATCAAGGGACATCAGTCTGGTATCGGAAAGAGGAGCCGAGTTACGTGCCCTTATAAGGTAAACGTGACCACTACAGAGCAGTCCTTAAAAGCTTTCAATATAACAGTAAGAGACTAATGAGGATATAACCACGTATATTAACCACAGAGAAAATAAGAAAACGGATGTGGCATATTTTCCTTTGACATTTCCCCCAAGTTCTCCTCCGAATTTCCTCCGCACCAATAAAATTATAATAGTGATGAAAGCTTCGATGCAGAAGACTGTCACGGACATTGAGAGATCACCTGAGGGCACTTCAAATGGTTTTCCCATCGATGCCCAATAAATGGACGCCATAGACCAGGCGATGCCGATTCCGAGGAACACATTGACAGCATTACTACCTGTAACATTTCCGATAGAAGAGTCTGCATATTTGTCATTGATGGCTGCTACTTTACTGGCAAATGTATCTAGAAATATAAAAGATATACAAATAACACAAAGATGCAATGCATGTTCAACATATAAAATCACCATGCAAGTATCTTTAAAATGGACAGCAAGGCATAGGAAGTAAATGGAAAAGTAGTTTGAATGCCGTAAAACATATCCATGTGTTCAGGGTTTTCTTCTGAAAGTTGAGTGTCAAATCTGGGACAGAACTCAGAGGAGTCAATCTCATGATCATTAAAATAATTAGGTTTAATGATAAAACAGCAAAAATACCCATTTTCTTTGTCACCTTCTTTTATTCTTCTTGCTTCTGAATTTTACAATTAATCACTGTGATTAAAACCATACCTTTATTCCGCTTCTCTATTTGTCCCATTGCGGATTATCCGCAATAGTACAAATGGAGAAGCGGAATAAAGATATGGTTTTAACCAGATTGACAATTAATGATATTTACAACCCTATTTGCCTATGAGAAAACACGTGATTCACATACAAAACTATATACATTCAATCCTACGATAAATGGCACCTGTATTTAGCGATCACTTGTCTTCAGCAACCACTTTTTCCCTCTTCCTTTCTACGAACAGTCAATGCAAGATTAACCTGCATTAAGAGGTCATCTGCCAAAAGTGACCACATTTCCACTTTCCATTTGATTGATGGTCGGTCATAATAGGATCCTCGGTTCCCCATGGTATTTGCGCTACCGCTGAATTCGGCGATACTAGGGCAAATACCATGGGGAACCGAGGATGTCATAATTGCTGTTGACTGTACCCTTCTCTACACATAAATGCTCTCAAACCAATGTTATTTTCATTTTACCATAACGCGGTATTTACCTCGCAAACAAGAAATAGTTCATGATTGGAACTGAGAACAAAATCGACCTCCATGACCGAAAACTTTCCAGAAGAATATGTTTCGGTCGGACGGACAGACAGAACGACAAACGGACACCACCATTACAAAAAATGTCCCGTCTTACAGGCGTATAAAATCTTTCTTTTATCCATTAATATTTATCACCGTTTTGAGCTGTTCAATGAAGCTATGGCCATGCGAATGGCACCGAACAACTTCTGGTTAACATCAACAATTTCTATCGTTTCTCTGGCATCGATTGCTCAACAAAATACTTCAAAAAACCTCAAACCTACTCCAAAATCTCCTATTGAAACGAGATCCCTTTTAGCAACAAATACATTAATGTTAAATAATTCATTAAAACAAGTTCAGAGAAGTGAAACTTCATGTTATTCAAATTGATTATTACACAGCAATGTGGTAAATCCAAATTGTTAGTGAAAGGAAGGAACTGTCGTGCGATGTTGGTTTGTAAAGTGTTCCAGTGGCTAAACCAGTGGAATTCTACGAAACATTTGTTATGTTTAAGAGAGAAATGTTGCAGTTAATACTTCAAGTGTTTAAGAAATTATACTAATAGGTTTTTTTTTCTTAGGGCACACATTGTGGAGGCCATGCATTTTCTTTTAGAAAATAATAAGCCAATTATTAAATTATTGCTTACACAATTATAATTTTTTTAACGTTGTACTCTAATTCAGGATTTAACTTGGTGGAAATTTTAAATGGATAATGATTAGCACGAGAATCGTTCACCGCTCATCAGAAGCAGATATCACATATCGATTAATAGAAATTCAATTCAATTTGTTACATTGAAATGCATCATGGACATAGAGAATGAAGTATAAGTCGAAACATGATGACGTCACGACGCTCTCTGACAGTAGCCAATACGATGGGGGCTTCTGAATGTAATTCGCGTTTGTTTACTGAGAATTGCGAATATATGGGGCATATTCTTGAATTTTCCAAGAAAAGCATATTATTCTCATAGATTTCGCAACATTTTGTAAGCAATGGCAAACAATTCTTATTCACGGAGTTGCAATGATATGAATGTAAGACACTCGTAAGGGTTTACTAACATTGACTATGTAAAATACGGAAAACAAAACAAAAATTCTTTTTTTTTTGTCAGTAGGTCTTCAAGCAAATATTATCACTTTCCGTGAATTTGACTCGAATTTGACTCGAATTTCCATATATAAATGTATATGCAAAAATTTGATATACATACCTGGTACACTGGTTCCTAGAGCAACAAACGAGATGGCCGTCACCGAATCCTTCAGACCAATGGTACATCCAAAGCTAGACGCCAGGTCACCAAGGAACGCCGTCAGGATACCAATACCGATGATAGATACCACAAAACACCACCAACCACCACCATAGTCTAAAATCAAAAGACCAGACCAAAATACAGAGTGGTTTCATAATGTCAAGCCGTGAGCCGTTTATCCTAACCAATGTAAAATTGGAAAGATTGATTGATCGGTTATTGGTTTACGTCACTCCATAATTATTTTACGTATATGGTGACGACATTTTCCTGATGCATTGCAGAGGAATTTATACCTTTGCAACCGGCTTATCCGAAGCGACGAGGGAATCGTTTACATGTCTCACCTACCATGAAACGACACCTCGGGTTTTACTGTCTCATCCGAAAGACAGCATACCGGTGTGCACACGGCGGGAGTCGAACACATGACCTCTCGGTCACAAGCCGAACAGATCGTCCACTGAGCCATACCGAATTAATTATGAAAAAATTGTTGCAATGGCACTTTGGCATTCAAAACCCCTTGAAAATCAAGAGGAACCAGATACCGAATGGGATACATGTCTCCTGTTTAACTGCCGCATCCACCACGAATGCCAAATAATGTATATTTCCCAAATATGATCACACTGGGAGGGGGTTACTTTTACATGAAATCAAACGAACAGTGACTAAAAGTAGTTCTTGATTTTTCCAAATGTCAAAAAAATTATCTTCAAATTGATTTTAACAATGACATGGCCGTATAGCAGTGTTTGTTTTAATCAGTACACACAAGTCAGTTACCCCATCTTAGACGGCTATGAGGTCATCTTCACTAAACCTCGGCCGAAAACATCCAAATCCAAGCTGTCAAAGATGGGGTGATCTCAAGATTTATCGGACATTTAAGAAAAGTACAAGGAGCATTGAATGCTTGATATAACACGCTTATTACATCCACGCGCGGATCCAGAAATTTTGTCGAGAAGCGGTCCACCCTTAAGAAATGCTTCGAGAGGGGGCCAATCCACGTTTTGTGTGTGAAAGTATCGAAAAATAACAAAATGATAATAATAATTTTCGCCCATTCTCAGAGTAGGTCCAGACTCTCGGTCCACCCGTCTGGATCCGCGCATGCGTGACGATTTTTCTGATTATCTCGCTTTCCTATGGTAAACTCATTAAAAGGAATTTAAAAAAAAAAACAAACCTACACATACAAATTACGTAGCTCTGTACAGAAATAGCCGTGGAAAGGATACACATTTCTGTTTTCCTTTTACAGATAGCATGGTCCAATTTAGCGATTTAGCACACCTTGCAGCATTATGCGATGAATTATTGAGTAATGCTTTCAGGTTAATCAATGAGATGTCAGGTTGCACGAAAGTCTGAGGTTGCCCGAGGGCATCCCGGCTGATTTTACCCGTCAGTGCAGCACATCATACGCTACATCCATTAGCGGCGATTTATTTTGTCAGTTTTAAAATGCTATACAGATCACTCCCGCCTTAATCTAATATTCTGACAAAAAAAGAAACTTTCACCTTCCCGTGAAATGGACTTTTAATTCAAATTTGGTGGTTTGCGGGGTAAACTACTGTTGATAGATGGAAATAAAATCCTTTCTAGTTCTTGGTCATAATTGATGTTAATTTCTTTTTGCGGCTTTTAATTAAATTTCATGTTCAAATTGTCCGAATCTTTCCCATGAAGCTGATAAAACAAACATCACCATGATTTCATACACCGCCACCGAAGCTGTAAAAAGCAGCTGCTGTTTGAATAATAAATGGTGTCGCAGTAGTACATATCTCTGATGTACCATTAAAACATTTGCTTTTTGATGCAGTGTAACAAATGATTGCTGCTCTCTCGACAAGAACCTCACATAATGAATTATATAGTTGGAAGCGCGTGTTCGATAATCTAAACTCGTATAATGAATTATAGCATAATTGTAAACGCGTGTTCGATAATTTTGATTTAGTTTCAACGTACATCGGGACTTTCCACACCACACCCCTCCCTTTCCTCTCGCCCCTTACGACATAGCCGCTGTAGCTCAATATGTTACTGTATGGTCGTTGACGGGAGGGACCGCCCCCAGACAGTAGGTCCTTGGTCCAAGACCGAAATGTACCAGGCTCGACTCCCACTGGTGATTCGTCAATGTCATATGTTTCAGATGACACGGTAAAACCGAAGTGTTGTGTCAGGGTAGATTTGGCATGCAAAAGAACCCTCGCCGCTTCAGATGAGTCTTTTGAATAAGTCCACATTTTTGTGTATTACGTTAGGATTATGTCACCACCATATGTCACCACCATACGTAAGTGCAATGATCTAAATGTGACGTAATACAACAAGAAACAAGTACGTATCTTGCGTATGTGTCGTCATAATACAAAGCATGTAGATTTCCTACAAACTGAAGCTGGTGTGATTCAGTGGATGAAGTGCTCGGCTTGTCCCGCGTTCGACTCCCGCCGTTTGCACACTGCTGTTCTGTCTTTCGGATGAAACAGAAAAATCGGAGGTCCCTAGTCAGGGTAAGCGCGGCACGTAATCAATCTCTTAATTGCTTCGAGAATATCCATTGCAAAGGTATGAAATCCTATGTAATGCATCTGGCAGTTGCCGTCACCATATACGTGAAATAATTGTGGGTTGACGTAAAACAATAATTAATCAACTAACAAATTGCATACTATCAGCTAGAACATGGGCGGAGGTAGACCTAATGTAGAGGCTAACTGCTCGGCTTCTGGCACAGGCGATCCACGTTCGATACCTGGATTGTGCCACTATGTTGCAGAAATTGCTTACTTCCTGCTTCAATGTAGCATTATCAAAAAAAAAAAAATTAAACCAAACCAAACCAGAATGCTGACGATCTTCTGCCATCAAAACGACATTTAATGTCCATTGAAATGACATTTATGATCAATTTAAAATTATTCTACAAAATGTTTGTATCATGCTCTACTAAATGACAAAAAGAAATGGAAGAGACGCATATTTTAAGCTTTGAATTTAAGAGCACCATTTCTAATATTGATTCTGAACGTCTATTGACTATAGGACATTATTCTGATTTTGACAAGACATCCGTTTCCTTAAATAAGTCGTTTTCAGTTTTGTAGAAGATCTAGTCTTTGATGTTTTCGTCACACATGTGTCTTTGATGATGTAATGTTTATTTCTGAAATCTTATCATGCATGTATCTCGAGTAAAGATGATTTGTTTTCAGTTTTTATCAAGCATGAGATAATTTGGGCAGGAGAGAATACGACGTGTCTTACCTGTTGGTGGTACACATGCAAAGAGAACCTTCCAGAAGAGAGTCAGAGAATGCATGACGTAGTCGACACAAGAGGGCAGTTTCTCTTCCGCATCCTCATCATCTTCGTCCCCTATAAAACAAGGTCAAGACAAAAAAATATGAAAAAAAAGTCAAAGCAAATAATGAGTGATAACCTGAATGGTTAATATCATGTAGGGCCTGCTTTTTGAAATTCTACCCCGGCAACATCGGTAATATATCGTCTATACAATTCAAATATTCTTCAGTCATACAGCCAAGATAGTCAGCAAGGGGTAATATAAGCAAACATATGGAATCTACCAGATAAGACAAAAGAACAAATGAATAAGGAATGGTCTTATTACCAATATTTAATACCTGCCTGCTCATCAGTATCGTTGGTTACATGGTCACCGAGTGGTGACTATTTTAAAACGAATTTACACCACTTTCAGTTTCTAATGATTTATCAAAACTTCATTTGGAGAATAGTTTTTTTAAGAAATGAGGTTATGAAAGATTACACTTAGATTACGATTTAACGTTAAAAGTCGATGTAAAACATCGAGGCATTTCCGAATTACTAATACTGGGTCCCAGTATCTGAAAAATCTTATCACGTGACGTGCTTCATCCAATCAAAACACACGATTTCATGACAATTATACTAAAGGTGGTGTAATAAATAATATTGGAAGAATCACATATTTTTTGGTACAAACTACTGATATTGACTCCCACCCAAAATTTATGTATTATATAATCAAAAGGAATACATGTAGTGAAAGAGGGATTTAAGATCATTCTCATTAGATAAGATAAACTTAATTTAAAGTCGGCAAGTCATATACAAATGTATATTAATAGACATAAGCTCCAAGGAGCTTTTCATTCATATAAAGCGTAGTTTACAACAGTTTTCTTTTTGTTTAAATAGAAGTTCAATTTAAATATGTTTATCAAACGAGGTAACAATATAAATTCAATGTTTACAATTCATATGACATTTCTTGCAATAAAATAATTGAAATTAAAGTTTGGTATTTATTAATATAAAAGGTACTCGAAAAGAAAGCCAAAAAAGCTTTATGGCAAGTAGATCTGTAACGAAGAGCTTGTGTTAGTCCGTAAGACAAATAGATAAAAGTAGAAACATATAAAGGTATTATCAATAATATATCTTATCGTTATATCTAAAAAAGAAAATGCGTATAAAGTTCAAAGTAAGATTGGGAATTCAGGCGGAAATCCTCACGGTCACGTGACAGGGCGGATTATGAGTACCTTTGATCAGGTCGGTATCACATATTATTGTTAATTCGCACCGTGATGAATAAACAAAGCGAAGAATAGTGAATTGGGAACACACACTACTAGAACAATCAGATATGAAGAAGGGTGCATTACGGTAATCATTTTATCTCTTTAGTAATATTGTTCTTCACAAGTGATTAAAGAAAGGTAGAAATGAATTAGAGAGTTAAATGGGTCAAAAGTACACTCCTGATATTGCAGATAGTTTTATAATCATGTAAGCTTCACGAGTTTGAATAGAAAGAGATATTTTCTTGGCTGGAAAATGGTCTTTTCGAATTGCGCTGGACCCATTGTAAGACAGGTATGTCTTTCTGAAATATAAAGCCAAGACCACTGTCTAATACGATTTCGATGCTTTGAGTTCTCTAGCTGTCCATAACGATGGCAGATGTCAAAATTTCCGATTCGAAATAATTTGTGCCTTACACTCTGTAACCAAAAAGCTACTCGCTTCCACAAATAGAAAAAGAATCAAAGTGCAGAAACTGAAAAATACATTTGTCTAGATGTGATGAACTTCTAACAATCAGCCACTCGGTGTCACTGTGATGAAAATTAACCAATCAATGTGATGGAAGTCAACCAATCAGTGTGTCACTGTGATGAAAATTAACCAATCAATGTGATGGAAGTCAACCAATCAGCGTGCACCTCATTCATCAAAATTTCTATTCCTTTACAAACATTGTTTCACTGTACGGGAAAGATTTTCAAACCATTAGCTACAATGTTCAATTAACATCGGCCAAATTCCGTTTGATGAATATTCCTAAAAAAATTGATACTGTAATACAGAACAGGGCCATTTAATGGATTAAAGTGCCATGCACTTAAGTATTAATGTGATCATGAAAACATGACTTTAGCCAGACAGTAAATCACCATGAAGGAAGTCAAATATAACTAGAACTGTCTTAATGGGACAAACATCCCAGGCGGTAACAAATTTGAATAACCAAAATCTGTTCATGGACTAACAATGACTTTGGGTGAATGTCATGACACACCGTTGTGTCAACCCTTAAACACAAAGGTCAAGTTTCAAAGTCAAGGTCGCGCGGAGGTATATATGTATGTATGAAATATAACGTCGACAGGTATAAAGGGAATTCAGTTATGGTTCGGAAACCATTTCCGTTATCCATGCTTTGTGACCTAGACCTTTGGCATTTTAATCTCCGAAAAGGTCACGTCCTTGACTCACGATGCGTCTCTGTAGGAAGTTAAAGGAAATTCAGTGATGGTCCAGAAATCATTTTCTGCTATCGATGCCTTGCAACTTTGACTGTATGACCTCCGAATCAATAAAGCACATCATGGTGACTCTGTGAATGGTGTCAATAGGTCAATAGGTAGAAGGGAACTCTGTTATCGTCCGAAAACATTTTCACCTATGTACTGCGAGTCTTTGTATGGCGTTATGGTCCGGAAACCATTTCCAGTAATCCATGCTCTGTGACCTTGACCTTTGACTTTTCGAACTCCAAATCAAAAGCGCACATCCTGATATAGCGAGTTTCAAGTTTCAAGTTGATATTTATAGAAGGAATTCAGTTATAGTCCTGAAATCATATTCGGCATGACCTTGACAAAGAGATTTCAGATATGGTACTCCCCAAACTTTTTGTAGAGGATATACAAATTAACGTGTAAAATGCATGACTTTTGTTTTTGACGAGGAAGATCATTTCAGAACCTCCAATCTTGACATGCATGGAGCAATCGCATTTTTAGTTATATATATGTGACTTCATCGACAACTAATATCACATGACTAAACGGTGAGGTAACAATCTAATTCTAAAAACCTAAAAAGGCACCGCTCCACAGTCCATTGGTGCGGTGCAAAGTTGGAATAGCATACATCAGACACGATGTAGAGGCATTCTTACACAGCAAAGTGTTATGCTGGTAATCATAAAAAGGTGCTTGTGTTTTGGGGTCTATTGAATCTATATGTTATTATTTGATTAGAATCTTCATAAACTCTTAATGGACCAAAAACAGATTGGTTCAGATGACAGGAAATGACACCCAACTAAATATCAATTTTTGGGGGATGGATGGTTGTGTTCGATCAAAACACCAACACACAGATTAAAAGATTTCTCGAAATTTAATCAACAAGATATCGCAGTTCTGAATTCCTGATTGAATGGAACCAATTCGCAGCAAGCAATCAATCTTACTCTCGTTATACCTTCGGTTAAAATATAAACAGAAATTAGCTGGCGCTTGCGACAACCATCGCTTCCTTTCATTAATCAAAATAGCATTCAATTAATTGAAGACACAGAAATAAAGTCACAGAGAAAATAAGGTTTTGCGATCAAAATACTATACATAAGTGCATTTTCTTTAAATAAAGATACCTTTGGTAGCATTGTGAAAAAAAATATCATATTATACTTACATTAAAATATTTATTGACTTTAGCTAGAGGGGATACGATACTTTATTTACTCACTATGAGAGATATTGGCTGAAACCGAATACCGTACATTACATGCCATTCTTGAATTTAATATATTAGAGTTCGGAATTCACCATTGACAGAAAGAGTTGCCTCGAGTAAGAAGGTATATTGAAAAATGGAATGAAGAGTTAACTGTTCATGTCTAGTTTGAAGTACATGCGTTATTAGAAACTGACAATGTAAACCCATCATTAAAGCATGATTAAACAGTTTGATTCTGCAAGAGAACGCTTTGCTGATATCATATATATATATATATTTCCTTCTGATCCCAAAGTGAATTCAAAACACATTACAGTGATCTATAGCTACCAAATCTCAGAAACCATTGTGTAAGACAAGATAATACATTGCGTGTGAAACATTGTTATAAGAAGAGACCCAACCCCCGGAAAACGAAAATTTTCCTACACAGTTCGACTCTAAAGCGAAGTTTCCAGCATAGCGAGGCCCCTCATCCTCCCCCTTTTCGTATGAAGCGCAATATATCACTGACGATCCAATACAAAAATATAGTCTTTGCGTATAGTGTTTGGAAATTAAAAAAAAAACAAAAACAAAAACCCCCGAAATCAAGGTTAACATGTAGGTCTGAAAAACTGCTTAATTATGTATCATACAATCTATTGTTTACAAGCACAATGTCATGCTTTATAAAGAATTATAGCTAAGTATAATCGTTTGTTTGTTTATTGTTTGACGTGACTTTTATGGTGACAAGATCTGCATTTTGACCGTGACATGAAAATTAAGACTTACCCAAATGGAGTGAGGGTTCTACTACATATTCTACTGTCCATGCGAAGCAGAAGACAACGAGGAGCCGTCCGAGGGATTCGAACCCGAGACCTTTCAGTCACGAGTCGAGTAAGCTACCTATTAAGTAATGTTCGCTCTAACCTTATATGATAGCCTCGTGTCACAACACATGGTGTTAAAACTACTATCTTAAATCTTAAAACTTTATAAAACTGTTAGCATTTAAGAAGATAAGAACGCAGATAAAAGCTGTTGATGTCAATGATTTATAAGCAACAGCTCAGCAATACACAACTGTTAAATGTGGCCAATAAATATACCTGATATGAATAACATTCTGTTTGGAAACAGAACGCACGACTTACGTTATCAATGTCACAAAGGTGTGCGAGAAAATCCCCCTCCCCCTTCTCATTTGTGCGAGTCCATATTTATCCGTGTCTGTCAGTGTCTGCCTGTCTGTCGTAACATCTGTCTATCTGTTTGTCCATACTCTCTCTCTCTCTCTCTCTCTCTCCAAACAGAATGTTAACAATAAGAGCTATAGTTATACAGATGAGAAGCATGATACATTTATTTTCTTCCTATATATTGGGTGCTAGACTAGTCGTACAATTAGGTCCACAATCTAACTCTATCACATCAGTATAATCGATATACATACATCGTATATATGCTTTTGCTATATAATATGTAAGCAGAGACAAAATGAAAAAATTCAGAGAAGTAATGATGCCCTAAAACTCTTTAGAACCCTGTTACAAGAATTTTTTAATACAGCTTTTTGAATTTTTAAATTTGAAATACATATATGTGAAAATTATCTAAAAAATCAAACTTACTATTTTTTATCTATCAGGATCTATCAAAACAGAAATTCACAACTTATGTAAAAGTAGTCGGTGATAAAGACAACGAGGAGCCCTCCGAGGGATTCGAACCCGAGACCTTTCAGTCACGAGTCGAGTAAGCTACCTACTAAGTTATGCTCGCTCTAGCCTTACATGATATCCTCGTGTCACAACACATGGTGTTAAAACTACTATCTTAAATCTTAAAACTTTATAAAACTGTTAGCATTTAAGAAGATAAGAACGCAGATAAAAGTTGTTGATGTCAATGATTTATAAGCAACAACTCAGCAATACACAACTGTTAAATGTGGCCAGTAAATATACCTGATATGAATAACATTCTGTTTGGAAACAGAACACACGACTTACGTTATCAATGTCACAAAGTTGTGCGAGAAAATCCCCCTCCCCCTTCTCATTTGTGCGAGTCCATATTTATCCGTGTCTGTCAGTGTCTGCCTGTCTGTCGTAACATCTGTCTATCTGTTTGTCCATACTCTCTCTCTCTCTCTCTCTCCAAACAGAATGTTAATCATAAGAGCTATATTTATATAGATGACAAGCAAGATACAATTATTTTCTTCCTATATATTGGGTGCTAGACTAGTCGTACAATTAGGTCCACAATCTAACTCTATCACATCAGTATAGTTGATATACATACATCGTATATATGCTTTTACTATATAATATGTAAGCAGAGACAAAATGAAAGAATTCAGAAAAGTAATGATGCCCTAAAACTCTTTAGAACCCTGTTACAAGAATTATTTAATACAGCTTTTTGAATTTTTAAATTTTAAATACATATATGTGAGAATTATCTAAAAAAATCAAACTTACTATTTTTTATCTATCAGGAAATATCAAAACAGAAATTCACAAATTATGTAAAAGCAGTCGGTGATAAAGAGTAATTTTGGGGTTTTTCCCCTCATATTTGAGTTCTAAGGCATTTGCTCTCATTCAGTAGCAAAAGAATTCCACGAGGTCACAGTCTGTGGGGAAAGTTAGACTCAATCGATATTTAATGTTAAACAAACAACATCTTGATCACAGTCTTGACAAAACTTGATTCAATTAACTTTTGTCAATTAAAAACAACTTAATGATGGATTTAGAGAAGAAGGGGTGTGTGGTAAGATGGCCACTTTATATTAATTTTTACCCCAATAATAAATTATACCGAATTCATAAACATTTTGTCAAGGAAATAACAGATAAAGAATTTATTCATCTATAGTGTAAGTAAACCTTCACTCACAGATACAAAAGATGTCATGTCTTTTTTAGTCGTACTTTTAACTTCAGTTTAAACTGATAATATTTGTGATCAAGGTTAAAACCCACCTCTTAAATAAAAATTGCGATGATTAATTATGAAAAAAAAAATGATGATTTAGGACCAAGACATCGTGGAATTCTTGAATCTCAATAATAGAACAGAAGAGGGAAAGTGTGCGCTATATATTGTTGATACATGTATATAAATATATATATATATGTCGTTAACACAGCACAACGAAACTCATTTTTTATTGCAGTATCACATGTACGTTATGTTACCTCCGGATTTCTCTGGTACAAAAATGGAGAAAAGGTACTTTACATGCAATATCATGAATCATGAATGAATTTACATGCTCAAATAAAAAATGGCATCAGTTCCTTATTATTAGTAGTATATTTTTCCGGAGAAAAAGACAGGAAAATTATCATACAGAAGGGATCATGTGTTGGCTTTGACGTTGAATTACAATATATTACAGAAAAATAGATTTATCATATTGAATGGTACCATGTATGAAACGGAATTGTGGAATATAGTAGATTCTGGAAAGAATTCGGGATAAAAATTTGCATTAAAATGCACAACGACAAGGAACTGTACATCAAATACGTTTACGTTTCATTCAGTTTTTGAATAAAGAGAAATTCACTGATTGCATACTTAAGTTCGAAATACAGTTCTTTCCCTGTCTTTCCCCAAGTCCATTATAACGGCAAATCCGTACATGTGCGTGTTGCGAACTTTCCATGAAACTTAATTTCTGTCTTAAATTCATAACACAGAATACGGAGCATGATAAAAAAAAGTTGTCAAAAAAAATAATAAAAATAAACAAACAAATAAATAAATAATAATAATAAAAAATAATAATAATAGTACCCCTCAAAAAAGAAAAAAAAACCCCAAAAACTAACATCCCCCCCAAAAATAAAACCCAAAACAAAACAAAACAAAAGAACCCCCTTTCAAGAGAAAAATAATAATAAAAACTCATCCAAAAAAAATTTTGGAGAAAGGGGTTAAACTTTCCTTTAAGTTGAAAATTACTCTTTGAATAAACTTAATAATTTCTGGTTTCAAGACACCCATTACGAATGATTTTTCATATTCCATATTTCCATAACCCGTCCATGCATGGTACCATATACGACAGCATGTAAAACACTATCTTGTGGATTCTTAAATATATTATTCAGTATTGTGATATCATTTTACATTACTGTCACCAGAATCTGAGAGTGTTGAGAGAAAAAGACCAAGGGAGCGTTCAGTAATCTCACCTGCACTGACTGTAATGGCCTCTACAAACTGCTCCCTCCAAGATGACGTCCCAACTACGAGAGACACATTTGCTTTCTTCAACAGCTTATCTACTACATTCTGGAATAAAATAAAAAATATACACATGTATGCAATATTATAGAATTGATAAAAGTCTTGTTATGATTATCGAATTACAGGGGCGGATCCAACAATAAAATGTTGTCAAGGAAAGTGAGGTTACGCCTGCAAAATGATCTTTTCTGGTAAGATATTTTATCTCTCGAGGAGG
Organism: Pteria penguin; assembly: GCA_035048485.1. Lineage (NCBI taxonomy): Eukaryota > Metazoa > Mollusca > Bivalvia > Pterioida > Pteriidae > Pteria > Pteria penguin. The sequence goes on from CM068587.1 coordinate 49,646,860, forward strand.
AGGGGGGAGGGGGGGGGGGTGTACAACCACAAAAACCTTCACCCACCTATAGGTCTGTCATACAATCTGATTAAAACAATACCATGTTATCTTTATATCCTCTATGGGACAAAAAGAGAAGCGGAATAAAGATTGGTTTTAATCAGATTGTCTGTCATATAGACGTATACAGGATGAAAACACATACAATTAATCTCTCTTTTAAACATATGTTTTTAAGATGTTTATTAGTAAAATATATTATCTTAAATCTATAAAGCTTCAAGAGGCGAACTATACAAACATTTTACTAATGATTTTTGTTCCCAATATTGACTGCAAACAATCAAACATCCCTTAGAAGTTCTTTGTAAATTCAAATAGTCAGCACACCATCTATCTATCGGCTGAGAAAGTGAAGATAATAAATAGAAGCTAACGTATCGGTATTTCTTTATCGTTACAGAAGACGAGTTCCCTTCATACTGAATGTCCATTTTCACAAAGATATTACAGTGCAATTTATTAAAAGATTATATATATATACATTCAAAACTTGAGACATCAGTTCTTAAAAAAAAGGAGGGGGGAGGGAGAAGAGCCGACGGTTTCTGACATGATTGTTTTTATGTCTCAATGTGTACATCGTTTTGAATACATGTACATCTTTACATCTTTAAATCTGATTATCTGATTATTGTTTTAGGTCACTCCACGATTATTTTACGTATATGGTGACGACATCTACCTGATGCATTGCATAGGAATTTATACCTTTGCAATGGACCCACCCTGTGGGAGATATTCTACGTGCTACACCAGGGGCGGATGCAGGATTTAGTTGGGGGGGGCGTGGGAACAACCCAAAAGGTGAGTGGTCTAGGGGTCACTTAGGCTCCCAGTGGGTCCAGGGCGAAGCCTTGGTGGGGATTCAAGGGGGGGGGGATGGAGCCGGAACATGTTTATAATAGTTTTAAAACCTACAAAATGTACAAAACACGCTGAGAAATGGCCATTTTGTATAGTCAAGTCAAGACACTATATATGCAGTGTCTATCCATATTTTTAGATGTCTGGAGAGTAATAATTGAGAACAATGAATAACTTCCTACATAAAAGTATATACAGACGTGCGGCTGGAATGGGGTATACTTTGAAGGCCACCCAATATATTAATGGGTATCATTTTCCCTTCAAATATTTATCAATGAATATTTGTGCACTAGAATCTGGAATACAGAAACTAATTGCAAGTTTATTCATGATTACTAATAGGGAAATTTATTTCTGATCTCTGATACGACACCTGGGTATGTTTTTCACTATGGTCAGTATATGAATGTGTATGTTTTACACTTTGCTCAATATATGAATGGGTAGGGTGCCAGCAACTCCAGCCGCACGTCCGTACCCAAACTCATTGCAAGTTAACCCCCCACCCTCGTGATCCAAACATTTTACCAAATACTCTTTCATCATAAAGAGGAGATGATACATGTACATATTATCACCTCCTCTGTTTGTTTTCGTCTTCCTATTCATTCAACAAAATTTATACTTTCTGAATCTTCGAACTTTTCCTTTCTTATCTGTGAAAACTTTACACAAAATATATAAGATATAGGAAGTTGAATTTCAGATGCAGAAAATACATCTAGATTTTCTTATTTATGATTCGATTCAGCTCTTAAGACACCTGTTTCGACTTTATTTTGAATTTGTTACTTATTCTCTGTTCTTTTGTGGTTTAAAGTTGAATACTTTACAATTCGATATAATTTCAAAAATTAGGACAAGTAAAACAAAAACTGTATTTTTCTCGTATGGCTAAAGTTAGTAACTTGGCGTTAATATCTTTTTTTTTTTTTTTTTTTTTTTTGCTTCAAACACTCGGAGATATCAAAATAAAAAGAAAATATTTCGTAAATAAAGTGGGTATTCCATAAATACAACCATAACCTGACTCCAAAAGAAAACAATTTCAGTAAATACTACCTTTAGCAGACTTGAAACATTCTGTTTACAAACATCGCGTTTTAGTAGACATGCATATCTCACTTCTTAATACAACGAATTTGATCACGGGCCCTTTTTTTTTTTAAATGTTTTAGGCTTATATATATATATATATATATATATATATATATATATATATATATATATATATATATATATATATATATATATATATATATATTCAAAACAATTTAGAATAAATTTACCTATAATATGCACTGTACTAGCGAACACACTTGAAGTCAAGAGGATATTGTGAATACGCGCTACAATACCTATGTAAATCGTCGCAAAATTTCCGTAATTGTCAATTTAGCACATCACAGATGGTGACCCCACCAATGGGTCGAACTCAGTCAGTACAGCAAGTGACGAAAATACGACCAAATCTATAATTTTTGTGGATTTCAAAGCATTTCGTAACTTAAAACCTTAACTTTGTGAATTTTAGGAGGAGGGGGCGTACCCCCTCTAAATCCGCCAATGTACGCCTACCGTGACAGGGGACCTCAGTTTCAACTGTCTCTTCCAAAAGACAGGACACCGGTGTGACCAAGGCTAGTGATGTAATCGTGACCACTCGGTGACGAGCCGAGCGTCACATCCACTGGGCCACACAGGCTTCAGTTTATGTAAATCTGATACATGTATATATATCATATATACTATATTCTCATTGGCATTTGTATTGTATAAACAAATGAAGTTTAACGTAAAATTGTATCAGGAAAAAACCATTTTGGCCATCCATCGACACCCCTCCCCCTTGGAGCAAATTAGTGCAACAAGCCATTCATTTTAATCTGCGATATTTTACCCCTAAAGGAAGGCAGCCGTTTTCAAGAGTTACGTTGACTGTTGGACAAATGTACTAAGAGTAATGTAACTAAACACGAGCTTTCAGTTGGAAAAAGTTGGATTAAATCAAAGACCACATTTTCCGTTGAAAACAAGGAATACACAATACGTTACGCAGGTCACCAGATGTTTCTTTGATTTTGTGCACGCCTAACATTAAAATACCTTTGATGAAAATTCTATCAAGAAGATGGCATTTTCACTTCCTAAACATTCATTCGCTTTAATGATTTTTCTTTCTTTCTTTTTTTTCAGACGTGTCATATGTAACATACATTGATCTGTATTTAGGAGTGGGTTATTTTTTACAATTTGAAGGAGAAGACGAAGAAGACAACAACTACAAAAGAAGAAGGAGGGGGAGAAGGAGGAGTAAAAGGAATCTTTGTTGTTTATCTTTTCAGCAGTCTCCTACATACTTTCAGAGATATACAAATACGCATGTTTCTGATTTTTTATCTAAGTGTGTTGATTAAATAAATCTGATAAATGTACTTTTATGCTCCCGGATCGATAGATCGGGGGAATATTGTTTTTGTCCTGTCTGTCTGTCTGTTTGTTTGCCTATCTGCTTTCAACTTTAACCTTGGTCATAACTTTTGAACCGTGAGGGATAGAGACTTCATATTTCACATGCGTACTCAACTAATGTAGCCCTTTCAAATGACACCAAGGTCGATGACCTTTTGACCTTGACAATGACCTACACGCTAAACTGTTTGTCTTTTGTGAACTTTAAACTTGGCCATAACTTTTGAATCGTGAGGGATAGAGACTTCATATTTCACATGCGTACTCAACTAAGAAAGCCCTTTCCAATGACACCAAGGTCGATGACCTTTTGACATTGACAATGACCTTCACGCTAAAATAACGTTTTAGACTTCGTTGCCGCCGTGGGCTTTAGTGTTTCATACACACAGCTTGTTCTCCTTCAATAATGTCATAAAAAGGAAAAATCAATATTACCAAAACTGCAAACGATATGGTCTTTTAAAATTGGATTAGAATCTAGATTAATGTTACGTAAATTGAATATTAACCACGCACATTTTCGGACAAGGATATAGATACCCAAATTGGCCATGTATATGGGGAAGTCTGGTCCCAAGTAAGGTAAATCAACATTTTTCTCAGCAAATGTGTTCGGTGAATTAATCCTTTATCAATGTAAAATGCGTACATATTGTAAATCACTGCTGTGGCACTGCGGTACTTACAGCAATGTACTGCTTGGGGACTTTCCTGAAGAAGTGAATCCGTTGCCCGGGAGGAGTCAGCTTCTCCTGTTAGACAGCCGTACCTTCCACGAATATTCGAAATGTTCTGATTACATGCCCTAACAGCGTATACATAGGATGATTGTGAACCACAGTATATTCGTCACCCAGAAAAATAGGGTTAGGAATACTTAGTAACGATAATCGACGTGAGGCGAACACTCTGAGAATTATGAACCCAGAAGTAGGTCACTAGGTTGTCTTTATCAAACGACCTCTTTGTTAAACTATTTGTTCAGAAGTATGCTAAGCATGGTCTGCTCCTGAAACTAAGTCCAAATTCAATATTAATACATCCACACCCAAGTCCGTAGGAGCCTTTTCAGAACGGAGGGAGACCTTGAACTTCGCTGTTTCCTAACTGATACAAAATCGATCCATGATCGGTAAAAAAGGAGCCCCCCTTTCCGGTTCCTTAGGGCCTGACACCGACATGCGCATAACTATGTGCAAATATGAAATATTTTTATTTGAATTTTTTTCTATAAAGATTGTAACCAAAAACCTCTAAACGTGAGATGGAAGTTAAAACAATATAAAGGTCAAATAGAAATCATGGTCATATGAGTGTCGGCATGGACCTTTTCTCGAAAACGACTTCGTTTATCAGGGTAAACGGACAATGGATACATTTAGAATTCGCCAATATCCCGACCATGACCTATTTCAGTGTCACTACCTTAAGCTTGACATATTTCAATGCACAATATACTTTCAAGTAAGTACTGGAATCAGTCAAGGTTACATAATGTTGAAAAACAAGATATAATAATTTCAGACATTTGTTTTGCAACTTCATTTGTATTTGGCAGCAGATGAATTTTCTAAAGGTCTTGTCAAAACAATCTCCCTCAACGAAATGCAGAGCTAATATTTCATATAGCAAACAAATTTCAATAAGTTTCACAATATGAAAAGCCAATCGAAATGTATTAAAATATTTCACAAAACACTGCGCAGACGTAGAGTGTAATATCAAAGGAGACGATGTGGAACACATAAGATGCTATCGACTTTCTCCGGAGATATGAAATATAATTCTATATGCTACCGGATCTGTGGACATTGTGTAGCATGAGATTAAAGCATCTTCGTCTATTTTGTTTTAACTCGTCGGACGTTAATCATAAATTTCATTAAGATCATGATTAGCTTTGCGGACAATATCATTCGCTGGGTATAAGTGTTACATTAAAAGTTCAATACATTTATCATTTTGAATTTATGTATAAATTTAAAGCAGTGTTTTAAAATTAGTAACATAGATCACGATTAACTATGCGGAGAACAATTCGTCCAGAAAAAAAAATCATAATCAGATATGCGGAAAACTTGATTCGACCAGTGTAAATCATGATTTGCTATGAACAGAGTCCGCCCTGTATACACCATTGGTGGGAAAATTTTACCAAAAAAAGGTCATTTTCCACCATTTTAGGGCTGCAACCCCCCCTTTTACAGACCGAATAGTGCAAACGTTAGCCATGGGAGACTGCAACACCCCCACCCTTTCAAAAATTTCTAGATCCGCCTATGTAAACCATGGCTGGCCGGGTTTAAAAATAGTCATCTACATTAGTTCACAAATATTAATCAAGGCTCATAACTGGTACCATCCCAATTTGTCAGATGAAAATCACACCATCCCAATTTGTCAGGTGAAAATCATACCATCCCAATTTGTTAGGTGAATATCATGATTTTCCCGTATATATTGTGGTGTCTATAATGCAAATCAAACTTAAGAATCAACAAACGTAAATCACAACTCGCCAGATGGAGCCACAAGTCATGCAGTCGTCAGGTCTTAGAGAAGAGAGCAATGGATTAATTGCCATCGTCCGTCCTTCAGTGGGACGCTAAAATATATATTCTTAGTTTTTGTTGGCTTTTTGTGCTTCAATCTTGGCCTCACACGGCTAAAGAAATCGACACGACAACAGTAGTACCTGCGGTCTATACAAAGACAGTGTACTACTAAAGGCACCTTCATGTTGCATTTCCTGATGCATGTACCAAAATGTCAGAACAACAAAGGTGCAGATAATCAACAGGCGCGGATCTAGAAACTTTGTCGAGAGGATGTACATTGCTGATGGTTTTCCTAGAGGAGGTCGTCCCATGTTTTGTATGTAGAATTACGTATTTTACATTGAAAAATAACAAGAAGTGTAATTTTCTCCTAATCTTAGGGTGGGTTCAGATCCCCGGTCCGCTCATTTATGAAATACTTCCTTACATAACTCTGCACGCATATATTTAATCACAGCTCGTACTTCCATGAATCTTGCTGGATGAGATTTCGTCAATATGGGAAAAGGTTACATTCATCACGTTAATTTGACATTCATCTTGTAAGAAGGCCCTGGGCCGAATTTCTCAAAAAGGATGCATGTAGGTCTATCCTTAATCCTGAGGTTGTAACTATCTACAGCCTCTCATCATGTATCATCATTGTCTACGGAATGAATTTGATAATTTTTTATGGTGAAAGATGATATTAAATCCCATCCCAACCCCTCAACTCCCCCCCCCCAAAAAAAAAAGACATCAAACCCTATCATTACACGTTGCAATTATGATTCATTGCTACTAATAATTGTTGTAATTTTCATTGTAGAATAAAACCACAACTTTATGCATTAAATTTGGATATGTAACGGAGTGCATGTGTTTAACTGGCAAGACAATTTTTGGTATTCAACCACCACTGAAGAGATGGTAATTATTTTGGTATGCTAAAACCACTGAAGATTCGGTAATGATTTTTATATACTAACACCACTGAAAATTAGGTAATAATCTTGCAGTTGATACGGAACGGAACAAGAAGTTTTCAAACAAAGAGAAACCTGTTTCAGAATTGTGTATACGTGATTCTTTATATAGTCGATAAATCTACTTGATCTCCGACTTCAATCGCACTTCCTCGAACCTTTCCGAAAAAAACAATTTCGAATGTATAGCGGTGAATAAAACATGGCGGCGCCCATAATGGAAACACCGGAACTCTGGTGAAACATAAATATGCAGAAATAGGTTGCACGTGTTGATGTTTGTGAATAATTTAAAACTTCTGTCTCCTTCTCCTTCAGACCTTCAGAAAACTGTATTCTATCAAGATAATATTAAATGCAATCATCAAGATCCGCCATCTTCTCAAATTTTTTAACATCCAGCGATTTCGTAATACATTCGAGGTGGTTCTCTCCAGACTTGCCGGAAAGGACCGAGAAGGTGCGATTGCTCCAACTGTCTTAGTCCAGGCGTACGTCCTTTCTGTGAATATGCGAGGCGGTCTTACGCTAGTAAATTCAACAGAATTTCTTATCTGTATATCATCATAATAAACGTGCAATTTCGATCATAAACTTCACTGGCTAAACTGGATAATGATACTTAACGAAAGGAAAATTCTTTACAACAGAGCGCTAGATAGACCGTTATGTCCGTACGAAATTCCGACTGGACGTGGGCCCTTTTGTAAACTTTTGCCGTAGACTTGAGTTGAAATTGAATTGCTGACTATTCTTCTGGCTGATGATTAAAAATGTAATGCATTCCCTTAATTGATGCCATTACTGCAACGACAGAACTGGTCTTACTCATAGCGGGACAATTTGGTTGGTTGGCTGATCAGTGTTTTACGTTGCTTTCAACAATTTTTCAGTTATATCTCGACATGGAAACAAGAGGTAACCGACCTCTTAAGCATAGTGGCGCAATCTGTACCGTCTGCGCCGCAAGCCATGCGCTTAACCACTACACCAAACCTGTCCCTCATAAAGGGAGAAAGGCGACATACACTTCAGATTATTCGACATTCCCTTTACAAGAAGGTATAAAGCCACAGGACGCTACACTCTATCCGATCTCTGAGTGCACGTTAATGGCTTACCTGTCAAGCCAAGTTTGAATGCTAAACCACGGGTGAAGTTAGACTAACAGTATTTCCTTTCTGATTCGTCAGGTGAATATATTTATAACTTCTAAAATTTGAACATGTGACAGTTGTAATTGTATGATTTACCATGGGGATACCATGGTAATATTTCATGATTTGCCAAGTAAATATTTCGACAATATTTTATGATTTGCCAGGTGACTATTACGATAATTTTTCATGGTTTGCCAGGTGAATATTACGGCAATATTTCATGATTTGCCAGGTGAATACTATGGTTATATTCATAATTCCCCAGATAAATATCTATACGCCTGAAATTCTCCCGCTGCTTATCTTGGTCATCTCGATGATTACAAAGATCTATCTATCATAACATGGTATAAAACCTGGTTATATCACTGATCGAACCATTATCTGTAGGGATGATGAATGTATTTGGCGACTTTATCGGGCATTAAGTTCTAAATTCGAGGACGCGTTGGTAATCTATAATGTCACAATTAGTAGATCTAAAGCCGAAATAATTTAATGTCAGTTGTAATCTAGTAGTGGGAAGGTATCGAATTACGCGTTAACATGGTTTTTAATGTATTTTTGTTTCATGATATTGACAAGTTAAGAGACGAATAATTAATGCAAAACTACGGCAGAGAAAAGCTTGCGTCATCGCATTCTGTTTATAGCAAGATCTGGGATAATCCCTCCAATAAATCCATGCAAGCAGGAACAAAGAATATAGAACACTATCTACTACCGAAAATAGATATAATGCACATGGATACGACCAAAAAAGATATTAGATACAGTGATGTGATGTGTAACCAGGTATAGTTTGTAAGTCAAGCTTACAGAAGGACACGGTATGCCGTTTCTAAATATCAATATGTATTTCGGAAGCAGAGCTTGTGTACGATTTTATCACCGTTTCTAATAGAAACTGCAGTATACGAGAACAGCAAGATGCGCAATGGATTAACAAGACGATAGACAGCACGACCATTTTGGACGCCTAACCAATCAGCCTTGTTCAACGATTAAGAGTTAATACCGAACACTTCTAAGGTAGTATAATACAAGAATGTTGCATCACAGATGGAATATGCCGAGCTGCAAAATGTTTTCATACCCTAGATTTTATACCTATTTTCACTATGACACTGACCTTTAACCTTTTGATCCCTAAATCGATAGAGCACATTTTCGGCCCATGGGCAGTATATGTGGGAAGTTTCATTGATATGCCTAAATAATTGTTGGAGTTGAGAGTCCGGAAACCAATTGTTGACGCCCGCCGTCCGATGCTCGCCACCCGCCACCTACTCCACATCAAATCAAGAGAGCCCAGTTTTGCAACTCCGCTAAAAACTCACAAGTCAGTATAGCAAACTTCAGCGTTTATACTCATCTGAAGGGTTAAAATGTTGTAAATTCAAGATCTTTTTCAATGTATCATATTGGGGGGAGGAGATACAGAAAATACAGGAGCGCATCCAGGATTTCAGTAAGAGAAGGCAAAATAAGGCAAGGAGTCTGTGAACTTGGCGCGTCTTTAGCAAGGCCTATTCAGGAAAGGCTTATCTACATTAAACTCCTGTTGTCCTATGAAATATTGCGCTTAATGAATTGTAAATGAAATATTAATAACCACTTTACACTGTACTATCGGGATTTTAGTCACTATGCAACTGTCGTATAACGGAAACTTTTTTTGTGATTTTATCCATATTTTCTTTACTTTATTACTCGTGCATACTGTGGAATATCTCAAGACGCCGAGACAGATCTATTGTCTGTTCCCAGTATATTACTACAAGCCTACAGGCAGACAGTGCTGAACGATTACGAACAATGCTTGTATTCTGTTACTGAAACTCTAGACTACCACGGTTTCTCGTTTCCTATATCATTATTTTTTTATCATTATTCATTGTGAGTTTATTAAAGAAGAGGATGTTTTTTTAACTAGATCACAAATGCTACTAATGTATTGTAAAATGAAATTAAAAGTACATCAGGAAAAGACCACAGAAGTTGATGAGGGATTTCCACCCATTGTTGGTACATTATTTGGAAAAATGGGATGGGTGTCTATTCGTGATGCTATTTATTGTTTTGCACTGGAAAGGAAAATCTTCTCTCTCTCTCTCTCTCTCTCTCTCGTTTTAGAGGAAGCTAAAGTCTTCACCCTCCTCGCTGAATCCGCCACTTGTGCAGAAAACTTAAGTCGGTAAGTCAATATAAAAATGCATATTATTTTTGGCCTAGGCCTAGGAACAAGGGTGAAGGCATCCCCTTCCCTTTTTAACATCCTACTTGGATGGATTTTGAAACAACAATCATAGGTTTTGACCACATTATCTTAACCCTCACCACACACTAACGCTTTGTATGTGTGTGGGCCACTTTAGCTACTTTTTTCAGATAGAGCGCGTGTTATCTTCACGTATACTACTGGTACCAAAGTAGCAATTAGTTTTCCATAGTGCTACATATTCACAAATTGAAGAATATCTATGAAACTGAATATTCAAGTATCCTATAGAAGTTTTCTCTCACTCCAGTCCTTCTTTGTTTCTTTCTGTTATATCTTTCCTTTATTACTTAAATCTATATCATATATCAAGAGTAAATTCAAATGTCGCCATCTTTACTACTTTCTTGTGTTGTAAATGTTAAAGGAAAGGGCTACAGTAATGTTGATATAACTATTGCCTAATCCCATTTCAGTGTATTATGAAATAAAATATCATTAAACTAAATTAAAACTAAATATCAAATGAAGCTTCCTTTACATTTCGGTGAAATGACAGACTCCAAAATATTTTTGAATTTGATATAACGAATTCTTGAATTTGTTAAGATAAATTAAATTCGTTTTAACAAATTTGAGGAATTCGTTATAACGTATTAAATTTGTTGTAACAAATTTGAGTAATATATGAATTTAAAAATTCGTTATTTCGAATTTAATTTGTTAAAACGAATTTTAAAATCTGTTAAAATGAATTCAACAAATTTGTGATAACATATTCAATTCGTTATAACGAATTCCTCAAATTTGTTATAACAGATTTAATTCGTTATAACGAATTGCTCAAATTCGTTAAAACGAATTTATTCCGTTTTAAAAAATTCAAGGATTTTGTATATCAAATTCAAAAATATTTTTGATAGGCCCTAAAAGGGCTTCCGTAAATATCCATTTAGAAGCCTGGAATTTTTCACTTAAATGACTCAAATTAGGGTCAGTTATACATTGCACTTAATAGTGGCACTTTTGCTCTTTGATTTAAGACCATGAACACTTAAAAGTTACTGATTTACTTTAATCAGGTATTGTGGCTAGTAGCGTGTTAACGTAGCTTACGGTTTTGACATTTATACGATATACAGCATGGTTAATGCGACAGTCTTGCAAGAAGAAATCAATTTCTGGAAGAAAAGGAGAGACAAAAGCCTAAGTCGATTGAATGTATTGAATCTGTACAGGTTGTAAGGAAGATTATCATGTCAACTTGTTACATCTGCTAATCCAAATAAAGGAAGAGCCGACGGAGATGAAGACCCCGGATGAATCCACAATGTAAATTATTGACATAGTATATTGTGGAAACTGATCACGGAAAATGCGGGGCCTTCGTCTAGCGCATCTTCATTGTACATCCGAAAGATTCGTTCCAACACGTCCGCTCACTGGAGCGCTATCAGGATGGAAGAAATAAATTGAGAGAAGGAAAGGAGTGTTCGCTTGTGCGGAGTCTCTCACAAAATGATCAGTTTCTGCGATTGAAAACGAAAGTGTTTTGGTTATTATGGTGACAGAGGCCGTCTGGAGTGATGGATGGGTCACTAAGCTGACACTTAAAGCGTCATTAGAATAGGTTTTGTGGACTATCGTAAGACATATTGAGACAGTTCGATAATACATCCTGCAAGCCCTTCGTAGTTTTATTGAGTTTGTCCTTTATAATGTGGGTAATTCGTGGAAATAAAGACTATGAAAATACGCATCTAAATATAGTCATTTACCGATATTATCTATATAACATTGAATATGACTATCATTATGCTGTAACTTATCTGTAATGCTTTATACAATCACAATAATCAAATATTTTGCATCTTGTTGAACAGTCTATGGGTTGAATATTCTACAAGACGAGTTCATTCTAAAGTTACCATGTAATAAATCATGTTCCAGGAACTAGCAACAGAATACGTGTCGCTTACGAAGATACGTGTAGTTAGCGCAGGATAAGGACAAGAATATGACGGACAAAAGATGCACGAAGTGTCTTTTTGATTCTAAATGCAATGCAGACATGATTAAAAAAAATGAAGAAAAAAAAATGAAAACATGAAGTAAAAAAAAAAATTGGCAAAGGGGATCAATACTAAACTTCCACTGTTTTCTTACTTCTTTCACAAATTCCAACACATTCTGAAATAAATTCTCCAAAAACCGAAGAAAATCTGTAGATGACAGAGAGGCAGAAAATGAAAATAAATATATTTTGCAAACCTTGAATTCATAGCTCTCTTGGATGTGTACACACAGCTTACTGACGTCACCAAGCCTTGGTTTGGCTATCTCGGTGAGATGCTCTTCCTCGACAAGTTGTTCCTGGGGTACGCTTCCGCGTTTACCTGGTAATAGAGAAATACCATAATAGAGCACATGGTAAACATTCCTTCAGGCTGCATAAAATATACATTAATATTGATTTTACGACTAATAATGATTGTACGATCTTCATTGACCTCAACCACAGACACCGATCTACGAGAAGTGATAAATCAAGGCTAAATAATGGTTTATGGTGCGAGACCAAGGTGACCATAAATACTGCTTATATCTACTGATAACTAATCCTATAACAACGTGTGTTGCAGCGTTGTTGTCATGCTTTTACTACCCTACAAAGTGAATGCCCTTAAATATTAAAAGTAAAATTAATAGGAAAGGATGTACTCAAGTCTAATTTTAGTTCAAGTTAAAAATTTGAATTTATATTTGATAGGATTCTAAAATATCCATTGGCTACCACCACAAAACATGACAGTATAAGGCTGCGTCACTCGATAAAACCAACAACGGAGGCACGCGCGACAAAAACGATATCGTAATTTTTACAGCTTCTTCAGTGGTCTTTAAATTCCGAGTCAAAAAGTGTTCCAAGCAAAGCAAAATCCAACGGATTATTTGCCTCTAGCCCCAGGTCCCCCCTCTAGCCCCAGGGCCCCCTGGTCCTGCGAAGGCTTGTTAAATCAGAAGACGTCACATTACTATACACCTCGGTTCTACCTCGGCCAAACATTGAAAATGTATTGCGATGTCCCGAAATTCAATAAATATTCCACGAAAGCGATTGGTCAATTATCACTGCTTAGTATCCAATGAGGCCATCTTTTATATATATATACATATATATTTGTTTGCTTGTGGGGGGAGGGGGTGTTTAACTTCTAGTGAGGGTTTTACACTCGCAACATATTGTTGTGTCTAAGATTTACAATTAAATCATGTGATACATGCACGCATAAGTACTGAAATACATGACTCTGTTGTACGTACTACATAATTCAATTATAAAGCTGACACACTGCAGATAGAAAATATAAAATTAAATTTTCTTACCTAATCTAATTAGACAAAAACGTCTGAAATCAAACCGATGCTTGCACATTGCATAATGTAACATACATTGCGAAGGAAAGGTTATAAACTGCAAATCTTATTATTTACGTAAGTAATGTTCTTTTATTCGATTCCAAAGAATGGAGCTGTTGACAATTTCAATATCTCGGTTTATAATTTCAACATTATCCAATAAAAGTCTCATCAAATTCAATGGAAATTGGATAAGGAATTCGAATGATGGATTAGCTTTACATAATACAATGAGTTCCCTTGGGGGATTTCTTCAACGATATTTTGTTTTTTCTTCGATTTACAGGAAACTTCAGGGATTAATTGAGTTTTGATCAGGTATTTAAATAGATATTGCAGCGTTCTCACGTGGCTTGGTGGGTAATATGCAGACGGTATAGCATACGTTCTTCGTAAAATAGCGGAAATGATGCATTGTATCGCGTAAAATAAGACTTGTTATTTATGACAGAAATAGCTCTGTTTCGGGAAATTTGTTGTTTTTGTAAGACAGAAATTCGTTCAGATACTTAGCACTGAGAGAGACGGGGCGTAGAAAATCGCTGTGAGCTGATTTTCTTTCCAACGAACGTGGAGACAGGTCATCACTTCTCTTACGTGACGGCGCATTCCATGTATCGGACTCTGAACGCCTTGCACTGGAACTATGTGCATGATAGGGAATTACATAGGCCTTGTATTCAAACTTAATACATGTACTTGCACATCTGAATTACAACATATTTCCATAACTTCCCATAATTACTAGTTTTCTTCCTTTGATGCAAGCTACCAGTAAATGGGCATTTGGGGTTTTTTAGGGGGGGATTTTGTTTTTGTTGTCCCTTTTTCCCTCTTTTCTCGAGTAGGGGGTGGTGTGTTTTGGATTTTTCTTTGGTTTTCCTTTATTTTGATGGGAATGTTTTGCTATGCTTTGTGTGTGTGTGTGTGTGTGTGTGTGTGTGTGTGTGTGTGTGTGTGTGTGTGTGTGTGTGTGTGTGTGTGTGTGTGGTTTTCTTCTTCATCTTTTATTTTTATTATTTTTTTTTTGTTTTTGTTTTGTTTTGTTTTTTTAGGGGGTGTTGTTTTATTGAGGGTGTTTTTTGGGGGGTTGTTTTTGTTTTTTGGGGTTTTTCTTCTTTTGGGGGTGGGGTGGGGGTGTTGTTTTATTGAGGGTGGTTTTTTTTGGGGGGGGGGGGTGTTCTTGTAATGCAATCCCTTAAACACATCTAAATTCGCAGTTGGATCTTGAAGTTGATAAAACGATTAATCGATCTGTCTTTATATATAACATAAAAATTTATCAGACAGCAATGATTTGTATCATATTTGAATGTGTATATAAAATGTGTTACAAATTAGACTAGCAAGTCATAATACAAATGTGTGGTGAAATCTTTAGGACGCTGTCCTTGACTGAAAAACCTGAAAAGCATGCATGTAAATACTACAAAACTTTTAACGAAATACAGAAACAAAGAAAAATGCAATCAGAAATTACAATTTCAATATTCAATTTGCTTCAGCCATGCCAACTATAAATAATGAAACAGAGTCACCTACATTCTAAAATATAATGAAGATATGTATTGCTGTGCAAGTGTGTAAATTTCGCCTTTTATTCTTAAGGTCTGAGGTATAGAAGAGAAAATTATCAGCGTTAGAATTTGAATGATAAATCCAGAAGCTCAAATTATTCCGAAAGATAGTTGACGGTTCGGGATTTATCATACACCGGTATTCAGTAAAGGACCTATGTTTTTGGAAACACTAACATCGTCTTTAAACAATCGAGAATGTCTTTGAAGTAGTCATCTGACATACACATGTAACACATCAAAGTGAATTTACTTATATACATTCCTCACGTGGGTTAAATTACAGAGCGAGTGCTCGACATTTAATGTGGAATCATGAGCCATAACGTGTTCTACTGTACACAGCATAAAGTGGTTTAGATTCACAATTATCATATCTATATCTAAGGCAACTCTGCTTCAACAATCGTATGAAATAATAATTGCTGTAACGCTAGCATTAAAAAGAAAAATTATATAAAAGCAGAACAATTATTTTTTAACACCGACCAACGGGAAAAGTCTGAAATAAATGTAAAACATTATCCTCCCACTGCGTTGTGGCAGTCGGAGAAAGTGAATATTAGTCATGCATATGGTGTACCTACTGGCACATCTATAGAATAACTACGATCGTCCACTAACAAATAATGATCGACACATATATATAACAGATTCCAAAGAGGTCTGCGTAATGACGAATTCCCGGACGAAAACAGCAGAAAATAACAAACATCAATAGATATTTACAGTTCACAGAGTTCCAACAATTATCTTCATTATGATATTACAAATAACTTGTTGCCAAGGTATTCCACGATGCTTTGTACCGCATTAGTCTCCCTTTTTCTTCTGAAACAGAACGGAAGGAAGGGAGCTTATACGTGAATAACATGCGGTCATCCGTGGCAGAATATGCCCGATTTGATACAGAAATCTTGACCATCTTCTTGTAAAATTCTAGCTTTGACAATCAAAAAGTGTGATAACCGACATGTCATGTATATCTGATTGTGTCTATCAGTTTTGTCATACAATCAAATTACAAGTGAACACGCAGGCATTGTACTGAATTCCTGAGCTTGCATACGAACGATGAACAGATACATGTATAGAACGTAACCCAACCTCGGGCTTTATTGAATCATAACTTCATATGGCAAACAACAAAAACACATACTATTCTCTATACCAAAATAAACCGAAAAAGAACTAAATAATCCATGTAATTGCTTCTATATTTTTAATCATAGGAGGAAGAAGATGAAAATGTATTGTTCAGAAGTCAAGCTGACCATGTTGTAGAACAACCCGTGGTCAAAGATCATATTCGTGCATGGCATTATGGGTAACTCCGAAAAGTAAATAAAAGCCAGTTTCGGATGAAGTAATAAATTAAAAAAAAAACCAAACAAACAAACAAAAAACAAAAAGACTATTAAAAAAGACTGTTAAACTATTCGTATTTGTTGTCTCTGACTGAATTTGAAATCTTTCATGGTGCAGCAAAACAACCTGAACACAGACTGATTTGCTATTTTTATATGAATCGCCATCGACAGGCGTTATTGGTGAAAAAAAAAATGTTAACAATTGGAGAGCTAAAACCCGCTATTCAATACACTAAAAACATTACTTTAACTTCCATCGTTTGTCACGAAATGGACCATAAATGCCCGTTCAAAACACTCAGTGTTCTTCGCTAATCTTTTTAGTCACATTGTCTTCTTACGTTATCAATAAGCACAACGTGACATTAACCATCCACGACAAAAACGATCCGCACGGAATACGAATGTCGGTCAGTTGAGTTTATCGAAACCCCTTTGGAATCATCATTAACATAAGAAAACATCAAATTGGTAAGTGAAAGTGAAAAGAGTCGGAACACCGAATACTTATCTTTCTCTGCAACCGACGAGCCTTCGTCACTCTCCGGAATCGAGTCTAGAAAAGGCAAACTTAACTCTAAAGTCACATGACCATGAATATTTGATCATGTGATCCAGATTGATATACTATGTGAGAATGATGAAGCGGAGATCCAAACCAAAAATAAGCGCAACACATCTACCTCTACAAACATTAAAAGAAAAAGAAGGAGGGGAAACTACTTGTATATGTTGGAGTCGGAGAGTCTAAAAATAGCTTTTACGAATTTCTTACTTTTTTTCAAATTATGAAAATTCAAAAACAATATTGAATATATCAATTCTGTTTTGTGATTTAGTGACTTCTTTGATCTTGGAGCATGTTAAAATAAGTTCTTGCCAAATGCATGTATATGAATTTCAGTCATACATATATTTTTACTACAAATCGTAAGAAAGTTCGTAACATATTATTATTTGCGCTGGAATAGGCTACTGGTCATTTGAAATACTAATCTAAGCAAGCGTTCTTCAAGTCATTCTACCTTCCATAGAATCAATATTGCATTCATCCAGTTGTCTTGTTAACGCGATTTAATTTACTTTAGATGTCAGAAACAATAGGTTCCGTTCCCTTTTATATAAGGTGAAATGATTTATATTGGTTTAGGGGCAAAGTGTGGGGCATTGCTTTGTGTTGATTGACAAAACTTATCAAAATACTGTCGATATCCACGTCAACGGTTACTGAACCCCTAGATGTAGGATAAAGCCATAAAAAACGAATGGGATATTTCCCAGATATTTCATTGCTTTAATGAAATTTTCTCTAAATGGAAATTTTCTCAGGAAGGTTTTTTTTAAATATATTTCTTTTTAACGACAGATCTTAACAAATGAAATGAGACAGACAATGAATTAAATAAGCTTTACAATTCTTTTTATGATAATGCAACGGAAATTGCAAAATAAAATTTCCTTACTTCAGCAATAAAAATGTAATGACAGTTTACAGTAGTTTGGTAAGAATTAATTTCCAGTGATGTTCTGAATATAACTGATACACGGACCCTCCAGACAGCCACATAGGCCTATATAGCTAACATGCGCAGGACCCAACAATGCCAGTAAATGATGCAAGTAAACTTGGCAAAAACACGTACGAAAATTGTGTAGAAATCCCGTGTAGTCTTCTTCTGCTAAAACTAATAAGAGAAGAGACAATGATTCTTTTTGCTACTCGTTACTGATAATATAACCTGAATAAAGGGAGACAAATGCACTCAATGTGACACTATTATATCTAATTTCTATTAGTGGGAGACATGCGTAGTGCAGACGATCTAGTGAGAGTGATATCAGTCTGGAATACCAAACCCGATTTTGGGGGGTTTTTTTTGTTTTTTTTTTTTTATTAAGTTTTGTGGGTCTGGTATTCCAAACAAGGATAGATGAGTATACATATAATAATTTCCATGCTATTACTCCTTTACAAGATATTCTCTATATTCTATAAACGATTACACGTTACACTGGTTAATTGTATAGAGACACGTGATACAGAACGTTTATATTTGACTATCAGATATGCTTTGCACAGATCAGTATACATTTATATTATATACATTTATAAATATATCATTAAAAAGTAAATATTTTAAAAACGCCATGTCGTACCTGATCCTTTTCGTACCACAGTCGGTTCCCCTAACGCGAGTGTGAATGTTTCATTCTTTTCATATTCTTCGTCGTCCACGATTCGAATTGTTATAGTTTTCCTGAAAGTAAAAAAAACCCGATGAATTATAAAGAAAGATCCAATGCCAAGATGCACGCAATTTTCGTGTAACTAGCCATTATTCTTGATGGCTTGGAGACAAAACTAGAACATTGTGTGATACAGGCTATTCCTATCAATGCTGGACGGAAGAAAGAAGTCTAACCATCACACGTTGATTGTTTGGAACAATGCACTAGTTTTCTAGGTTAGACTGGGTAATACCTTTCACCAGATATTGCACCAGAATAAATAGCAATGTAATGATAGATGAATCAAGGAATATGTGTGGACCCAGACGGTCGACGTGTTGTTTGTTGCACGATGCCATTGCAGGCTGTAATAATTAACGAAACACGTCGGCTATAGGAAACAGCAGACAGACAAACAGACCACTGGTTCCATATATATATATATATATATATATAGAGAGAGAGAGAGAGAGAGAGAGAGAGAGAGAGAGAGAGAGAGAGAGAGAGAGCAGATGTACAGGGTAGAAAGAGGAAACAGAAGATTGTAGTCACAGGGCCGAATTGAGCACTTCAAAAGTGGAAGTTAAACTTGAATTTCGTCTCGTTTCGTATCGTGATAAAGATCGGTCATATAACGGCGTCCTATTCTCCCTCCGGTTCCTATGGCCCTGGGACGGACAAACAGACCAGTAGTCAAAACACCTAACAGCTAGGAAATAAAAGAGAGAGAGGGGTGTCTTGAGCTTTACTTTTCGTCTGCATCAAGCTATATTAAAGTTTTTGTTATGTCTGTATCTAGCATATTTATGAAGTAGACAACAGTGTGAACAACATATGTATCCATTCAGAACCTGCAGGAGATACATATGCCACATCAGAAACTCTATACATATAATAGAAATAGACATCTTCTACACTATCCGGCTAGCGAATCCATCTATCAAACCCTGTACTTTCAAGCATCGAAGATGCTATAAGTGGTCAAATGCTTATCACATCGTAAACAATCTGCAGTATCGCTCATCGACCCCCTATAATGATGTTTCTTGCGAAAAATAAAACTCACACACAAGGTGAAACGTTTTTCGGACGACCTCTACCGCGCAAGCTGTTGAACTAAAAATACTCTGCCCGCACCATGAACGTTTAAATCCAAGGGTAAACACATGCCAGCTAATACGGAGGACTAACAATTATTTACATTTAATGGAGATTCGGTCATATTGCGCATACAGTCGAAAGTAATACACATTGGAATAAGAACTTAATGGGAACAGGAGCTCTGTGTCAATAAAATCAAGCTAATACAGTAGATTGGAAGAGTTATATCAGATTTTCCTGGAAATGCATTGCGATGTTCGAGCGCACGTGCGAGAGTTTATTGAATTAAATGTTTCCCCGGATATCCCATTCTTTTATCTGGCAATATGATATCTAATTCTCCTCGCTATTACCAGTAACTATCTCAGAAAAAAATACCATACATCGCAAAGCATTTTAATGCTCGTTTGACAAATGTAATTACACTTCGATTACTTCCGGGTTATATAGAATAGATTACTTCTAAAGAAAACACAATCGTTACTATTCTCTGTAGAATCTGACATTTCAAACTGAAAATGTAATAACATTCATTCGCAGAAAAAAAGGATCTCGTATGACCTCTTTTCTGAGGCCTGAAAACTCTTTGAGACCTGTTCATGTTACTGTTTTTATAGGATACTTATTTGTTCTTTATATTTACAATAAACCATGTATTTACCTTTTATGGAAGTTTGTCATGTATTACGTATAAGTATACTAGTATGACACAGAAGGTAGAATTTTCAACCTGGAGATACATGATTGCCTGTGTTATAGTGTATTTTCAAACTATTTTTCCAAGAATCATTTGTTTGATTTTGTTTGTGTGTATGTATGAGTGCAGAAGTATGTGTGTACAGTTTATGGATTTTATCAAGAAAAAAGAGTCCCGAGGGATGTAGTGTGATTTTAAAAATGGTGTCGTGATTTGTACTGACTACTGCAATGAGTTGAAAGTGGTGATATTCAGTCTGTGTCCCGAATTAAGACGTTTTGTTTTGCTTTTGCATTTGGGGGGGGGGGTTATTTTGTTTTCTGGGGTTGTGGTTGTTGTTTTATCTCGGAGTTGGTTTTTAGGTTGTTGTTGGTTTTTATTTTATTTTTTTTAGATAGAAATCCCTTTCCTTTGTCAAAATTTAACATCAAAGGATACCCCCCTTTCCTTTTTTTTTTTTGTTGAATTTTAAAACCAAATGGTGAAACTCGATTTTTGAGGATAAAAACTGGATCCGCCTCTTTTTGTTTGTATGTAATTTAAGTCTTAGAAAGTGACACGTGTTCAACAAGCATGGAGAATTCAGTCAAAAGTGAAATTCCTCCGCTCTATACATTTACGTATCTCTCCAGATGTCAACATTCAAATATTTCTGCCAGAAAGAAAACGAAAGCAAACAACACAGAACGACCACAAATAAATGATTGCATTAATAAAAGGAAACCACTTTCCGGCATCAATCGTGTTAAATACCGTCAAAGAACAGTCTAGATCGCTACTTCATTAGCATGTATATGGCTTTCAATGTCGGAATAATGGCCAAGCAATCGGCGGCAAAACTCCGATACAGGGTTAGCTGACAACATTTATCGAGCTGCAATCTAGGACCCTTTGCCTTAATCTGCAAGTCTAATTCCACAGCGTGGGATGTCGACAATCTGACATTATATTACAAATGTCTTCAGATATACAATTGTTTATATACAGTTGATTTTTGAAAAAGTAAACAGAATCTGGATATGGAACTGGAAGGAAATTTATTACGGCTATACAATACATATCGCGATATCAACATGGCGATATGATATATGATGTGATATATGATATGATATATGATATATAATATGATATATGATATGATATATGATATGATATATGATATGATATATGATATGATATATGATATGATATATGATATGATATATGATATGATATGGTATATGATATGATATATGATATGATATAATATATTATATAAATATGATATAATATATGATATGATATGATATATATCATGTATTGCAATATATTATTGCAGCGATAAAGAGAATATATTACACGCAGTGTTCTTTATTATCTTTTTTCTCTCTTCCTTTAACTCATGTATTTATTTACTATAAACATATTTATTTTCATTATTACAATTTCATTTAAATATTTCTTTTATATATATTTTTGTTTGCTCTCTCTCTCTCCAATTAAGAAATATTAAAAGCTCTGAATAGTATGAATTATTGGTTGTCTTATACGTTTACAATTTCAGCAGATGGGACAAATCTGGTGAACCATAGGCAGCCGAGGACATCGATTAACGACTATTTCAACAAAACGTGATATGTACAGTCAAGGCAAGAAGATATACACGTGTCCGAAAGACAGGGACGAAGATTCGCACGCTCTTCAGTAGTCATTGCTAGAATACCCACATATTGATAGCCAGCGAAAACGCATTGGAAATGGAACTTTAGTTCAATACCAATGTGTGTCAAATATGAATGATAAACAGAGAATTGATTAAAACTCGTATTAGGTTGACTTCACACGAAATTATCACAATCAATAATGCTTTAATTTGTGTTCTTGTCCATTGATTTTGCCATTGAGGTTGTTAAAGCGCATGTATGTCAATATGCCTGTATGGAATATTATACTATTGACAGGGAATGATTCAGAGCCGTATGTCGTAAAGTGCTACCGACATACTAACCAAAGTCGTAAAAGACACTTATTGACGAGTTATATCAAATTGGAAAAAAACCTGATATCAATTATTGATGTAAATTTGTTGATAAAACACGATATAATAAGGCGTAATAAAAGATATGAAACCGCGAATCTGAAATTGATCAATTGATTGATTATTGTTTACGTCACTCCATGATTATTTCACTTATATGGTGACGACATCTGTAGGATGCATCGTATAGAAATTTATACCATTGCAACGGACCCACCCGAAGCAGTAATGGATATTTTACGTGCCATGCCTACCGCGACACGAGACATTGGTTTCCAATATCGCATCAGAAAGGCAGAACACCGGTGTGCCCATGGTGGGAGTCGAACCGGCGACCTCTTGATTACGAGTCCAGCACCTCGTCAAATATGCTACATGTACGTCGGCTCCAAGTATGCAAAGATGGATAAATTGGTAACCAAAATGGTACCAAAAGAGATAATAGAAATGGAAATGGTGTCAGTTCATCTCCATTTTGTTTATTTGGATGGGCATAGATATACACAATGAATTAGCTAGCATAACGAATATCGCCTATATGTCAAAGAAAAACATAAATGTATATGCAGTTCATTGGAAATCGACATCATGGGATCAATTTCAACACGTGTTAGGTGTAAATATTAGCACAATTTATTCGTCAGTAAGTATACGATCCAGGTAAATTAAAAGTAGACGAAGTCGCTGAAAGCTGTAAATAACAAGAGACAGGCTAATCCCCCTTCCCCTCACCCCCATAAAAAATTATATCAAACAAAAATAAAACACCAAAAAATGAAGTACTACAGTTGCCAAACACCATTCACAGTATATGGGATAACCCAGTGGCTAAAAGTTAGGTAAGAGGGTGTGCATCTACCCCATGCAGTAGACAGACTCTGTATACTTTGATACAATGAGATGTATCTGTCCTCAAAACAACACATAACAGAAATCATCTAAGTTATTTCACCAAAAACCTGAAACTTCAGAACAACTAAATGCATGTCAGCCGAACAAGTCTTCATGTTGACAACTGAGATTTCTTCATAATGATTTCTGTCAAATTTCACTTATAATACACATTATTTCACTGCTATGCCATCAAGACTTCTTCCTTTCGTATTAAGTCAGGCCGTTATTATTCGTTTTTCTCGAGTATTATACAGCCGTGTGGCTAAGTGGATGAGTGCTCGGCGTGTTAGTGACCGAAAGGTCGCGGGTTCGACTCCTGCAGTGAGCACACCGGTGTCTTGTCTTTCGGATGAGACAGTAGAAACCAAGGGCCCGTGTTACGTACACGTGGGCGTGGTGCGTAAAAGATCCCTCACTGCTTCGGGTGGGTCTGTTGTAAGGTATAAACTTCTTTGCAATGCATGAGACAGATGCCATCACCATATACATGAAATAATCGTGGAATGACGTAAAACAATAATTCATCAATCAAACACTATTTCATCCTGGGGTAACTGAAAAGGTGATCAACATCACAATGTGTATAAAATATACTCTCTTAGATCAAAATTTCGTGTTTTATTTTTCATGCCCAAGTATGTAATTTAAAAACAAGTATAGTAAGGTAGTACTTGTAACTTGCATATCATTCCTGTTAGGGAAATAAGAAGGAAATCCTACTAAACGTTTAAAACCACTCGTTTGCCAGAAAAACAACCACAAATATCGTGGAGACCGAAGCTATAAAACATCTGAGCCTCGTATTGATCATAATGTGACTCTAAACCCAAGTGCATTGACACTCTCTAACTTTGAATTCTAAATACTACTAGTACATACTGTAGTTAAAAATATGTTGTAACCAAAATTTTTAATTTTTTTAAATTGAAAATTTGAGAAGATATAGCACATTTGTTCGAATATCTTCTTGATGTGTAATTAGAGTGAACCACGTAGTTATTAACATACTGTAAGTAACATATAAATAATTGAAAATTACCGCCATGACATGATCATGTATATAAGTACGCTTTGAACAATAATAGACAAAAACCGAATTATGCACGACGTAACAAGAAAATATCTATACCAATATGTGTTTTCCTCAAACGAGAGCGGCACTTTGTAAAGCTGGTAATACTGTGCGAGACGTTTTCAGACTTGTCTACTTTTATCACCTTGGTGAACAGAAATTCTTTGGACGAAATCATTTCCGTCATCAGTCTGACAAGATAGGTCATCACCTTTCTTCCAGCAAGGAGACTGACTTGTCTCTAGGGCATTCGTATGCCAACGTAATGCTTAACGCCGTATTCCAACCCGTTATATAATGCATCAAGAGAGACTGAAAAAGGTGTTGAAGATAAGCGCTTAGTCTGCGGTGAAGGCGATCGCGGTTCGATTCCCGGACTGAGCCAGAATGTTTAAAAGTTTGATTCCCCCGCACTTAAATGCCGCATTACGACATTTAAGTTTTAAATGTTTTAACCCCCCACCCCACCCCCAAGAAATCAATGCATCAGGACGGAGTCCTATATCAACATGGGAATTTCGAACTTAATTTGTGTCTGCTTTTTATGATTTAGCTTCCTTCGCAAAATGAACTGTATAGCAATATGCCTTTGATTTGAGGGGCAGCCTATCTGCTTCCGTTTTATGGCTTAGCCGCTTTAAAAAAAATTGTGGCAATCAGCCGCTTCAATATCGCAAACGTTGAGAAAGAATTAATCTATCATAAAATCAAATTTTGACGAGTTTCATCACCGTTGTAAACCGTACAAATCACTTCAAGTACTTGAAAATATATCATTTTAACCACTTAAAAAAGAAAACGAAAATTTTTGCATCTCGTAACTCGATAAAATAAATCACTAAAATAAGAAAGCTAAATAATTAATCTTGGAATATAGCGTATGCAAGAGCACAGACAAACTGTTTCATTTTGTTATTATATCATACAAGAAATACATATTCAAGACAAAATTCACTGAAGGTATCAAGAGATACGAAATTCGCAGTATTGTTTCAGTTTCTGACTTCTTACCCTCTTATCTTATTCTTATCTTATCCTCATTCTTAACCCCTCTTGATTTTAAGCGGTAACTATACTTTCAATTTTGCTCTAATCTGTTCTCACTACGACCTCCACTGTTGCTTTACAATGTCTTTGACTTGGCCGATCTTGATAAAGTATTATTTGACGTGATATAGAATCCCGATATTCCGTCTTATCCAGGAAGTTATTGATCCTGGCACGGGAGCATAGAAAGCGTTTCCTCCGGACTCTTATTACTTTGTGAAGATGTCCTTCAATCACGGGATGAAATCACTTGTGACGGTTTCTCTTTGGACACCAGCTTTCATAAAGTCCAGTGTAATGACTTTAAAGCGAAAATTGCTTTTCTTAATTGTATTGCATGCAATATTTTTTAATACGATTTTGTCTCTTTTTTGTAGGATTTTTCCTCATCTTTATGTAAAAATTATCAGGTCGTTGACAATTAGGACAAAGATTCATATAATTCGTGTGTGTGTGTGTGTGTGTGTGTGTGTGTGTGTGTGTGTGTGTGTGTGTGTTTTGTTTTGTTTTGTTTTTTATTGCAAATATTCATGCTAAGAAATACCCTTCAATTACATTAAATTTCATGTACAGTGTATATAAATTATGTTTGCAGATTTAATTTACTCTAAGCTTATTTATATTACTGATTATTAGGATTAATTACTTAATTCAGATACCCTAAACGCCACAGAATTCTTAATCAAATTTAAACGCCTTCGACTTCGACAGTATGACCCTATGATCATAGGTGTCGTATTGGGCACCTCTACAGCATTATTCGAGCGTTACACGCTGACTAACAAGACAATGTGGACTGCATGACGGACATTGTTCAAATCTTTTCAGAGAAGACAAAGCCCTGAGTTTCTTCCTTTCTGACTATTAAATGCGACTCCTACAGATCAAAGATCTGAGCTCGCGTACAGACAGGCAGAGCACGGTAAACTTATGTTTATGTCGCTCAACACATTTTTGATACTAACATATTATTCCATAAAACGTTTCCTATTTTAATTTTATGGCCTCTCGTCTTGAGAAACCTATTGGTCCTTGTTCTCTATATGGAGGATTATTCATAAAGTTTTGAATGCGTGCCCTTTGATTGTATTGCTTTTGGGATGAGTGGGAAGGTGGGCGTCCGTAAACCGGTTAACCACAGCAACTGAGTGACGTTTGTTACTTTAATTAACCGTCCTCATTCGGTATCGTAACTACAGTACGATTGAATATTTTTGTAATGTCGTTTACTGTGTTTATTTGACTATTATCATGTTTTATGTACATGTCCTTTGTGATTTGTGTCATGCAGCTTGGTCAAATGTCTTCTGTCTTCTCTTTTACAACAGCAATTGTCTTTATTTCTACGCGTGACTCACACAATTTCGCGGAAAGATTAAAGATGTTTATTTTATATACATTTTACTGATCTGCATCAATCGCTATTGTGACATCGTGATTCATGCTTATCCCGGCTATACTAGGCTATCCGGATGTGTCATGTGCTACCTACAGGCAAAGTAACAATAGAATCATTATCCCCCGCTGCACGACTGACCACGTACATATCAAACACAAGTTCCATAAATCTATACAGTCTTACAAACAGTGTGTTCACAAAAGTCCAACATACAGCTTACCACATGACTTCCTTGTTATCTATACGAGCAATACAGAACTGCTATTGTGTGTGTGTGTGTGTGTGTGTGGGGGGGGGGGGGGGGTCCGGGTTCGATATCCGATTTGTGCCTTTATGTTTAAGCAGTTGGTCATTTATTGAGTTGAAAAATATGTATATGGAAAGATACAGCTTTGTGTAGTAAGTAAGAAAATAACACATGTGGTTACAGCCGGTCTGGATTCGATTCCTGGATTGTGTCACTACGTTGTTGTTTCCATATTCCTATACGGTTAAAGAAATATTAAAAACTACGTAACACTTAAACAAACCAAACATTTAATGTGCACCATCATGTGATGTCAAGGTATCAAAAAGGAGTCACAAAAAATATAACAAGATCATGTGATAGTGTCGGCCAAGGAGAATTTTAATAGTATTATTATACTATGATCTGCTTTAAAGACCACGTGAATTAAACAATCACTTGTCTTAAATAAACATCTTTCTGTGTCTCTCTCTACTAAATGGCTATACAACATCAACCTGTATTCAAAGGTCACTCGTCGTTAGTGGCCATTTTTCCACCTTCATTTTTGCGGTCGCTTTAAACAGATTTGAAATTGACTGCATCATTATGCAATGTTGTTGCATGAATTTGTTGATGATTGACCTATCTCTATCATTAAAGTTGAGCTACCATCCAAAAAGAAAGATAACTCTAGCACAAATCAATACTCCTACATCTATGTAAAGTGTCGCATTTTTAAGATATACGTGTAGTAAAAGTACCTCGGAATGTTCGACAACCTCTACCTTAATGAAAGTTGCATCTGTCTTGGAAACTTTTGTATAAGAAGCATATGAAATGATCTATATACCTAACAGTATCAAAAGGTCTTCTATGCACCCAACTTGACTTATTCTGCAGAAAATATATAAACTGACAGTGTAATTTTTGTTACTTTTAGGGTGTTATTTTGGGTTTTTAATCTCTCATGTTTAATTATGTAGACACCACTAATCAAATACATATACTGCAATGAATGAACGACAACTCTGTTCCATTAGATTACTCCCCCTGATAATATTTTATATGCGTCCATCACACTTAATCATAGAATATAGGATGATAATGATAATAAAATGTGTAAGAGCTGGGTTATAAACCACGAGTGTATGACACCTCTCAATAACGACCATGACTGGAGCGACTTATCGGGCCAATCTGACCACACTGAATCACGAAAGCACACCTCTGGACCCCAGCCTCAAACCGGACTATCGACTAATCACGTCTACCACTATTACTTTGTCAATATGTATTCTCTGGTCACGTCTGCTTATGCTCATTAAAGCCATCAATTTTACACTAAATTCCTGTTATCGCCCTTTGATTAATTGAAATCAATAATTTTATGTGCTGGACATGGTCTACATGAATGGACTGTACAGAAATATTAACCAGCTTGTTTACTCTGCTTAAGAGCATAGTATTAAAGAACAAAATGCCCACAGATCGTGCCCTAATCTACTAACACAATGACTAATGACATTATTAAGTTGTTGCGCGGATATTTGACGCTATACCGGAAGAGTTTTTCACTTTTGACAACTGAATGAACTTATTCAATTAGCTTAGCACATATGTAATGTAACATTTAAATTAGAAAAAAAGGAGACTTAAATTAATAAAAGCTGTCTTGATTTTCGGTTCTTAAATGCCGTTAAGTCCTTTCACAAGATTATTATTGTTATTATTATTATTATTATTATTATTATTATTATTATTATTATTATTATTATTATCATCATTATTATTATTATTTATTATTATTATTATCATTATTATTATTATTATTATTTATATATTTATTTATTGTTTATTTATTTATCATTATTATTTATTTTATTTTATGTATTTATTTATTTTATTTATCTATTTTTTATCTTATTTTATTTATTTATTTATTTATTATTTTTTAATTTTTTTTTTATTTTCTTAATTATCATTATTATTTTTTTTTATTGTGGTGGGGGGGGGGGAGAGAGAGAGAGAGAGAACTGAGGTCAAATATTTATTTTCATGAATCGCCTCTAAGATGTTGTAACGTATACTATTTAAATTTTTATATTGTCCATGCGAATACAGCCAGAACGAAAAGGAAATTCACAGATATGTCCTCATCGTAAATAATGGTCAAAAACGTCATCAAGGAACTCTTAGTAACATTTCTAGTGCATTCATGGCGGGTATTGTTAGCCACACAGGAAACGTTGATTCCTCCCGGTCACTTGATCTCGCCTCACCGCGTTTTACTGCCAATCAGGTTCACTGATCAAGAAACATACTATATGAATCTAGCAAGGTTAAAAGAAAAAGAAGAAGATTGATTGAGTAATTGATTATTGTTTTACGTCACTACATGATAATTTCACGTATATAGTGACGGCATCTGCCTGATGGATACAGATTTATACCCTGGCAATGGACCATCCCGAAGCAGTGAACGATCTTTTACGTGTCACATCTATTTTGACCAGGACCTCGTTTTTACTGTCCCATCCAAGGAATAAAACACACCCCTGAGCCAATGGCAGGGTTCGAACCAGGGACCTCTTGGTCACAAGCCAAGCACCTCATCCACTGAACCACATCGGCTTAAATTGAGAAAAGGTGGAGAGGGGAGATATCAAATTCAACAACAAAATAATGATAATAAATACATAGATCAAAATGTACCCTTTAATTGTAAAATTTCAAACCAAATGAAAAAGGACTGTATATACTATTAGAATCTCTTCCCTGTTAACCCATAAAGTCAGGTATCTTATTTCCATGCAAAACAAAACATAACTTACTACATATATATCTGTGTTGATAGTGAAGATAGACTTTTCGAATATGATTTTGCTCTTTACAGCGAGGAACTTTTCTAAGTAATTTTCATGATTTCTACACTACATTGTGTTCTATGACTTGTGCGAGGTAAATGAGAGGCTCTATTCTTCGTGGATGGAAGGCTGGCCATACATTTAAACACTTCAACATGACTTTTGTATGCAATGTTTACACTGAGACGAAGCAATAGTATAATTTTGATTTGAAGAGCAAACATGCAGCATCTGTAATTAATGGTAGCATTCTCAAGTGCTGTTATGGGTCGACAGCATCGGCGATAACTGATGTATTCGTACAGATTGCATAAGAATTTATGATAAATCATGTATTCTACGGGTTTGATGTAACAGGAAGGGGAAGGGAATGTCTTGAGAGGTTAACAATCAAATACTAGTACGTGAATGCCGTTAGTAAATGAATCAGTCAGCTTGTTTTTCAATTTCATATAAATTGTGTTAATTTGATGATCCTTTTCATAAAAATGTAACTATTTGATTGAATAATTAGTTGATTGATTGATTGATTGATTGATTGATTGATTGATTGATACGTGGTGAAATCGAAATCAACAAGGATATAATATCTATCTCGGCCTACGCAACTTCCACACCATACTGTAAAATATTCAATATAATTAGGTAAACACTGATTCCCAAATGCCCGACATCACACCTGCTGTCAATTTTTTTTTTCATCATGACGTGATAAAAATGGACCATCAAACAGTGATTTAACAGTGACGTAACAATGAAAATACGTAGATAAACGTGGTTTAAACAGATCTGGCAATCCCTTTATGAGGCACTTGGGATTACTCCTTTTACAACATAATTTGTGATGTAAATCCTTAATTAGTATCTGACGTAAGACTAAACACTAACAGATGTATTTCTGAAGATGAGAGATTACACAATCACTCAACATAAAAGTATAACCAAGGTTTCTCGACAAATATTATACGAGAGGCTTCAATGAGTGTATTGAATGATTGATTGATTGATTGATTGATTGATTGTTTTACGTCACTCTACAATTATTGCACGATTATGATGACGACATTTGCCTGATGCATGGCATAGAAATTTATGCCTTTGCAACGGACCCACCCGAATCAGTGAGGGATCTTTAACGTGCCACGCCTACCATGACACGAGACCTCGGTTTTTACTGCCTCCTATGAAAGACAGGACACCGATGCTTCCATGGCGGGAGTCGAAGCTGGACCTCCCGGTCACGTGCCGAGCACCTCATCCACTGGGCCACACCGGATTTCAATGAGTGTAACTCAGTACTCAGTGGCAGTCAGTACATGTTAACGCTCTCGGTCGTAAAGGTTTTCTCAGTGCAGATTAGAAACTACAGTGAACTCTGCCCGTTGTCTAGGTCCCTCATTGGAGGTGGAAGACTTCTGTGACTTTTAGTACAGTGATTTCACTGACTCGATCACGATCCTCACTACCCTAAGTTTTACTCACTCGGTCACTTATCGATGTACGAGCGGCAACATTGAACCCCAGAACAGCCTTCTAGCTCGCTCGCTGATGCCCTAGATGAAGCATGTAATAGTTGAAATGGTTAATTTCCATCTATTTTACCTCATGCCAAACACCTACTGTCATACATCATGCCAATGATCTGTAATCAATATCGCAATAGACTCTATATCATGACAATATCCATGAAGTCAACTTCTGAGATAGTCCCAACCTCTTGCCGTATATCAATATTTCATAAACTTTAAACAAAAATATCGTTTTCGATAATATTATTGGAAATCGTTGCTAGTTCGTTTATGCTTCAATAAGCATTTTAATTGAAAAATTACTGAAGGTTTAAACTTTATCGCAATTCTTTCTTTCTCTTGCATGTTCTAATCTCGTGAAAGATTAACCCCTATACTATTAGGTAAACGTCATAAATTAGCGTATATTATTAGGGGGGGTTCCCTGACTGTCGTACGTTGTTAGGGAAATTACTCATATCACGTGACACATGGGAAAGGTTGGGATGGCTGTAATCGCGTCGCTTTCAACAAACCTTCAGTCATTTCACGACCTGGATCGGGCCTTTAGATTATCGAACTTTCGGATTATCGGGCCGTCGGACTATCAGACCTTCTGACTATTGGGCCTTCGGAATATCGTCAGGTCACCCGTAGGAACATACCTCTTACAAATAATGGTGCAATCCAAGAATCGAACCTGGATCTCTTGTACCAAAAATCAAGCGCCTTATAACCACTATACCAGTTTGTTCTTACTGTAGGAGGAAATCTCGACTACTATGGCCTTGTGCCCGAGTTACCATGTCAGAATATTCCGAGTTGTGGGAGTCCATTTGCAGATTTGTATCTTGGATAATTGCACTGGTGAATGCATAATTCATTCTTTCCCAATGCACGAATACACCCATTTACTTAGCTTAGCAGTGTATCTATATTTCGCTTCCACTTGCCTATAATAAAAGTTGACTACGGGATTAGAAACTACATTGTATGTAGCTGGCACAAAAACGATTCCTGAAGAGGTGAACGTCAAAGCGCTGGTTTGATGTAGGAATAATGTATTACAGGCCGAGAAT
This sequence comes from Pteria penguin, assembly GCA_035048485.1. Classification (NCBI taxonomy): domain Eukaryota; kingdom Metazoa; phylum Mollusca; class Bivalvia; order Pterioida; family Pteriidae; genus Pteria; species Pteria penguin. The sequence continues at coordinate 49,679,654 of CM068587.1, forward strand.
CGTGTGTCAGTCGACCTTGGAACAAGACTCAACTTACCACGTGCCAAGGAAAATCGGATTTCAAAACATGTAATTAGTTATCAAAAGACTGTGTATACCCTCTCATTCTGAAGCCTTTCTTGTCTTTAATAGCTATAAATGGCGCTGACACTTCACTTTTCACAATATTTTGATCAACGTCGGTCTGCCCTTATCAGGCGATGACCTTGCTTTTCTGTTACAGGGCTATCATACTTTCCGAATCATTAGGTTTAGTACAGCGGAACTTTTTTCCTATTCATCTTTGTGATTAGTACATAATATTGTATACGTGTATTCGTTTCAGCGGGATTCATATTCAAGCGAAGTCAGCGCTGTCCAATATCTGCGTTAAGGAGGACAGTAATTCATGGTTAGGCTGATAATACTTTATTAAAGAAAGGAATGAGGGCAGTAACAGGTCGGCCTATTTCATGACTAGGCTATTACTGTTTTCAATGCTAGGAAGGAGGGCAGTAACGGGTCGCGCCTATTTCATGACTAGGCTGATATTACTGTTTTCAAGGCTAGGAAGGAGGACAGTAACAGGTCGGCCTATTTCATGACTAGGCTGATATTACTGTTTTCAAGGCTAGGAAGGAGGGCAGTAACAGGTCGCGCCTATTTCATGACTAGGCTGATATTATTGTTTTCAAGGCTAGGAAGGAGGACAGTAACAGGTCGGCCTATTTCATGACTAGGCTGATATTACTGTTTTCAAGGCTAGGAAGGAGGGCAGTAACAGGTCGGCCTATTTCATGACTAGGCTGATATTACTGTTTTCAAGGCTAGGAAGGAGGGCAATAACAGGTCGACCTATTTCATGACTAGGCTGATATTACTGTTTTCAAGGCTAGGAAGGAGGGCAATAACAGGTCGACCTATTTCATGACTAGGCTGATATCACTGTTTTCAAGGCTAGGAAGGAGGGCAGTAACAGGTCGGCCTATTTCATCACTAGGCTGATATCACTGTTTTCAAGGCTAGGAAGGAGGACAGTAACAGGTCGCGCTCATTCATGACAATGCTATTGTATTGGAATCCCCTACTTTCGAATGTTTACGCTGAAATCAGTACACACAGAGTAAACATACAAAACATCAAGCTTTTAGCATTTAGCTTATAACCCTTATCACTATTTATAGCCACATCAGACTTCTTCAAATATATAATATCGGCACCTCTCTGGTGCATCGGAGTTTCTTGAATAAGCCAATATTTACAGTGATAGAGAATAATGATTTTCACATTCTCACACGAAAGAAATCGACGGAATTCTGTGGGAATTCAACTCAGAAACTTCAATCGAACAACTTAAGGCGTTTCTATGTTGTTTGCTTGCAAATGTTTACAAGTTTGTCTAATTTTGAAAACAGTGAAGATTATTATCATATTATATATCACAATATAAGTCTTTACACACTATGAATATAACAAAGCAGTAATTCAGAGATAATATATTCAGACAAAAACTTGAAGAATTAGTCTGAATTACCTCACAATTTTCAAAAAAAAATATCTACAAAGTCCAGAATTGCTTATACATCTATACTACATAGTACAAATGTACAGGCTAAGCTATCACTGAATCTTCACTGAAAACCGACTGGGAAGATCAGAGTCTACTTTCACTTTCAATTTGCCCACATGGTTTTGCAAATTGATTCAATGTGACTTTCTGAGTTCTTTCTGTAAAAATTCATTGATAACTCAGCCTGCATGGACACTGAAAGATGCATTTGCACTACTCTGTGTACACATACAAGCAAGTCTAGACTCTCTGAATTTTTTGGAAAATTGTGAAGTAATTTAGACAATTCTTCAAGTTTTTGCCCGTACATGTTATCTCTGAGTTACTGCTTTGTCGTGTTCATGTTCTGTAAAACATGATATTTTGATACATAATATCGCATCAGTCTTCATTTTTATCAAAATCAGACAGACTTGTAAACATTTGCAAGCAAACAGTACATAGAAAGGCCTTAACTGAATCGAACACGCCGCAGAATTGTAATTTCTTGTGAGAACCCATCCCCTCCCCCTTCCTCAATGACATGCATTATGATGAGTCATTCATGCCAACGACAACAGCAATACAGCTATGATTCTTGAAGCACAAATCAAACAGCTTTTCATACACAAGTAGCAGTTAATCCAAGGGTCAACGACACTGCTTACAATGAAAAGAGCATTATAAGTAGAGTAATTACGTAAACCACAGCCTCAATCTCAGTGAATTATGTAGGTCATGGTCAAGGTCACATTAGTACTAACATCGTATTCATAACGTAGGTATCTTTGATCGGCATGAAACTATAAATCCTTTACTTGTATAAATATTTCAAAGGTAAAGGTCAAGGTTGAAGTTGTGGATATACGAACTAAAAAGCATACAGGCCAAAATAATATACTTGAAGTATTTTGAAATTAAACATCAGAACAGTATAAATATTATTCTTTTCGGCAGGTATATTGCCATGTTTAATTGTAATATTATTTTATCCATACTTTCGCAACAATTGATTAAATGTATTAAGGAACTATTTATGTAAAGTATTGCATGCGATCGTAGCTTATGCATTTAGGATTTTATAGAATATCCAATTTGGATATCTAATCATAACATAGGTGAATCCAGCGAATTTTATTAGGATTTTATCTTGATCTTGGGATCTTCTGAACGGTAAAGGGGGTAGTTGGACCCAAAACATTTTTCATTCTGAAAAAAATAAGGGTATACAGCTCTCACAGTTTGTACAAAATTACCTTCGTGGTAAAATTTTTCTGTCAAAAGGTGGTTGCAATCTCTGCAATCCCCCTGGACCCCCTACTGATCGTTTTGACGCTATAGCTGTTTACAGTATCACTGTACGACCGCTTATTGAAATCCAGCCCTCAAAGCGTTATTCAAACTGCTTGCAAATCCAATCTATATTTCATTTACTTCGAAGTCTACTATCTTTATTTAAAACATTTCTTGAATAGAAAAAAAAATGTCATGGGTGTGGCTCACTTTTCATTTTGATGATCGAAATGAAATGAAGCCAATAAATATAACACGATTTGTCTTTCACGCCATTGAAGTCGACGAGAAACCTAGGTGCAGACGACAATAGCAAAGTGATTTAGTTACACAAGTCTTTGCAATAATTCTGCTAAGAGCTGATTCTATGTCTCTGATGTAAACCTGTTCTGGGTATCTTCGCCCGTTTTGTTGCTTATTATGATCTGGGACTTGCACAGTCTCGCATTGTTACACTAATTCATACCACGTGTAACATTCTGTCGTCTGCCTCAGACGTTCATACTATCTATATATATATAAGATATTCTAACATCTATTTTATATTTGTCTTAGACTATATATTATACTAGATTTATATTGTATTATATACTTTGTCTGTGCATACTTTTTAATATATTTTGCTCACTTTGTATTGCATTATATGTTGTTTACAAAAATACTAACCTATATCATAGATTTTAGTAAATTATTTTATCATATATTACTATACAATATATATATTACAAATACAACATTATAGCGTACATTTCATTTTCACGCAAAATATATTTCATTTGTGTATACCTTTATAACACTTTTCTTGGATATATAACACAAGCAATATATAGCTTGCTCTGGTGTATACTCTGTGTGCTGCTTTTTACTCAATGTTTTATTTCAAGTTGAATTTAAAAAATAATGCAATAAAGTTGCTGTTCCTATTAGCCATCTGCCAGGCAATGTGTGCAGTGGAAAAACTGAATTTCTTAGAAATTAAAAACAACCAAGGTTTTGCTTAACTAAAACATGTCCCCTACCAATCCCAGCAGGTTTTGAACAAAAACTTGGTCTGTAACTAAACATAATAAAGCTATATACCAGCTTTCATTCATATATTTTAACCATCACAGAAAAATGAGGGAATTTCATGCATCGTAAAGGGGTATAACTCCAGCAAAAGTAGGCCAACTGTGAACAATCTCGAATTTGACCGATAACTTGGCATTATCAGAGAATGATTTTATGTGATGTTATCATACTGTTGAACAAGATATATTCTCGGTATCTTAACTACGTTTTCCATACAAAAGACATATTTATCAGACTATCTGTTCTTTCAAATAAATTCTGCAATAAGTTAATGACTTAAGCCCAATAATTTATGATTAAATTAGTGATGTCCTAATAATTAATACGACCTGACCTCATTTGTATATCGACTTTAGTCCATTACAATATTGACCTTGACCTAGATTTTGTTGAAATGTCGATACAGCCATGTCTGGCATTACTGAGACAGATTATTGAATCATGACTGTTCAAATGATATTACAAAGAAATAAAGAAAAACATACAAAACAATAGGGAATTCGCTCAGGCCGTTGACACAAAAGAAGGTAATGGTAAATCTGCAGTATCATGATGATTTTCCGATACAGTAAGCTGAAAACACTGCGTATGATGTAATAAAAAGGTTATAACTGTATATGATGTTGTAATCACCTCATAATTACATGCTTACTGTTATAATAACCACATAGTGTTTTAATAGTCGCATAGTGCTGGAATAATAGAATAGTATGCAGTAATAAACCCATACAATGCCGTAAGAACAGCATATCAAGTTGTAATAACAGCATATTAAGTTGTAATAACAGCATATTAAGTTGTAATAACAGCATATTAAGATCTTATAATCGCATATTAAGTTGTAATAACCGAATAGTGTTGTAAAAGTCGCAAATAATGTTGTAATAACCGCATAGTGTTTAAATAGTCGTATAGTGCTGGAATGATAGAATATTAAGTTGTAATAACCGAATAGTGTTGTAAAAATCGCAGATAGTGTTGTTATAACTGAATAGTGTTTTGATAGTTGCATAGTGCTGAATTAATAGAGAAGTGTGTAGTATTTAACTCATACAATGCTATAATAACTGCATATCAAGTTGTAAAAATCGCAAATAATGTTGTAAAAATCGCAAATAATGTTGTAATAATCGCAAATGTTATAATAATCGCAAATAATGTTGTAATAACAGCATATTATATTAGGATATTTTATCATAACTTAATATTGTAATCTTGTTGTACATATCATATATATGATATATTGTAATTATAAATATATTTGTTTTTAAAACATGCCGTACATTTTTATATTTGGTCGTTGTTCAGCGCCATTTTATTTACCAAAGTATGTTTCTTTATAATCCTTTCTTTGCGTCATTCAGAATATGTTTAAAAAATGAATTTATAAGAAAAAAAAAACCTTTTCCTTTTAGAATGAAAAAGCAAAGTCAAATAAAGATTGTATCAGAGAAAGGGGGAAATTGTTTGACTTTCGGTGCATAAAGTTCACAGACTACATGTTACATGCTGTATGTGTTAAACAGCTTTTGTCTGGTTAGATTCTTTTTACTGAGACAGAAATATAAAATGTGAGATGTGAAGAACGCTAAATGCATAAAATGCCATGCAACTGGTGAATCATTCAAAAACTAAATATACATAATACCTCGTAATTGCCCATGGTTACGTCACATAACTATTATTATAGTATTGTTTTATTTCTGTATGCAGCAATTTCTCCATAATGTATTCCTCCCCCGCTTCTAACTACACTGAAAGTCGTAATTAGCGGTGTAGAAAACATGTATAGAACCTTTTTGTGAATAGACAATATCCCTGGGGAAACCACAAATGCCACGAAGGTTTCACCACAATAATTAAGATCGTGTGACCAATATCATCCCAGCTTTCTTTGTGATGACAATTTAATTGTGATGGTTTGAAGCCCCGGATGTCAAAACATTGTGAAAGGCGTTCTTTCGTGTTTTTCATATTAACTTCTATTATTATTTGCCTTGTTTAATTAAAAGGGCGGGCTCATGTTCAGACTGTTCTCTCGTGAGACTAATTTATCAACCATGTGCGACAATAGGATTCGAACTTATGACCTTCCCAGGATTAAAATGACTTTCAAACACCCACCTTTATACTCATATATCCCGAAACCTGATGAGATACATTCTTAATAACTACCCTTTAAGCCACCACTATGCATTACCAATCGGAACTCCTCGGGTGTCTTTACACTCAACAAGTAGTTGTCAACTGTGCGAGCCACCGGAGGAGTTCCGATTGATGCATTACAATAACAATACAACATTTTGAGACATTCGAACCTTAGACTATCTGATCACAGAAACTATAATTTCAGTTTGCATTTTTCAACAGATTCATACATCCCATATTATACAAGAAAGTAATGGATGATTTTACACCTGAGTTATCGAATTGCTGTAGCATCGATACTTCAAATTGATTGATTTCTTCGTGTATACCATCTGGTAAAAATCAGATAACAGGTATCCTATAAATAGCATCAGCTAACAAGTCGGTTGTTTGGTGAAGAGCATGGATCTATTGGCGATGGTGCGCGCATCAGACCGAATGGCAGTCTACCAAACAGTCATGTCACAAGAGATACACTGCGATATTAACGAGTGAAGATTCTCAATCAAGTTCTAGGCACTTATCCTTTTCCATTACTGATCAATAAAGCTTTGGGAAAGACAGAGAGGGGGAGTGTAATTCGATTTCTGAGGGAGGGGAAGAGTATGGCACAATGATCGCCATCATATGGAAGAAACTGTAAGACAAATTAAGCCCTACGGAGGTTTGGTGGTGCCAGGTACTGTCTAATGTAATAAAGATAACACAAATATTCGTTTTGATCTTCCAGATCACTGGTACTTTGAGATCAACCCAATGATTATGTCTATTCCACATTTTTGTGTAGAAATTCAATTTTTTTTTTTCTACGAATGCTTGTATTACACATGGACAACCTAATCCTTAAATTATATAGGAAAAAATATGTATGGCAACCACGTCACAAGAGCCTGAGACTAGGTCCAAATTGTAGAATGCATGTTCAAATCAGTACTTGGCAGAAGGTAGACAGAAGGAAAGGCATACTACAGTCTGACAGAAGGCAGACAGAAATGTACACGCTCCGACTTCCTTTCTACTTGTTTTATGACAGAAAGGAAAACAGACCTGACTCAGCCGTATGACAAACATCACGACGGACATGTAAAGGAAAACGTAGAGTTTCTGACTAAGAACAAAAAAGACATCACAAAAATACTTGATTATAATGTAGTTATGACTTATGGCAAATGCATCATAAATACACACGTCTCCCTGTGCTTTCACAAATAGCAAATCACACTAATGAGAAGTTGGACGCTGCAAAACTGGGTATATGGAAAACAATCTTGCCTTAATAAGTCGGTGTCCACATCAAAGTGGCGATAAACATAAAACAAAAGCAAAACAAAAAAAAAAGTAATAAAAATTATGAGTTACTTCCATAAATGAATATAGACAAATAGAATATATAGTCATTCTTATTTTTCGAAACATTCACAACAAATGCAAAAAAAAAAACTCCAAAAAATAAATATTAATGACAAAGGCTTCAGAAAGACGAAACTGCATTGGGAAATAATATCTCGCCTGTCATCATCTTCTCTGATAGCTGAGAATACACCTCCCTTATAGGTGTGAAAGCGAGATACACATTTTCAACAATTTCTACAGCTATACCCATAATTTTGTTCTTTAATAGCCTAAAATTGAAGGGATAGATCTATTCTATTAAAAATGAATCATTACTATTTCATTATACTTGCAGCAGATATAGTATTTACAAAATATCAAGATGCTTGTGAATCTAGCGCCGTCAAATGGGAATTCTGCAGGAATCGATTTTCCATCAGATCGCGATACTGTTTTTTTTTTTAGAATGGTTGTAAAAGACGATGAGTTCATGTTTCTGTAAGAAGGATTGTTGATGATCTAGTATAACATTGCAGTGATGCGATAAAAAGTATTAAATTTCACGGAAAGCTGAAACAAGTGAACAAATCTCCGTGCGTAACTTGTGAAAAACAGACGACAAATAATTGACCTACATGATTTATTACGATACCGTCTGCTGTCTAGAAAGCATTCGTACACAATTGTAATTTATTAATATGAGGTCAGCAAAATGCTATCATGGTCACCACAAGAGAGTGTAATTGTCTTTGGCTAAGGGAAAGCATCTGACAGATACTGTAGACACGACTTCTGTTCTGAAAAGCATGATGTGATAAGAATGTCCATGGTAGAGGAGTAATACGCTCTAGGCTAGAGAAATTATCAGTTATAGAACAATACATAAATTGATAAATTTGATTAATTGATTGATTGATTACTTTTACATCATTTCGCGATCACTCCAAGTTTATGGTCACGACATATGCATTGCATAGAAATGTAAACCTTTGCAACGTACCTCGCCTCTCGTGAGACGGAACTTCGGTTTTCACTGTCTAGACCGTAAGACAGGATACCGATGTATCTACGACGGGAGTCGAACCAGGGTCCCCTAAATCAAGCACTTTATCCACTGCGCTACATCGGCTCCATAGAATAATAAAATTTAGAAATATATTGCAAAACATTGATATGAACATGTGTTTACATTTATACATTAATCAAAGCGAAATAAAACTAACTTCGCTGTAAATACACTTAAGTGATATTACCGTAGCTAAGTTGTTATAAAGTTTACTAAATGCATAATTAAAACATATGAAGTTCTTATGGGAAATTGATATTCACATTTCATTTATAAAACTCAAATTCAACAGAGGCAAAGTAGACCAGAACCTGTGCTGATTCTTTGGGCTCAAAGTGAGCTAAATTCATACAGAGAAATAAAACTATTAACAGAATGAAAGCTCGACAAGCATCACTGTGTTTGCCTGGCCTTTCAGATCAAGGGTCTGTGTTTGATTATCTCATATCTGCTTCATCTGAACGTTTATGTCATTACCCATCAACATGCATATTACTCAAGATTTCGTGGTTATTATTAGCCAGGCATTTTCATTAGCACGAAAACGATAGAAAACATGAGAATATCTTAAATATACACCAAAATCTAAGAAATTGCATAATATAATGAATAAATGTGTATTTTACTCCGTGGAACGCAAGCCTGTTACTCTGTACCAAAAGACTTCCATATGTTTGGCATTTTCCCCATCATCCCCTCTAGAAGCAGACGATACAGTTGATGACGTTTTGTTGTCGTGATATCGTGGCTACCATGCCCCATCTTTTCATGAGTGCGATTTCGGCGCTCACCCAAGAAATTATCGTCCTTTTAATTAATTTCTTGTTTTTGTAGACCTATCTATCCATACTTAACACATATTAAATATCTTCATTACGACATATGAATACGAAGCCGAGTTAATCTGTTCCTACTTTTAGCAATAACAAACACCCGGAGGCCCTGAAGAGCCGGAAGCTCTACTTGCTATCTCATACTCTGCCAGGCCTATTTTAGGCATAACAGTGTCTCCTAAACCCATCTGGTTGCCTGATATTTCTGGTAAAAATTGGCTCTGTCTGGTAAAACTTTCACTATCATTTCATTGATCATAAAAATTTACCAGACAAAGGTTCAGTAAAATTTTGAACGCACTGACTTAGTACAATTACCCTTTCAAAATATCAGTATTTCATTTCTGGGATCAGTAATATGAACACCAAAATTCTTTTGTTTTCTAGGTTTTATTTCATATGATTTTTATCAAATTTTTTTTAATATACTGAATAGGTACAATATTCTCAAAATCCTTTATGAAGAAAAGTTAGTTGCGGAGTTTCCATCCTTTGAATCTCTGTTCAGTCATATCGCAGCATGGATGCAAGTAAAAACCAACTTTCTTAACATAATGTCGCAAATTGTGAATCGAACTCGCTTAGCATGCACCACAACTCCGCTGCTTCAACTCTTACGCAAAGCCGGATCAGTATAGATCGTTCACATTAGGGAACAAATTACAAAATGTCGAAAGTAATGAACAACGTCCCACGTGCGAGAACAATGAACTTTCTATGATGGATTGTCTGAAGCAGCGAGATGGGCGAAGAATATAATACCCGACCACATACAACAGTTTGAATGATAGATCTAAATCCAGGCATTTACGTCTGCCAGTACAATATATAATATTAAACAATGCAAGTATAACAATGATGGAAATTCCATACTTTGAGTGGTTTAGGTCAGGGGAAAATCTGATATGCAAATTCAAAGTAATTTTACACGAGATCTAAACGCAGGAAAAGTGCAAGCGCTCATTCCCGCCTTTGCGTCAAATTAGATGTTACCGTTTGCATATTTTCTATAGAAATAGTAGAACAGACAACGAGGTAGGCAATCAAGATAATGGTCACGTGATGCATTTATATTTCCAGCGATAAACAGCGATAAAACTGAAGAGTAAGTTCGGAGTGGGCAAGTAGAGACTAAACTGTATGGCTAAGCCAGGCTCAGGCTTCAGACCTTGTAAAGTGGTTAGCAAGAGCTGACGCTTAACCCTCATAAACAGATTTGATTTGTTGAATTCTTGTTTTCTGACACACACTAAGATTATTCTACATGGATGGTGACGGCATCTGCCTGCTGCAATGCACAGAAATTTAGACATTTACAACGGATCCTAGCGAAGCACTGAAGGATCTTTTACGTGTAACGTCTAAATGGGACCTCGGTCTTTACTGTCTCATCCGTAAGACAACACACCGACGAGCCTCTGGCAGGACTCGAACCAGGAGACTCTCAGTCTTGAGCCGAGCACCAAACCAACTGAGCTACGCCGGACCCCCTCATGATCGGAAGAGACTTCGAAGTACAAAAACATGAATTTGTGGCACTCACAACAATGTACCACGTAGATATGCATTGGCATTTTCAATCAGATATAAAGTCGTATCAAAACATCTTCTGCTTGGTCAGCCACAACCGCAATGGATTCCAAAAATATACAGACGTCAAAAACGATTTCAGCACTGTATATACATACAGATGTACGTATGTAGGTGAATTATCACTGAATAAAATCAGATAAGGGGTATCATAACGCTGAATCCAAAAACCAAAACCAAAACCAAATTCTCAAAAAAAAATTGATCTCAACATAAGTGTGAAAATTATATAGAATACGAAGATGAAGATTCATCTGCAACTAAATCTTAATATGAGCATCAACAGGTCTTATTCATATGCATGTAGTCAGGATGCTCGGCACAAAGGGTAAATATGTCGAAAACCAGCATCTATCGATACCCAATTTAAAAAGCTGAACTATTCCTTAAAGGGTTGGTGGTAGTCAAACCAACAAACAAAACCTAGCCAAAATATCTCGGGATTAATTAGTTAATAATGCTTATTGGAGATTTAAACGATTTTACAGATGTCTGTAGCAGAAACATATAATTCAATTCATTTTTTGAATTCCAGATCAAAAGGGTTCATTCATCATGTACGAATATATAACAAATTACACTTTAAATACATTGCACTGCCGTGTAATACCAATTCAAACATCCATCGTAGTACCTTACCCTACATCAGGCCATTCAACGCCTGTAGAATCTCAATATGGTCTAGATGTGGTCAATGCCATTTTATGATTACTTATTAAGCTATATACGAACATTTTAGTTCCCCCTCTCCTCTGACTTCCCCTCCCCAAGGAAATCAACATAAGAATTGCTTTTCGCGTTTTCCCGCCATTATAGCAGTCTCACTCACCGCATCCCATTACTAAATGGCCCTCATTATCTCCTGTCTTTTCATGCTCTGAATTATCCAATCAACTAATGTTCTTCATAGCTTTACAATTAAATATAGTCATTCAAATCTAAAAATAGAATAAACATAACCGCATGCACTTACAGAGGCAACCTAGATACCTGGGTAAGTTCGATTCATCGCTCGTTATAGATTTATATAAGGGCGGCAGCGAGTACCAGCAAAAATGGACAGCTTTCGGCACGTCCAGATGTGTAATCAGGACAGTGCAATCATCATCATGTTTTTTATTCTCAGTTTTTAATTTATAAATCGATGTCTGTTGTAACTTTGGTGTCGAATGATAAAACAATTCATGCTTTTTATTCTCAGTTTCATGTCAGTTGTAACTTTAATGCTGAATGTCTGAACAGTTCATGTTGTTTATTCTCAGTTTTTAATTTATAAATCTATGTCAGTTGTAACTTTGGTGTTGAATGACTAAACAATAAAGAAGACTGCACCCAGGCATTAAACGTTAACCAAAATAAATTTACAGGTCCATAAAACAGATTTAGATTTACGAGTTGAAATTTATCGGGGAAAGGGGAACACGCCCAAGCTTTCTGAGTGTACGTCTGTTTTGGGGGTTGCTACAGACCTGTCATCTATCAATATCTTTTCCGTTACTTTATCCGATACCATTATGCAGTGTATATAAAACTGTGTTAAGAAAACGGAAATCCTTTCTTTTTTATCATATGACTCATTCATAGACCTTAACAAACTCTCCTTACCACAGCAGATTTATAGAGTTATGAATGACAACATGCTATCAGAATCTTGATCGATATCTAGTTGGAACGAGATATATCTCGAACTGTGCTGACGATTCATTATCAGATTACAGTATATTCAATGATGTTTTTTTTTTTCTCTCATTTTCCCCCATCAACTTCCACGACACTTTTTTGCCGCAAAAAGCATCATTATAATTATTTCCGACAATGTGATTAACACTATCCTCTATTTGTACAAACTAGCGAAGAGATCTGGCGACGATCGATTAAGGGTCATATTTTATGAACTGTTTCCTTTGTATTTCCATGTTAAATAAACAAAGCAAAAAAAAAAAATCTGCATAAAATATACAAATGTTATTCTACTTGAAACACGACGAGATGCATCGAAGGGCTCTGGTTTTCGGGAATTTAAATTTATTATACTGTTGAACAGAGAAGTACTGGTGCTGTAGCAAGCATGAAAGTTTCTTTCCAATACGCAAGATTGCAAATACTCCTTCCGTTCATTTCTTGCTTTTTAGTCACCTACCAAAACTATTGTTCTAAACTTGGGCAGATTATCTGCCCACTGGAGAACAAAAGAAAGGTGTGTATAAAAGCACGAATCGAAACGGTCCATCAGTAATCACGATAATGCATATTGGTCATTGAGAATGTTCATAGAACATGACTTGGGTATCGGAAATCCACGAACAACAGATAGACCGTCAATTAATCGGAACTTCTCGAGTGTATCGCATACTCAACAAACTCATTGCATGTATCGCAGTTGTTGAATATGCGAAACTCACGGGGGGTTCCGACTGGACCGTCAATAGCACTACACAAAATCAAAATCATCTGAACGTTTAAAAAATATATACTTCTACAAGTTCGATCTGTTTATGTATGATTAACTTGTTACAGAAATATTCGATTTTTGACAAATAAACAACTACTTACTGTATAATGATTCGAATTGCGTTGTGATTTTCTTGTATGCACGGAAAATGTACACTACCTAAAATTCCTTTGGGAAGGTTTTATTACGTCACGGTATTGAAAAGCAGAAGCCAAATTACAATTGTAACGCGATGTCTACCACTAATTATTGTGGTAAACCCCGGAAAGGCTCGATAATGGTTGATTCTGTAGAAAGTACAAACGTAAGGTTTCTCTATCTAAATATCTTTTCTTAAACATTATTAAAAATGAAGTGCAGTTATGCAATAGAGAAACTAATGTTTTTGATATTCCATCTGATGGTTGAAAAAAAAATCTAATTCCAAACTTAATTTTGAAATATGACCTTCAAATTAAAAAACAAATATTTATTACATCCTTTAAACAAATATTGTATTAAAATAATTATTTTACAAAAAAACAAAAACCAAAAAAAAAACAAAAACAAAAACAAAAACAAAAATAATTCGGTCAAATTATCACACAAAAATGCTTATTATTAATAAAAATTTGCATGCGTACTGTACATACGGGGTCAGAAGGAAAGGGAAGATGAAATAAACGGCAAACAACAACGTTTGCCAACTATCAGCACGTGTTGGTACTGTAGTTAGATATCCTTCTTTACCTACACAATCATTGCAGCTAACAATTAGGTGTACACGTGCCCTTCTGAGATGACAGTACAAATCTTTAAAAATCAATACTCTAGTTGGAAATCGAAGAACTAATTGCCAATTTATGAGAAATTATGCTTATACAAAGGAAACATCAATCGCTAAGTCAATAAGAATTCAGCAGAGAAACTTCTAACGGTAATTTATCTCTGAACGATAAATTTGGCTGTAGGAGTTTGACGTCATATTGAACAATTTTCATTTCCATTGTATGGTGGATGCAGAATTTTATCCTGCATGTACGCGTCAACATCAGGTAAAAAAAGAATCTAACGAAATAATCAAAATAATAGGGGCGGATACAGCAATCTTTGAGAAAAGGAGGTCAAACTTTTGGTCATAAAATTATTCAGTTCGGGCTTTGGTGGTACACTGTCAATGAAAGAAGACCATCTTAAAAGTGGGCCAAAATGACTTTTGGGTAAAAATTTACCGATAGGTGAGACACCAGTGGTGTTGAAAAGTCTCAGTCATAAGGTTTTGACTGACAGAATTCATTCGGACTGACAAACTTCTTAATTTTTCTCCATATATATTTCATTGACAAAAATTTCTAAATCACTGAAAATGACTGACATATTGGAAAACTTTTCAACATCTCTGAAACACCCTATCTGAATTCGCGCATGAATGATTATCAACTGATATGAAAGAATCTGGAGCATTATTGGTCATATCTTCTTCAGAATCTTGTAGACACATTTATGGCGGCATGTCTTTCGTCAGTCTGATTCAAACCAGACTCTTGTTCTTCTTCGATTTTGTTACGCCATAAAGAGTGAAGAACAATCAATAAACAGAAAAACTTGAAAGATATGGCTTCAATCAGAGTGATCTTCGACGTGTTCAATAAAAATATACAAGTATAAACAAATGGTTCATGGGGGCAATGTGCGTGTAAAACAACCAAGAGTTAATACTGAGATTGTAAAAACACAACAACAAGTTGAAGACTAGGACAATATCTTAAGTTATCATTGAAAAAAAGCTGTAGTCTAAGGTTCCACAATAAATCGTAAAATCGTAGCAAGATGCAACACAAATTAAGGGAAAGAAGCAATTACAGCCAACTGAAAGAGTGAGCTGAGAATGGGTGCTAAATGGAGTAAGCATCTTCTGCTGAGTGACCACGCCCCCTCCCCCCTTCCGTTAAGCGTAATGATAAATTAACAAATAACGCTATTCATCACATTGAATATTAACGATATAACTCCTGTCTTTTTCTAACTTTAAATTATTGTTATTTAAAATGAGCACATGAATAGTCATGTGCTCACTTTAAATAACAGAAATTAAAAGTTAGAAAAAGACACTCTTATAAACTGACAACTACGATCATTAAGTAGTGAAAGCAAGTTTACATAGAGTGACAATACACCAATGACTCCGAACCAGATGACCAAATGGTCATAAGACTCGTGACAAAATAATAAGAAAAGACATGATTGCGTCAAGTCTTAAAATAGACATTGACAACGACTCTAAGACACAATAGTTTAAAGTTCAGACTTTAAAAGATATACAATGTAACGCTCCTTGATTTAACTAATTGATTGATTATTGTTTTACGTCACTCCACGATTATTTCACGTATATGGTGAAGGGATCTGCCTGATGCTTTGCATACAAATTTAGATCTTTCCAACGGACCCACCCGAAGCAGTGAGGAATCTTTTACGTGCCACGCCTACAGTGACACGGGACCTCGGTTTTTACTGTCTCATCCGAAAGACAGAACACCGGTGTGCCCAGAGCAGGAGTCGAACCCGGGACCTCTCGACCAAGAGACGAGCACCTCATCCACTAGGCCACACCGGCTTCTCCTTGATTTAAAAACTGAAATATTAATACATACAACTAGATGTAGTGAATTAATAGTCTATCGCGATGAAACGTTTCGGAGGTGTTGCATATATTATGAAATTCCAATTGAGCTCCAATGACCCTCGGCGAAATGAATTTAGTTACGTCATGTAGAATTTAAACATTATTTACTTTAAACATAGTAAATAGTTTAATATTGTTACAGAATGCTTAAATTTGATATTTTGCAACACTCATACACGTATATATGATATCCCAGAATCCTTTGCGACATATTTTTCCACTTTTCAAGACATCGCCGAGAGACTCTAATGGACAAAACATACATAAGCAGTAAGTTGGGCACCTATGAATGCCGGAATGCCGGTTTGACGTTACTAGCGAATAAATAACTACCCCTGCCAAAGCATCAGGTACCAATAGTATGTCTATCTACACGTGCGAGAGAGTCTATTCAGAGCTGGATACACTGATACAAGAAATGTTATCTGCACCATGTGAGCGTCTATTTGTGGAAGCCGTTGACGAACGGGCGCATATCATCCTATGACTGTTCTTCATAGACACTGTACAGAAATAATATATACTGTATTCAATCATCAGTGGCATGTGTAAATGAGTACACATGCAAAACACAGGCTCCTTCAGTGGCGGATCGAGCGGAGGAATCGCTGAGTAATCAGTAGGCACATCTGCCTATTATAACTGAAAATTGTACAAAAAGTTTTCTGTAAATGCTTGGGTCATTACTGGGTAAGATGGGGGGAGGGGAGGCACTTCCATAAAAGACCTTTTCGCATTCGCCATTGTCCCTTTTTACTTTCTCATAGAACGATCATAAAGTGATACTGATGGACATAAAAGATCTCTTTTGGTACAGATTCGGCTTTTTTAAAGGGAGGGTGGGGGGGGGGGGGGGGGGGGGGTTCAACATGTTGGAATAAAATTCTGAACGCGAAATAACTTCCACTTTGGGGGTAAAATTTTGACAAGAAACTGGGGTTCCACTTTCAAAACTGGCCCAAAATTTCTCATTGATCCAAGGGTAGGATTTTTACCACAAAACCCCATTCCTCTTGCATGCTACTCACCCTAGGCTGTTCAATAATGCGCAAATATGCACCGAAGAGACGGGTATTGTTTCCTTATTCAAACATACATGTATCATAAATCTTTGAAATGTTTTGACTTAATGTGCAAACCTAGGCTTAATCTACCTCCACCTGCACGAACACATTTACAAGACAAATAATCTACCTAAATAACCTCCACACAATAAACCATCCGCTGCAAGATATAGATCTGCTACTTAAACTGATAAAAATGTATACATAAATAAATTACATTTGACTTCAATTGTTTAATAGCACATCACACAAAAGGCCATCACTTAATTGCTTCCCTTAGATATCTCAGGTATGTAGCTTCAAGATGTCTCATTCAGCCCTTTAAAACACCTTAACATTAACTCGGGTGACATTTTAAACCGACCTTACTCTATGCCCTTGGCGGAATCAGACATTGATCCAAAGTATCTCTGAGAAGTTGATGTGCTTCATCATGGCCATTAAAGTCAATCAAGTTTTCCACTTAACAAATTAAGCTTGGTGTAAGGTTTTTAAAAATGTATAAGCTTGTCAGCTTGTATTACTATAGTGATTGTTGCAGCAAAATGTCTGCAGAAGCACAGAAACAACCTCTCTATTAACAAGTACGATATGGTCATTCAACGTCCATTTAGTGGTCTATTCATTGCTTGTCGTATCATGGTCACTCACGTTTATACAAATATGATCTAATCTGGTCAACTATCAAAGGTACAAATAATGGATCAATGCTGGTGCAGACGATCAACACAATACCATAATGGCTAACTGTCATGGCAACAACATGATACAGCAGATGTATAAAGAACTTTGATAATTTAAATAAATTGTTAATCTGTTTGACCGTAAAGGGGAGGGGGTTTAAATAGAAAATGGTAGGGAGATATTTTAGCACAATCTATAGATTTTCTGTATTTTAACATAAATCCCTTTTCGATATAATCTCTTTCTTTCTCTCTCTCTCTCTTTCTCTCTCTCTTAGATCCTTTTAAATTATCCACCACTGCTAAGTACGAGTGCACCAGATAGATCAATATCGAGTACTTACTCAGTTTCGTCGTTGCCAAAGACGATTTCAGATCCTGTGAGTTCGAAGTCTCGGCCTACACGTGCAGTTCCGTCCTCGGTATAATAAGGAACCTTGACCGTACCTCGGGCACCGGATGCCCTACTGACCTTGACCTCCATTTCTCCGATAGCCTCTGGAACATTCATTTCTTTTTCAGTAAACTGGAAAACTCCTGGGTAATCGTCATCCAAAATCATCACAGTTGCTACGAACGGCGTGGTGAGCTTGGTTTCATTGTTATTTCCGCTCTCAAACATGCCCTGTGAATCCCCGAGCCGGAGGTTACTCAGGCGGACGTAGAAATGTTCGTCTTCTTCAAAAATCTCGTCATCGATGATGGTAACGGCTATCTGTTTGTGCGTCTCCATCGGGTAGAAGACGACGGTCCCTTCTGCCTGCTCGTAGTCCGAGCCGGCGTTTGCAGTCCCGTCTTCAGTCTTATAATCTACATACAAAGTTTTATTCAGATCTCCTCCTTCTCGGCTTACAGTCAGATGAAATGTACCGACGTTCTCCATTACTGTATAATGCCCAGGATCAAAGAACACGCGAGTCGTCGTGTCATCTTTGACATCGACTTTTATATCTTCCAAACTAGCTCTTCTTTCAATTTTATTTTTCTTCACGACATTTCCACCTCCTGTAAGCTTTCTCGTGGCCTGAATTCTGTAGAACGCACGACTTTTTGGTCCGCGATTGATTGCCTCTAATTCCGCCATTTCCTCTAACGTCCGCATATCAGCATTCGGATTCTTTTTACGAAGATCGCGTAAAATGTCCATGAATTCTTTGCGATGCTGCTCAAATTCTTTTACTTCTTTGACATCTGCGTCGACATTATCTAATCCCTTGAACATAACTTCATCGACATGGTTTGGTTTTCCGTCGGCCAACTCTTGATCTCCCTCGCTGGATATCACAACACCTTTCTGACGGCTCGTTCTGTATTTCTTAGATAGAAATTTATAAGGAAATATTTTCCTGTCCACAACATACGCAGAAAGCACAGTTGCTGGAAAGAATAAAAAGGTGACGATAGATTCCCAAACTTTTACGATTCCGGGGCTGGAAATTGCCAAGATAAAATACAACCAAAGATATGCAAATATGCTCCATGTGGCAGTCATGAAAAATACCCTTAGATGTTTGATTGTTCGAAAATCACCTTCCGGGATGCAATACACACAGATTGCGGTGATCACAAATAAGTTAAATGCTGCACTTCCAACTATGGTACTTGGACCTAATTCCCCAGCCGAAAATTTGTTTTTGACAATTTCAATAACAGAGAGCAAGATCTCTGGAGCAGATGAACCCAGTGCCATGAGTGTTAAGTTAGACACGGTTTCATTCCAGACCCTGACATTAATGGACGTTGTGGAGCCGTCCGGTTTTCTGACCACTACCTCCCGCTCCTTTGACGTAATAACTTCAATGGAAGCCATGAAGCGATCCGCAATGATAGACACGCCAAGGAACATGTAGATCATAGCAATGAAATACACTATCGCCCGGGCGGCTTTATCGCCCGCACTAAGGTTACCAGTTGGTGACCACACCGGTAATATTAGCCCGCGTTTACATGGCGTCGCAGACGCATTGCACGTGGCCTCGTTTTCGTCTTTCATAGTTGTGATATTTGGCGCTAAGGAGGTCTGGGACATGGCAACAGGAAGTTGGTCAAGTACCAACACACACATGGCCGCTAGTACAACAGGTTTATATCCATGGCCCAAACTGGACAGCCCTCTCCGAATTCTATCCATCTCCGGTCGTAGACTTTTAACGGAATTCTGGACTCTAATTTTCACTCTGAATTCTACTACAGCGGGGTGAGAAATAAGCTAAGACATTGTGAGCAGATCTGAAAAATAAAAAGAAAGAAAAAGATCATTTTCAAGCTTTTCTAACAAAACGAATAGAAATTTGTCGTGAAATTCGATGTAAATCCAGGAATACCATTACACTTATCGTTATACAACATTTTCAGGTTCAAACTTTTTTTGGGTCCGGGATTCGAGTCCCATCTTCGGATTGTCGGCGTACTGTCTTCCGCATACGACAATCCAGGCCTCGTTTCGGTGTTTCGGGTGGCCCCTTTGCATGAATACACAGACAGATGCTGTCACTGACTAATAAATCACTATAGGAGTAGATATGAAAGTGACGTCACTTTTAACAGCTAATCATCATAGGAAGGAAGAGAGGTGCCAGATTTGGGTTATGATGCAGGTGATCCAAGTTCGATCCCCACTTTGCGCCGCTGAGCTTGGTAGAATCTTGCTTTCTTGTCCCGATACTACTGTCTTTTTCTAACTTTAAATTTTTATGATTTAAAGTGAGCACATGACTATCACTTTAAATCATAAAAATTTAAAGTTAGAAAAAGACACTACTTTTGAAATGTTAAAGTCACACGTAATGTGACGTTTGGAAATGACAATCACCCGTGGGAGATCAGTGATCTATAGGCAAAGTGCCTGAGAGAAGAATGAGGGCATCAGCATGTATTGTAGATATACACGATAAATCTCTTTCTTTCAGCATTAGGTAGACTATAATCAATAGGAATACTTGACCGATTCAGCCTCATTGATTTAGCTATTGGTAAACAGCGACTAATGGTGCCAGCCATGTTAAGTGTTACACACCCATACTATTGACCCATTATTCTGGTGATTTTATTTCCTTCAACGATTTATAGGCATCGTCAAAAGATAAGAGTTTGATAATGCGAGTTTAAATATTTAAACCCCCCCCCCTCTCCCACCCTCCCGGATAGCAAAGGCTTGATATCAATCTGATTAAAACCATATCTTTATTTCGCTTCTCTATTTGTCCTTTTGCGGATCCGCGATGGGACATATAAGAGAAGCGGAATAATGATTTGGTTTTAATCAGATTGGCTTGATATGTACTGTGTATCTCTCAACAAGAAACATATCAGAGAGGCACATACTGAGAGGAAATTTTGCAAGGATGGGAAAGGGGGGCTGCCATCACATTCCAAACTGGATTTTGAGAATGAGAACTCCGAACATTAGTAGTACTGTGTATTTACCTATTATTTACGACCAAAAAGATAGGAACATGGACCGCTTTTTTATCAGTTTGTGCATAGAAGACAGAACAAGAGGTCAAAGAGTATCCCACAAAGTTCCAAACCAGCTTTATAATTGTTATATTATAATAGATGTCATACATCACGATAGCTCTCTGGCTTTATTTGCACTTGGTTTTTGACAAAGAAAACATTTTTTGGTTCTAAAGGCTACCAGGATTGGGGGGGGGGGGAGCTAGCAGAAACTCTTGTGACAATGTCATTACGGTTTAAGTAAAATGCACAAGTTGGAATTGAAAAAAAAACAAGGTACTTATATATTAACTTTGTGCATTTTAGCATATCCCCTCCACTACCCTTGTTTCCTTCCACCCTGCTTTTGCCTCCTTCTTTTAAATTTTTACTATGACTTAATTTTGTTTTATACTTATATGTCCATACTAACATTCTATCTGTCAAAACTGTTTGAAATTATATTATTATAGAAGACCTTCTGTTTTCAAACTTGTTCAATTATTGACATCTCAAAATGTTTCCGAATTTTTCAATCTTGGTAAATATTTATATAACGCACAGAAATTGAGAGACTCTTTGTTGATGTAAATGTCTCTCCTCTGCCTAGCATTACTTGCCATTACCTTCTGTTTTGTTTACTTGTATTATATGTTATAAACCTATAAGCTTGTGTTTTGGTCATAAACTATCTATCTATCGAACTTAATACCTAATTTTAATTCCCTTAAGGTAACCTAGCTTCGCGTTAGACTTGAAAAGCATATCAAAACTATTTCTATTTGAAAAGTTTGTTTACCTGATTCTTGATTTACGTCAGAAGATTATCTCACTTGACGATACCGGTATGGTGACGGCATCTGCCTGATGCATTGTACAGAAAGAGACTTATGTAACGGACCCACTTGAAACAGCGAGAGATCTTTCACATGTTTACCATGACATAGGACCTCGGTTCAACTGTATCAACTGAAAAACCGTACCCCATAGAGCCATTGTGGGACTTTATTATATTATATTATATTATATTATATTATATTATATTATATTATATTATATTAATATAGTATTTATATTATATTATATTATATTATATTATATTATATTATATTATAGACGTTCTACTTTGAGGACCCAAGCGCCATCTACTTCCTCGTTTTTCATATATGAAGATCACAAGCCCAGGTTTCCATTTCTGAAGATTACAGGCTCGATACGGCAATATAATTTTCCATGTATAGATTTATCATACTTAAGCGTTATAGTGACCCACTCTTGTATGATTCTCATGCTATGTTCGCCCTGAAATATCGTTTAATTGCCTTTCAACTTCTACATGTAATTGACTCGCATATTGATCAAACCTCGTCTTAAGCTGGTCTGCATTGTGCGGCAAGAGAGACTTGTATAAAGTAAATACTCACATAATACCTCAGCTTTTAAAGGTTATGAAAGGATAATTTGCTCAGTATTTAGTGACTTTCGGACAATTTTCCCTTTTTTGTTTTCATAAATGATTGTAATCTTTTAAGTTCCGACCACAACTTTCTTTAGTACAATGATATTGATGTGGGTCATTTATTGTATTTTAGAATGAAAACCCGAGGTCCCTGCATTACAGTCACCAAAGAAATTTGTGGTTAATTTTTTTATTATTAGATCTATTATTATTTTATTTTTTTATTTTTTTTTTTTTGTTAGTCGGTTGGCTCAGAATGGAAATATTAAAGAGAAAGTACTACGGTATTTATAGTATTGCGTCACAATATTTTACTACTGTAATAAACAACTGTGGCAATAATTAACCTCCTGCACTTCTGTTATTCTCTAATATACGTCTTTCATTAGAAGATACTGTTACACAGCATTTCCCTTTCGCTATTGCCATCTCAAAATTCAGAATAGGAGGGGGGTCTCTGTTTGGAAAAAGAAATACTATCTTTAAAAATGGTTAAATGAGTCGCCTATCAATATTTTACTTTATACAACAACGCCTAAATTACGAGGACGAAAACGTCAAATCTCACAATAAATAGGGAGTTTTTGTGTCATTTAACTTATTCTTAAAAACATTTAAACCGAACGTTTAAAAGCTTTGTGCCACAATACCTTATTATTAAGAGTAATAAAGGTGCGATAAATATACCTTTATCATCCGTTCTATGTCTTTTTTCACAATTAAAACTTTAATATTGCAAATTTCAATATCTCATAAAATGTGTGTTGAACTGACGTAAGTACGTGCACACGTAATAATATCATGTTTTACGTAATTTATTATAGCGCTGCGAACCTTTTCTTCTCCTGCCCTTGAAATGACTGTATCGTTAACAGTAAATAATACCTCGCGGCTAGAGGTCCCTGACGTTCTATCCGGAGACATTTTCCCGAGTCAGTGAATTGAATAATCATTGGAAATAGCGAGACTATAATTTCTACCCTTTCCCTGTTCAATCATACATATACCAGCAATGCATAACATGTGTTAGAAGCGTAGAGATTCCGTTATGCAATTAGGCTGACGAACAACAGGATCCACTGTCTAATTAACCTATTCACTGACAGAAGAATTGGGGAAAAATAGCCGGAGGAAGAGACCGCATTCATAGGGCGTATCATAAATAAGGATGAACTCTCTTTTATTCACAAACTACATTATGAAAGGTTCGCCTCGTCTTTTTATGTCCTGTTTGTGAAATGTATACGATAAGATTTCGATCTTATACATGTTGAGAACTTTTCACGGTGAAGGCGTTAGGCTGTATATTTCATATGATTAACTCCTGATGACGTTGAAAGAATGCCATGTTCGTAATTATGGTGATAAGTTTGGGGAATAAAACGTCTTCTACACAACCACAAAACCCTCTGATCTATAAATAATTTGCACTTAATTTACGAGTTGGGATTTCTTGATTTCTCGGTATTTAAGTGCAATTTTAAGTCAGCTTTTACAAATTGTATGAAATGACACTGTTAAAGATTTATGCGCCATTTCAGAAGATGTATTTATTTTACCTATATTCAGCCCCCCCCCCCCTTTTTTTTTTGTACCACGTGATACAACATTGGAATGAGAGAGAGAGAGAGAGAAAGGGGGGTGTTGGGGTGTTGATGGACAATGACGACAAGGCGCATCGGCGAAAGTTTGTGTGCAAGCTTATTTATCTGCCTCCTGGCCCATCGATATGAAAACATATATAAAGAAAAACAGATTCAACGTCTGTCTACCGCACCCTTTTCAAACATAAACTCGAAATGACCGAGCCTCTGGTAAGATTCAAACCCACGACCCTTCGGTCTGTAGCTGAATGCGCTTTCAACAGACATGCCAGAATTTACATGCAGTTTACATACGATATCTGTCGACTAAGACAGCCATTTGCTTAAAATATGAATACAACTTACTCTCTCTAATTCAACTTTTATGTGTGGACAATACGATTTCCTTCATATTACATAATCCTTAATTGAACTTACTAGTTTTTCTTCGTTTAATTTAAATGCACAGAATTACAAACTTCGAAGTTTCAAAATCAAAATATTTTCTCCTATACTATGTGCTAGTACAATGCAACAATGGAGTGTACTGTTTCATTCACTATACATGTACATACATAAATCGGGCACCCCACTGTGAATCTTGAGGCATACAATGGATCTACAGGACCCCCTGCCTTCTCTTACTCACTGTCTTATGACGTGGTCTCCAGCTAAGGCCCCCCCCCCTCTTTTTTCCCCTTTCAATAGATTCTTCGCCGCTCCCCCGCTGAGACAATGCACTGTAGATAATTGTTAACCCCAGTGATTAGCAATATACACGATCTGCCATAACCAGGCCTGGCGAACATGATCTAATTATGCGGTACATAAGGCGCAAATTCCAAGATGGTTTTAATATATGCCCCTTTTTTATGCGCTATGTTGATATGGCAGCATTTGCACTTCATGGTACATGGTAATTCGAGTGCTTCTCTCCACAATGACATTCGACATTTTCAGAACTTTTATAAAAAGGTGTGCTGTAGATTGACTTGATGTACATCGTCGACTTTTTGTCAAGTAAATATTTGTGTATATATAACCTTAACTTAATAATGTACATTCTCCAGTGAGCTGTGCGACATATTATTACTGGGAAAATCAGAGAAATATTAAAAACGGAAGATGCTGTGTAATTAACCCACGTTTAATTTCACGTCATTGTCATTATTGTCATTCAAGTATTGGCAATCGTGCCCATATCTCTTAGTGTGTGACACGACAAAGCTAGAGAAAATTACTAACGCTGTATATGTACAAATCCAATACTTTGTACAAACAATTGTCGATCTAACAATCTTTCATTGAATGTAGGCAAGGCGATCAATCAAATTCACCGGATAGCATCAAATATATAGTACTCTTAACGCATGAAAACTTATAAATAATTATATGCATTACCTGTAAGCACCAAAGAATAAGAGTCCCTTAGAGAAATACAAGTCCTAGCTCCACAACTAACATCATGTGCGAGATCTCCTCTCACGCTCGTCAAATCCTCTAAATATGGCACTGCGATGATACAGCGCAAAGGTAAGGGCGGATAACTCGCACCGCTACAGCTGCTGAAACAGATGGTAGATCAACGTAAACTGAAAGGCTCCCCACAGTTCGCGATCAATTAGCATTGTTATCGACAGACACATGCGGGGGATAGCTGAATGACCGTCCTTCAATCTTCCTACCATAAGAATCGGCTTTCATTCACTCGAATAAAAAATAACTTCCTTGACTTACCCTTTTTATCTATGTCAATCACTCAGTTTTTGAATACAGTAGTCAGTACTGTACTGTACTGTAGTAGTGCATTTGTTTCTCTGCCTCTAGGCTCGGAAGGCGAGGTGTCCGTTAAGTTTGCGTATGTCATCTGTGTATGATCAACTTGATCAAATTCACACACCATTAGCTATTTCTAATACACAATGCTATATATATAAGAAAAGTGTACACAATAATCCAGTCGGTATTTAGGAAAATCACTCGTGTGGAAACTCCCACAACTTGTTACTTGATCTCGTGTTTACGTTGACAATACACATGTACCTTAAAACGTTAAAGTCGCATCGGATCTCGCTTCTTACCTGTCTGGCGATCACTTTATGAACAGATTTAAATGTGGCCTTTGTAGAAATGAAAGGATTACACTGCAAGTGTGCGGGGAAACAAAAATTAAAAGACGTAGAATATCATGTATATCAGCCATCTACTTCAAAACTAGCTTCCGGTGACTTTGATGTACCCATGGAATATGACGTCAAAACTAGTGTGACGTCATATTCATTCATAAAGTGAAAAGATTATTCAATCGGAACAACTCAACTATTTACAAGCAAATAATTAGTTACTCACAAAAGGTCGAGAAGTTCCGATTGAAAATGATTGTGTCATTTGCACTAGAGCGTGGACCCGGGGATATATTTGAGCAAGGCATATATAGATGATAAAGTTTAAAACACCCAAATAATATGAGCAAAACTCCACATTTGGCACGCAAAATGACTGAGTATTTTGCCTAATACATGACTTTTACATGCCCCCCCCCTTTTTTTTCCTCTTTTCGAAAATCCTGGATCCGTCACTGAATTATATTCGTATAACAATTCTATGAGAATGCCCAATAAATAGTTGATTACAGATGGTTTATTGAAAGCTGATTACAAAAGGGAGACAATGTTGGGGAGGAGAAAGAAGGTGAGGGAGCGCATACCTCATAAAATGAAAGCCCGCAGGTTTAAATTTATACCATTTGATATGAGAAAATGCAACGAAGAAACGAAGTGGTGTCACAAAAGTGCATAATGCGTGGTAGTGGTTTTTATCAGAGTAGAACAAGTCCTGCATAATATTTTATTTAAATGCGTCAAACAAAAAAGGACACAGGGTTTTTTTTTCTATTAGTCACATATTAAAAGTAGACAGTCAATACTTCCTGGTGACTTCTGTACGGAAATCAAGCTATTACTAGAAAGCAGGGGCGGGTCCAACAAGAGGGTTGCTCGAAGACAAACACTGCCGACATGATAACGATACTTTGTGCGAGGGAGATGCCTCACGTTTATTGAGACAGACAGACAGAGAGACATACTTTACTTAAAACTCCAAATTCGACACATTGAAAATTACTGCCCTCTTCCCTTATAGCCTGATATAAACATCTCCTTCAAAATCCTCCTACAACAAGTATGTGGAAATCAAAAACCAAACACGTATACTGCCACTGATACCATACATCGATGCATACCGCTTTAAAACATACAGAAAGGAAATCCGGCTTGTATAAGCATTTGGTTTGTTGTTCAAGTAAAAGTCACATAAGGCTCGATGGTAGCTATGTTCAACGATGGAAGGAATTGTCTGACCAATGTTCCGGGTAGCAGCACCTCGCGACTGCAGCTGACGTACCACGCACCCAACGCGATTCGAACCCAGACCTGATAGACGGTAGGAGCGAGTGAGTTCAGATCAGGTTTTTTAGCCAACTTGTAATTCGTAGGCATTGCAAGTCAGGTTTGGCCTTGAACACGCCTGGTACCTTCCAGTCCCTACCTCCTGATCGGCAAATGAATTATTGAGACGTAACTGTCGAGGAATCACGTGCTGCTTTAAGTCATTAAAGGATAACAAATTTCTCGCAAGACATTAGCTCACCTTTGCTTTATAAATGAATGTTCTGGTCAATGTACACAGTGTAGCACTTAAGAAAATGTCATAGGTAAAAGGACTTTAAAGCTACAGACTACAACCAACATGGTCAAAATCCTTCAGGATTTCTAGTGCCATCTTCTGACTCTACTTGTTAACACTTAATCCCTTCCCACCACACACAGATTATCTCGCCATATGGTTACAACCAGTATTAAATTCAGTGATGGAGGCAAATAGAATAGCCAAAGAAAAAACACAGAACATGGATGAACCAGGCTACAGAAGGCCAAGTGAGTAATCTTCCACTACAATTTTTATTAGAGGTTTATTGTTGATATGTTTAACTGTGGAATCAGATCAACAAAACTGAAAAAAAGATTGTTCATCTGATAAATCAGTGCTCTTTTTGTGATGGATAGACTCTAAGGAGAAGTGTATCATTATTATATTGGATTCTGTGACAACAGTGACCATTACAGATGGTATATGGAATGTACAATTCCCTAAATACGTCTAAGTCTTCTTGGACAAGTTTAAAATAAAAAGAAATGATTGAATGTCTCATTTTTTATTGAGCAATGAATTATATCAGAAAAATACATCTCGGAAACAACAACGATTGATGAGATCCCTCCCACATGAACATGTTTATGATTGAATTTATCATACGATCTGAGATCATATCACATGAACATGTTTATGATTGAATTTATCATACGATCTGAGATCATATCACATGAACATGTTTATGATAGAATTTATCATATGATCTGAGATCATATCACATGAATATATTCACTTAATTTGAATGTTCGATGTAATATGTGTTCATATCTCAATATCATGTTTATAAGAAATTGTTTCATATGAAATGAGATCATACCACATGAACACATTTATGACAATGCCATCATATGATCCAAAATCACATAAACATGTTAAAGATGGAATGCTCATATAATCTAACATTATATCACTTGAACATGTTTTAAGATGGAATGTGTCATGTGAAAGCACACTAAAGAAATGCATATAGAATTATGCAACAAAAAAGAATGTCAACTAAATGATTTTCAATTTCTATGACATATTGTTCTGTTTCATTCAGTATATATACATTACATAATGACTTTACAAATCATAAGATAAGACAGTAGAAAAATCAAAATGACTGTTCAAAAGAAAAAGGCTACATCAAGCACAAACCACAGAACATTTGTATCAAAGAAGCCTAGTCTGATCAAAGCTTATAAATTCATTTCCACTCATTGTTTAAATCACACATAATTTCAATCCCAAGAAAACTATTACATATACATGTATATAATTAACAACAAATAAGTACATAGAACTTATACTCCAATTCAAATGACATACAGAGAGAAAAGAAATAAAAATTAGATTACTTCTAGTTATTCTAGGATTAAAGAATTGATTTGCAACCATCCGAAAACAAACAAACAAACAATGTACCAAGATAAGCGGATAATAGATCTACATAAACCTTTGTATCACAGACAAAAAGGAAATGTTATTCCTTCCTCAATAATGAATACCCACAATAAATCGTGTATTGCACATCAATTTTGGTATCTACATGAGAAGAACAAATCAAGAAAGATAACTCTTTGCAGTTCATTCTGAATAAATTTCCTAGGTTCAATTAAAGACAAGATGTAAGAATGGTACATGGTAAGGAAATGAAGGGAGGATTGATCTATCAAATTTGTGGTCATGGACCAAACAGAGTTTATAGGGATAAAAATTCTATGAAATTTCATGAGAATTTTTTTATGCAAGGAAAAACAAGAAAAGAACAATTTCTTTTTTATGCCCGTTTCAAGAGAGATAAGAAAAATGTGTTTGTTGAGTCTTTAGTTTTTATATTATTTAATAAAAAACACTTGAAAAAGGCTATTTAAAAACAAAAACAAAAACAACTACCACTAAAACTGTAGTAACCAAATCAAATTTGCAATAGGATTCATGAAATAAATCTTTATTGTTTTAAACTGTCAAAATATTCCATAGGGAATGACTTGAATTATCTGTCAGTAGAAGCTCTTTATTCAATGTTTTGGCCAATGGCCTTTATCAATCCTTTGAGTAAGTCATCTTGATAAAGGCCATTGGCCGAAACGTTTAATAAAGAGCTTCAACAAACAGATCATTTATTGTTTTAGCCCAAATAGATAGCTATAAGAACCCATACAAATGCAAGTACAAATGATTGATTGATCAATGTTTTACATCACTTTACGATTATTTCACATATATGGTGACGGCATCTGCCTGATGCAAAGCATGGAAATTTAAACCTTAGCAACGGACCCTCTCAAAGCAGCGAAGGATCTTTCACGTGCCACGCCTACCATAACACAGGATCTCGGCTTTTACTGTCTCATCCAAAAGACAGAATACCAGTGTAACCCCTTGGTCATGAGCTGAGTACATGTACTTTATCCAATGAGCCACATCGATTTTGAAAGTACAATAAATGCATATATATATATATATATGTATAAGTATATCTACTTAGACATGAGAAAAATTTTTTAAATCAAGGTAACATTTTGGTTACAGTATACTTGTAATTCATGAGTCGAAATTGATCGAATATACTTCAGAAGCTGTGCTATTACAGAAATGAAAAGTGTGTATCAAATAGTGTGAGTATAGTTGACATTACACAAAGGTCACTACCTTTATCTATCCACAGAAGTCCAGTTAATTTAATTAAACTGTTATTCCTATCCTTCTGTATCAATGCGACCTATGGGGATTCAGAAAATAATGAAATCATTCAAAATATAATCAAAGATTAAAAAATTATCATTACATGAAATTTTTTTTATTACAATTAGAACCAGCTTAACTCAATCAGTTAGGTGGTTGGCTTGTGACAAAGTAGTCCAGTATTCAAACCCCACCAGTGGCTCATTGGTGTATTGTAGTATGGATACGACAGCAAAAACTGACATCCTGTGTCACAGATGATATGGCGCGTAAAAGATTGCTCACTGCTTCAGATGGGTCCGTTGCGTATGTCTAAATTTCTGTGCACTGCAGGCAAATGCTGACCACATATAAAGTGAAATATTTTGGATGTGACTTAAAATATGAAACATACAGTCAAATCTGTGTATTAAGGTCATCTAAGGGAAGAGTCAAAAGTGGCCTTTATAGACAGGTGGTCTTTATATAGAGGTCTATTATCTAGGAAAAGATAGATATTGGGAATTTAAAATGTGACCTTTATAGACAGGTGACCTCTTAATAGAGGTGGCTGTAAGACAGATTTAACTGTATATGTATCTAATGATATTTAAAAGTTGAAAAGTGTCTAGCAATAACAATATAATGGAAAGTCTAACAAACAAATAAAGAAAATAATACACATTACATAGAGTAATGAAACAAAGAACAATTAACTCAGTATTCACAATATTTCGGTCTCCTGACCTTCTTCTAGTGAATTTTATTGGTATTGGTGGCTTAAGTTATGTAATATTATATGTAAGTAATATACATAGGGTAATGTTTCTTAAATTTGGATTGAAACATCATCATATACTGGATATAAAACAGAGTATTAGCCATGGAATATATTAAATTAAAAAAATAAAGGTATAAAATGAAACTACATAAAAGTACTGCATTAAATAATTAACAAGAACTTCGTACACAAAGTTTTTTATAACAAGGAGATGAAATACAATGATTCCTAATTTGTATAATCACGAGAAATTGTAAACATAAAACTTTACTTTGAGACCACCCCTTACCATAACAACTTATATGTCAAAACACCTATAAATGTTAATGTGATATTTGTTTGCCATCATAAATATTTATTTTGAGATCACCCCTAATAACTGTTGTTACCACTACTTGTAGCAACACTGAACAGGGGTAAACTACAAGTATACATATGGCTCTATGAATATCTATGTCACATTTATTTATTATTAGTTATCATTAGTTAATACGACTATGGAATTATTTCACCTATAAGGGGGAAGCTAATGTGTAGTGAAGGAAAAAACAAGAGAATCACCAACATTTGAGGGGAAAACTAGTAAAATCTTCTCATTTTCTCTTGACTAGAGAATAAACAAAGAGTCTACTGCAAGTGCCAATTTGAAGGAATTTAACACAGTTTACTTATAGAGATGAATGGTAAATCACAGAAACATATTTTAAGTACAATATTCTGAGCATGACAAATTCTAAATCTGTTACTTCTACTATTCAATAATAGATTGGTTTTTTTTTTAAGACAAGCCCTGGATACGTAGTGGCGGATTTAGAGGGGGCCCGCCCCTCTTTTTTGGTCACATATTTACTAGTAAAAATCCAAATTTTGCACCAAAAATGGCTGAGAAGTTTGGCTAATACCCATGCAGGACCCCCCTTTTCAGAAATCCTGGATATGCCACTGATACGCCACTTCATCTTGATTGCACTATTGTAGATCATTCTAATGAGGTGAGTTATCTGCCCTTGCTTATTAAGGTAATTCCAGAAGTGGATAGGAAATGGTATTAAAGTTATGCAATGACTGCTCAACAAACTTACTCTCCCCATTTGGTATAGTCAGTAGACCGTGGTGAGATATGGTCAGTAGACCATGGTGAGATATGGTCAGTGAATTAGCAGTCACCTTTAAAACAGAAAGTAGGAGAGTTCTTATCAGGGGCAGAAAACTCACCTTATTGAAATGGCCTATATCTAATCTTATTTTATAACAATTTTTCAACAAATAAACAACTGATTCCATTAAATTTAGGGTATCATAGTTATGCATATACATATATTACCTTTTGACATTGTGAACACTACATTTTACAGATTGCATGTATTATACATGTACATGCAGCAGGTTTCTTGTTTTGGCATCAATATTTGCTACTAATACTAAACATACATTCAGCAGCTGTCTCTTTTGTAACCAGAAATTTTGGCCATACAACTTAATCACAATACGATCCTACCTAGAATTAAAGATGGGCGGACAGGGGATATGACTCTCCCATCACTCCCTATTTTCTCACTACCTCTAACACCACTTTATAATGAAAACAAAACAAACTAAAGCTGTCCTAACGGGACAAATACCCCCCGTGGCAACAAAGTTGAAACATGCAATAATTTATCCTAAGATGCATCACTGGTAAAAGTGTAATGGATGTCCCACTTGAACATTTTGAGGTATAATGAATGAAAACAATCTGGTTGGTGTGCATTCTGACCTTGACCTTGTAGATATGACCTTGGTTTAAGGTAATTACACATCGTTGGGTCATGGACAACATTTGTATAAAATATAGTCTTCCAGCAACATAACAGGAAGAAGTTATGGACCAGACAAGAATTCTGACTATGTGTGCACTGTGACATTGACATTATAGATATCACCTTGGTTCAAGGTAATAACACACCCTTAGGTGATGGACAATAACTGTGTAAAATATCATCTCCCTCCAAATTAAAAGAAAGAAGTTACAACTCGGACAAGAATTCTGGCTATGTATGCACTGTGACCTTGACCTTGTATATATAACCTTCGTTCAAGGTCATGACACACCCTTGCGTCATGAACAACAATTGTGTAAATTTTATCTCCCTCCAAAGTAAAAGGAAGAAGTTATGGCCCTGACAAGTCTCATGGACAGACACACAGACAGACAACATGCTCCATACAATGTGACACACCTTTGGAACATGGAAAACAATGGTGTGAAATATTATCCAGATCCTACATAGAAGTAAAGAGCTATGACCCGTACAAGTATTTTGAAAATGTGTGCACTATGACGTTGACCTTGGAGATATGATCTTGGTTCAAGGTCATGACACACCCTTGGATCCTAAGCAACAATTTTGTGAAATATTATTGAAATCCGTGCACAGGGGAAGAAGTTTTAGCCTGGACAAGGTTATACCAATTGTGTCTATTGTGACATTGACCTTTGACCTATGAACTTGGTTCAAGGTCATGACACTCCCTTGGATCCTAATCAAAAATTCTGTGAAATATTATTGAAATCTGTGCACAGGGTGAGAAGTTATGGCTCGGACAAAGTTTTACTTATTGTGTCTATTATGACCTTGACCTTTTACCTTATTTCAAAGTCATGACACACCCTTAGATCTTAAGCAACAATTCTGTGAAATATTATTGAAATCCATCCTTGGGGTAAGAAGTTATGGCCCGGACACGGTTTGGTGGACAGACGGACAGACAGATGGACAGACAGACAGGCAGGGTGATTCCTATATACTCCCCAAACTTTATTTGCAGGGGGTATAAGAACAAATTATTTGACTCTTCCACTCTCGCTCTCAATACCTTTCACCTTCTTCCCTCCCACCTTCCTCTTTTTTTCTTTCTGACCCCCTCCCCTACACTGTTGTTCTGTTCTTCACACAATCTTAAAAAAAGCTTTTCACAAATGATTGAAATCGCTAGATTTCTCGATAAAAACTTGCAAACAATGATTACACAGACATGGCAGAAATTAACCATCTCTACTGCAAGGATACAACATAGAAAAAAAAAACACCTATTCAGGTAAACAAATCTTAAATCTGAGACAATTATCTTAAAGTTATGTCAACACATTTGTACAAATGAGATTTTTATTAATTTTGTTCGAGAAATTTGTATACAGAAAAGGGATTACACCCTTTGGGACAAGGAAAAATAACCAGGCAAGAGGCATATCACAATATTTTCGCTTCCAATACATATTGACTTCCAATACATACTGGGGCATCTTTGTTAAATAACCAGTTTGAGTTTTATATTTTATGTTGTATTGAGGGTCTATCACCATACAAATTAACCCTAGACGGCCATATCAAACAGATATAACAACATTACTACTTACTACAGATGTAGTATATCAAATGGCTGACAAATTGCTTACATGTATACTTATAATTGTTTTCATTTCACTACTGACCACTATTCCATTTCACTATATCCTAGAAAATATTCCTATAAAAATGTATGATTTTATCGTATACTGAAATACGATTTCCAATATCACGATAATTCACAATATGTATCCCAAAATCAAAATATAACACAATATATTTCCCCAATATCAAGAAATATCGCAATATTTGTTTTTTGAATTGTTATACCCCGTCCTATAGACCATGAGACAGAAAATTAAAAAAGACAAATCAGATCGCGGTAAGTCTAGTGAAACAAAAAAATGATACTAGAAAGGGACACAAAATAGATGATTTGTAGCTTAGTCAATAATGTTAACAATGCACTGTATCAATTTTAATCCCGCAAAATAAAAACTAAAACATAATCTATTATTAGATGGTTTTGAAAATATAAATGTATGTCAAAAAAGAAGGACCTTCAAAATAATAGATACGTTGTGCTATACGAGAGGGTTAATGTGACAAAAGAAACTGTATATGCTCTCTTCACCGAACTATCCTCAAAAATTGAATTTTCCCACTTACATGAAGGCTATAGGCAATTCTCTTTCTTTTCTTTTTTTAAATGCAAAAATCAGAAGATGTTTAACTTATCCACGTAAGTCTATGATCTTTAATTCAAGAATATTATACCACATTGGAAATAAAATAGGAAACTCTGATGTCAAAATATTGTATCATGATATTGTAACACAATGTTGACAGATGGTATTGCACAATGTCACATTTGTAAGACCTACAAAAATAAAAACAAAAATAATTTGGTTCCATTGGCTTTCTTTCAACACTGAGCACAGCTTGGGACTAACAATATTTGCACTGAAGATGAACAAAACAAAAACAAGCTTAAAATATGAATATCTAACAGTAATGAATAAATTTAAAAACAAGAGCAACACCTAGTTTGGCATAATATGTCCCTCACTTAGTTTGAAGGGATGAAATTTTAAAGTATAGAAACATTCACCCTTTGCCTATTATTTAACCTCAAGATAACACATGCTTTGGCCCTGGGCAACAACCCTGTGAAATATTATGGAAGTCCATGAAGGCAGTAAGAAGTTGTGGCAAAGAGAAGAATTTAATGCCCTAATCCTTCTTCTTTCCTTCTATGTTAAAAATGTAAAAAAAATGTAAGAGTGCAGAAGAAATGAAAACTTGAAATATATATCTATACTAGAGTTCATACATAACTATAGCATCAATTTAAATTTCAAAGAGTTGAAGTGAGAAATGAATTTCTTGGAATTTCATAAAAAATAAAAAAAAAAGTCCCATAAAATCTGCTGACAGAGGGGATATTTTTTCAAAATCGATAGGCATCTTTTTTTTTTTATTTCATCAGGGTATAAGTTTTATGAAAATCCATTTACCATAACTAGAATTACTGTGTCCCATAGAAATGCCATTATTCTATTCATGAAAAAATATCAAAGTCTCATAACTCCATAACAATAAGGCAGATTTTTTTTCAAAATCGAAAGGGCTATTCCTCTACATTATTTAAGCATTCGGTATAGGTTTCATGAAAAACAACTAACATTTACTAAAATTATCATGTCCCATAGGGAAATGCCATTATCTTATCAATGTCAAAAATCAAAGTCCCTTAACTCCATAACCACAAGACAGACTTTTTTCAAAATCCAAAGGGCTCTTCCTCTATGTCATACAAGCATTTTGTGTAAATTTCATGAAAAACCACAGACACATACTAAAGTAATTCCTTGTGGAAGAACAGACAGACATCATCATACCATAATACATCCCGTTTATGACAGGCGTATAAAATAACGTTCACATTACACAATCTACTAAAACACTGATCACTCAAATTTCTTGTTAATTCCATTTCTAATTTTTGATATATAAATGTATCTCCCTGAACTGAAATCTGCTAAACTAGAATTGTTTTACACTGATCCTTCAAGTCTGAACAAGCATACCGAGTCTGAGTATTGCTGTAGCAATACATGTCCCCCCATCTGTTTCCATCAATTTACTAAATCCAAGGGCCGCAACTCTTCTAAAATTAAGTCAATCATGACAAAATTCAAACCTGATCTTTAACTCATTGATACAAAGCTACATACCAAATTTCAACAGGTGTAGACTGTATTAATATGACTGTATTCCTGAAATTACCCAGAATGCAGTGTTCAGAGCAACACACATGTTGCATAATGAGATAGTTAAACAACAGTATGACAGATGTAAAGAAAAAGAATGGTCAAAATGATGTCTACCAGTTGCTATGATTGACAAACAACAAAATAATCACAAAATTTTTATAGCACCTATACATTTTACAGAAATGTATATACTAACACTAAGCAACAATTTCCTCCATGTATAAATGTCAAGTGTTCTCTCATAAATCCACAACAAAATTCTTAATTCTTAAAACGAGATACAAACGACTCATTCAAAATGAGATACATACATTTTCAAGTCATCCTCTAAAAGTCAAGAAGTTGTTTTTATAGTATTTTATGTGCCAAGATTTGGAACATACTCTATGAAAAGGGTTGTCCCCATTTGATTTCTCTATTGTAAACAAGTAGTTTTTCACAGAAAGTGCTTGATTGATGATGACAAAAGCAAAAGCATTGAGTAACAGAAGTGATGACAGACAAAAGCAATGAATAAGATCATTGATGTTATATTGAAGAAAGGATATGAAGAAGATTTGTTGAACACTCTTTCATCTTCATTTATAAGCATCTGATTGTTCACGGAACACATTATTTGATATGTATCATATCATCTTATTATCAGTTATTAGGTCAAGAAGCTTCTCTTTCATTTATTTTAAAAAATAAAAGAAGATGTCCTCAAAAAACCAGAGAAAGGTGTCATAAAAATGTTAAGGGACGACCCACAAATAATGTCACCAGTCCCGAGGATGAAGTCATAAAAATGTCAAGGGATGACCCATAGATGATGTCACCAGTCCCGAGGATGATGTCATAAAAATGTCAAGCGATCACCTACAGATGATGTCACCAGTCCCGAGGATGATGTCATAAAAATGTCAAGGGATGACCCACAAATGATGTCACCAGTCCCGAGGATGATGTTATAAAAATGTCGAGGGATGACCCATAAATGATGTCACCTGTCCCAAGGATGATGTTATAAAAATGTCGAGGGATGACCTACAGATGATGTAGAACATTCCAAGGATGATGTCATAAAAATATCAAAGGAAGACGTCATCACCAAGTCCCAGGATGATCTCTTCATACATAAAGAGACTACGACGGTTACTATGGTTACTTCCCTTCACCTTGAATGATCAAGCTATCTGGAACAGCCTATATTACAGTAAGTCCTCCACTCCAGAATCTGGATCTCTTTATACTGTTGGTGTCATGATTCCAGGAGTTTGGGATGAATCTGTGTCAAAATGAAGAAAGCTATATCCCGATCCCCCCAGTATGAGGTGTGGGAGGTAACCATGGAGATATAACTACTGGTATAGCGAGCTTCTCTCAGTGTGTAGTCGATACGGAATTCCAAATCTGAAATATGTACAGTAATATGGAATGCCTTACTATAAAATGCTTTTTCTACAATGTGATGTAGTTGTATTTGACATTATACAAGCGTAACAGACATGGTGAAAAATTGTAGCTGTATATGAATGATAGGGCCACAATTCCTTGCATAAACTTGCAATTTTGATAAACGGAATGGCCGGCACGATTCTACGCATTTCGGCATCAAATGGAGCAAATATCAAACATATATAAACATTACCGTAAGCAAACGATCGGCAATAATAACTTACCCTCGATCTGTCATCCAAAGGCTGTACACACCTGTGCCAAATTTCCCGGTTTGATTATATGTAGTCTGAATCATCCACAAGTTTGCGTAATAAATCTCTGTAGCAGAATCAAACATGTGGAGGATTCAGATTACGTATAAATAAACTGGCTGGACCAAGAAACTGAACCCAGACCCTTCGGTTTTCACCACATAACTATCTAGGCCGTTAATGGCATTGATTGATTGATTGATTGATTTTTGTTTTACGTCACACCACGAATATTTCACGTATATGGTGACGGTATCTGCCTGATGCGGGGCATACAAATTTTGACCTTTGCAACGGACCCACCCGAAGCAGTGAGGGATCTTTAACGTGCCATGCATACCACGACACGGGGCCTCGGTTTTTACTGTCTCATCCGAAAGACAGAACACCGGCATGACCAGAGCGGGACTCGAACCCCGGCCTCCCAATCAGGAGTCCGACGCGATACCACTAGGCCACGCCGGCTTAATGGCATTCATCCTATCTGTAAAATGCAGGTCGAAAAATTGTTGCCAGACCTGGGAAATGAACCTGAACCCGTTTTTAGACGGACACTTTCATTATTGAGCTATCTGGGCTGATACCATCACATTAACTTGTATGTTTGCAGTTTAAGCTTTTTGATTTGTTTGAATTTAATTTCACATCACATCTACATTATTGCATTTGTACGTTATGGCCATTCAGTTAGGTACTGTTTTAAAATACCACATAAGATAAAATTTCACCTATAGAGTGTTCCCATACAGCCCTGTTTTCCTCAAATTAGCTAGAGTTATCTCCCTCATTGGAGTACAACTCTCGGACTTTATTCATCAATGCTCATATAAAACTGCTTGATTTAACTTAATTTTATGAAATAATCGCATCGTTTACCTATATGTTTTACAGAAAATTTTCAACTAATTGATTATATTTACTGATTAATTATGACTGAAGTCACGAAATCTACCCTGATGAATAGTTAATTTCTCAGAAATTTAATGAAGTTTACATAGTAGAGATGGAAAAAGTCCGAGATTTGTACTCCAACATGGCCGCTAGTGCTAGTGGTGTGACATCACATGGGCAAACTCTATATTATGGGGCATTCTTCTTGGTGAATTGCTTTATAAACCAGGACCTATGCAAGGGACATACTTGAAAAAGTGAGATTTTTTTTTATCCCACCAACTCCTACCATGCATTTTATGGTCAAAGTAATCTTACTTTCATAAAAGTTTTACCAACAGTGTACCTATCATGTATAAAGTATCTAAATTCTGTACGTGATGTATTTAAAACAAATTACAAATACATACTATCTTCAAAAAAATAATCTCCAAAATCTCTACCCTAGCAAGAAATTCATAACACCAATAAAAAAAAACAAAAAAAAAAAAACCACTTTAAACATGAACCAAGTTTACTCCATCAATAAATTTCTGAATGACTGCATATTAAATTAATAGTATAGAATGTGACTTAATGATAATATCCAGAAAAAAATATACATGGGTAGGTATGGTCTAGGATATGAGCCGGTTTGGTCTACAATCTGAGAGTCCCCTTACCTGTTTGGTCTATTTCCTGTAAGGCCTCTTTCCTTTCTTGGATTGTTCTTTCCATCTCTTTAACATCATTTTCCATTTTCTCTAGCATCTGTAGCTCAGCACTCATGTCCTCTGGTTCTCTACTGCTACCCCAATTCTTTACTATATTGTAAATTACAATATTTCAAAGTTTGATGTAAAGTTTTTCAAAGATAGGCAGTAATATTTTTATTGTCAAGTCACAAGTTTTAAATTCATTTAAATAAAAATGTAGCAATATATAGCCTTTCATCTTTTCTTTCTTCTCTGATAGAATGGAAATTATAACATGTCATTTCTTTAAAAAAAAATATATAGATAAAAATGATTTTCAATAAGCTGGAAATTCTCATTAGAAGCTCAGGGAAATTGCATCAGGGATAGCAACATAAATAACAGATTTATGAACATTTGAAATGAGAGCAATGAATTTTAGTATAATGCATTGTCAGGAAATATTTTGTAAATGTTGATATACTTTTGATGCATGCTATTCAGACTGGAAAAAACATGCCGTTTGTGCAGAGAGTAATAATATATTTTTGTAAAAGAAAGTAAAAATTTTACATGTAATAAAATACACAAGTACAAATCAAGAAAATAAAGAAAAATTTGTTATTCCACAGACAAAACATTTTCAAGTTTCGTTTCCCTTAATGTCAGAATTAAGATGAAATTATTTAAATCTCTTGATAACCTGAGACGAAAGGAAAACAACTGCAAAACCAACACAGATAGCAGTGAATCATTGAAATATCAACTGAAATAAATCAAATTGTATAATCAACACATCAATCATATCAAGATTTCCTGGTAGTCAGAATTTGGCTATTGACGCATCAATATGCTTTCTCCAATGCCAATGGTGAAAAGAGAAACGACAACTTGAAAACAGTCTATTGATGCAGTAGTATTTCCATTACTAACATATTACATTCAATATACTATACAGAGGATAGTTGTGTTCATATTCTAGGATAGCTACATGCACCAAAATGGTCAGAGCTAGTGTATTGGGAGCTGGTGTCTTATGACTCAGATAAGAAAGGAAGTAAATATTCAGTAAAAAAGCAATGGCCGTCACCAGTACGCACGCATGGAGAAGTAGCTTTGGTTATGAGAAGGTGAAGAATCCCTGCTAGTCGTGCACCCAGAATCTGCCCCATCTACTGACTCCGCATCTTCACCTTTCTGGCTGAATTTCTCGTTAGAACCCTTAAATGCCGCATAAGCCTTTGTCTTCATTTGTTGATATGGCTCCTTTTTAAGGGCATCGAACTTGTGGATGGGTAGCGGCATGATGGTGGAGTAATGCTTGAGGACCAATGGTTCTATCCTGTAGGCCTGTAGCACATAATATATTCCAGTAACTATATGATATATTGAAATATTGATCAGATATCTAAAAATCCTCTGATATCACTTCATTTTTTTCACAAAATTAAAAGGCAACTTTGAAACTTTCACATCAAATGCCATAGTGTATGAATTTTCACAAATATGTTCTAAAGTAGTTTAGTTTGTTAAACGAAAATAAATGCATCAAGAAGGCAAATGCCCCTGCAGTGATATGTTTAAAAAGACTTAATTACATTTACATCCTAAAACCACATAATCCTAAGCTGCACAAACTACAGTGCACATTTCATCAGGAGTGAAGTTTAGGAATGTATTGAGTATTTGTAGTCTAAAACCTCCTTCAATATTAATGTGATCTAAACTGATAGTGATGTCATATATCTGGTGACGACATCTGCCTGGTGCATTGCATAAAAATCTATATCTTTGCAGTTAGGGATCTTTCACTTGCCACGCCCACTATCACAGGACCTAGGTTTTCGATGTCTCATCTGACAACAGGACACCAGTGTGAACACAGTTGGACGTCAAACCTGGGATCTCTCAGTCACGAATCCAAGCATATTATCCACTAAGCTAAACTGGTTCAGTCTTTGTCACATTTAATTTTTTAGTAAAGTTACTTTTGAAAATTTAGTATTATAACTGTATTTTTTTAGTATTATAAAATAAATAATAAACACCAAAATCCTGATATGAATACAAACCACAGGATCGTATGGATGATAGAGGTTAAAAAGGCGTTTGCAGATATTCGGAGGCAGAATATGGTCGATAGTTCCCTTTCCTTGTGGACGGATTCCTCTTAGAGCCAAAAATACCGCTAGTGGCGACCCAAGGCAGAAGAAATTCTCTAACTGTAAAAATTACCATGTGCATATTGTATGACAAACCATAAGAGAACTGAATAGACAAAAACAAAAAAGGTCTCTTCATAACAAATGACCTATCACAAAATGCCCAACAATGCAACTGATGGTAATCTCATCCATTATTAGTTCATACATAAATGCTGATTTAACTGTGATCTTACCATGAAATATGGTCAAACCTGTATATAAGACTTAAAAAACAACCTTTACAGAGAGGTGACCATTACATGAAGGTTTATTTGTATAGAAAATAAACCAGGAAATGAAAATTAAATTAGAGCACTGCTAAGCAGAAACATCCGCATGTTCACATCATCCCCCCTCCCACCAAGGAGTCAGAACATAGTGAAAAATTCCCAATCGAAAAATCTTTAAGTTAGACCCTTTCTTATACCAGCACCAAATCATCTGCTAGTTATGTACCTTTCACTGATAACTAGAAGATACACAGACAAGATTTTTTTTACCCAATCCATTTTTCCCAATCCCAAGGGCCAAAGACTGAAGTCCAAAGTGATATCACCGTACCAACATGCCACACAAAAACATGACTTACGATGAAGTTATATGATTTACGTTTTTCAAGAAGTCTAGGATTCTCATTCAGTGGGCCTACAGTACATGATTAGCATGATCGATCACCAGGATATGTATTTATATGAGCACCACTACATTTAAGTATGGACTGTTAAAAGCTGAGATTTGTGATACTGCAGAGTGCTCATGAATTAACATGACCTGTAACTGCCCTTCACAGCACATGATGGCTGTATTTATTGTAGAATACAATGGATAGCACTAACTCCCTTCATAGTGTGTAGTAATAAATCAATAACATAACATGTGACTGCCCATCACAGAACCTAGCAATAAATTAGTAAATAACAGAAAGTGCTAACCCCCTTTATAACATCTAGTATAAAATTAGTGCACAATAGTTACTGCTAACTCCCTTCATAGCAACTAATAATAAATTAGTATACAATAGATAGTGCTAACTTCACTGAAATATGGATCTCACTAAGATAAGCAATCATACATTCTCATTACAAGTATTTCCATAATGTAAAATTACTCAATCTGAGGATTTGTAAACATGAATCGTTTACATCTGAAAAAATTTCTGGGGGAAAAAAAATGTCTGGACTTGAGAAAATTACCGTGAACTGTAAAGTTGATCCTTGCTTTTGCTGCTGTTTTTCGTGTACACTTTTCAAAAGGGATTCTGCATCATTCACTCTAGAATACAAAGTCCATTCCAAATGTATATAGATATTTCAAAATTCCGTATTACTAATCTAATTTAATATTTCTTTAAAATAAAATTAAAAAATGTGCTTTGATCATAAACTTGATGATTTGTAAAACTTATAGGGTGTTTCTTTGATTCAGTAATTACACATGAAAATCAAACCTTTTCTTGGCTTCCGAAATTTCATTCTGGATCTCTTTGGTATCAGCTGTTTCTTCCTCACCTTTCTAACAAAAAAAATCCAAAAAACAAAATTAGATATATTTTCTACACTACAAATTTTTATACTTTTACATTACAAATACAAATACACACCTATC
Organism: Pteria penguin; assembly: GCA_035048485.1. NCBI lineage: Eukaryota > Metazoa > Mollusca > Bivalvia > Pterioida > Pteriidae > Pteria > Pteria penguin. Next base: position 49,723,667 of record CM068587.1, read on the forward strand.
ACGAAAGTCCTCCATCTACACAACCATTATAAAAGTCCTCCATCAACTCACCCAGTATGAAAGTCCTCCACCTACACACCCATTACGAAAGTCCTCCATCTACACACCCATTATGCAATCCTTGGCTCAATGTAGTTGCTAGCTTAATTCAACAAATCTTCAGCTTCACTGAAATGTTTATGCCATCTCCTCCATCTACAAATCCATTACGAAAAGTCCTCCTTCTACACAACCATTATGAAAGTCCTCCACCTACACAACCATTATGAAAGTCCTCCATCTACACAACCATTATGATAGCCCTCCTTCTACACACCCATTATGAAAGTCCTCCACCTACACACCCATTACGAAAGTCCTCCATCTACACAACCATTATGAAAGTCCTCCACCTACACACCCATTACGAAAGTCTTCCATCTACACACCCATTACGAAAGTCCTCCTTCTACACATAAAAATACATAGATCAACTTATCAATCCATCCATAATTATATCTGATCCACAGTTATATACCACGGACAGATCTACCAACAGTAGTGTCATGCAAAATGAACAACTTTTACCAGCTCGACAATGAAGCTGGAAGTCTTGAACGTCAGGCTTGTGCTTTTTCATAAAGGCTGCTGGGAAGTTCATTACATTACCGGTTCCAAAATCTGATACATTGAGAGTAACCAGAATACCGAAATATGAAAGTCCTCCATCCACACACCCAATATGAAGTCCTCCATCTACACACCCATTATGAAAGTCCTCCAACTACACAACTGCTATGAAAGTCCACCCTCTACACACCCACTATGAAAGTCCTCCATCTACACACCCATTATGATAGTCCTCCATCTACACACCCATTTTGATAGACCTCCATCTACACACCCATTATGAAAGTCCTCTATCTACACACCTACCGGTATTACGAAAGTCCTCCATCTACACACCCATTATGATAGTCCTCCATCTACACACCCATTATGATAGTCCTCCACCTACACACCCATTATAAAAGTCCTCCATCAACTCACCCAATATGAAAGTCCTCCACCTACACACCCATTACGAAAGTCCTCCATCTACACACCCATTATGCAATCCTTGGCTCAATGTAGTTGCTAGCTTAGTTCAACAAATCTTCAGCTCCACTGAAATGTTTATGCCATCTCCTCCATCTACATATCCATTACGAAAAGTCCTCCTTCTACACAACCATTATGAAAGTCCTCCACCTACACACCCATTATAAAAGTCCTCCATCTACACAACCATTATGATAGCCCTCCTTCTACACATCCATTATGAAAGTCCTCCACCTACACACCCATTACGAAAGTCCTCCATCTACACACCCATTACGAAAGTCCTCCTTCTACACATAAAAATACATAGATCAACTTATCAATCCATCCATAATTATATCTGATCCACAGTTATATACCACTGACAGATCTACCAACAGTAGTGTCATGCAAAATGAACAATTTTTACCAGCTCGACAATGAAGCTGGAAGTCTTGAACGTCAGGCTTGTGCTTTTTCATAAAGGCTGCTGGGAAGTTCATTACATTACCAGTTCCAAAGTCTGATACACTGAGAGTAACCAGAATAATGAAATAGGAAAGTCCTCCATCTACACACCCAATATGAAGTCCTTCATCTACACATCCATTATGAAAGTCCTCCAACTACACAACTGCTATGAAAGTCCATCCTCTACACACCCACTATGAAAGTCCTCCATCTACACACCAATTTTGATAGACCTCCATCTACACACCCATTATGAAAGTCCTTCATTTACACACCCATTATGATAGTCCTCCACCTACACACCCATTATGATAATCCTCCATCTACACACCCATTATGAATGTCCTCCATCTACACACCCATTATGATAGTCCTCCATCTACACATCCATTATGATAGTCCTCCATCTACACACCTATTACGAAAGTCCTCCATCTACACACCCATTATGAAAGTCCTCCATCTACACACCCATTATGATAGTCCTCCACCTACAAACCCATTATAAAAGTCCTCCATCAACTTACTCCAACTACACAACCGCTATGAAAGTCCACCCTCTACACACCCACTATGAAAGTCCTCCATCTACACACCCATTATGATAGTCCTCCATCTACACACCCATTTTGATAGACCTCCATCTACACACCCATTATGAAAGTCCTTCATTTACACACCCATTATGATAGTCCTCCACCTACACACCCATTATGATAATCCTCCATCTACACACCCATTATGAATGTCCTCCATCTACACACCCATTATGATAGTCCTCCATCTACACACGCATTATGATAGTCCTCCATCTACACACCTATTACGAAAGTCCTCCATCTACACACCCATTATGATAGTCCTCCATCTACACACCCATTATGATAGTCCTCCACCTACAAACCCATTATAAAAGTCCTCCATCAACTTACCCAATATGAAAGTCCTCTACCTACACACCCATTACGAAAGTCCTCCATCTACACACCCATTATGCAATCCTTGGCTCAATGTAGTTGCTATCTTAGTTCAACAAATCTTCAGCTCCACAGAAATGTTTATGCCATCTCCTCCATCTACAAATTCATTGCGAAAGTCCTCCTTCTACACAACCATTATGAAAGTCCTCCACCTACACACCCATTACAAAAGTCCTCCATCTACACAACCATTATGAAAGTCCTCCACCTACACACCCATTACGAAAGTACTCCATCTACACACCCATTACGAAAGTCCTCCTTCTATACAACCTGAACCATTATGAAAGTCCTCCACCTACACACCCATTATAAAAGTCCTCCACCTACACACCCATTACGAAAGTCCTCAATCTACACACCCATTATGCAATCTTTGGCTCAATGTAGTTGCTAGCTTAGTTAAACAGATCTTCAGCTCCACTGAATGTTTATGCCACATTGAAGAAATTAAACACATTAAACTGTTGTCAATGTCAAATGTCAGACAGTGAGATACAATTTAAGACAAGACATTCTGGTCACAGAGGTAAGTAAGGACAATGAGATACTTACTATTACAGATTAGACAGTGAGATATAATTACAGACGAGACATTCTAGTCACAGAGGTAATCAAGATCAGTGAGATACTTACAATTACAGAGGAGACATACTGGTCATACAGCTGTATTGGATTCCAGGCTGTAATGATGTCGTAAGTTATCACAGCTCCTGGATGATAAAATGCTTTATATGATAAACATCAACTGAATAACTGAGCAGGCATCAACTAAAGACATAAAGCAACTTACATGATGAATATCCGAAAACTATTAAATCAGACCGCATGCATTTACATTTCATATCATGCTCATTCTCTACAAAATAAGTAATTTCTGGTGATGACACAATAAAAAATACAAATAAAAATATAAAGTATTTTTGTGTAGTCTGACAGATAAAATGTAGTTAATGCATTCTATTTTCAAAATGGTGTGGTTGGGAGGCTAGTGATTTCAACTTGTCACTGTCTTGTCACGGATTTGAAACTTGTGAGACAAATAGCCATATCTGTGGGCAGACTCAATACTAAAATCAGTGTCAAGGACAAACTCAATCTGATTAAAACCATATCTTTATTCCGCTTCTCTATTTGTTCCATTGCGTATGAAGATCTGGTGAAACCCCGTAAGGGTTCACGTTCTGGTGACCTCTGATGACGTCTCAGTCACCGAAACCGTTATTTCCCATAGCCAATCAGTGATTCGGCTAGGCACGTGATGGTGACGCAATATGTGACAAACACTGTTCAAAAACTACCTTGTGGGTCATGTATGCTGTGGATGTTAATTTCATGCTCAAGATTTTGTAGCCGATCCACTGATTGGCTGAAAATCAGAGGTCACCAGTACGTGAACCTTTATGGGGTTTCACCAAATCTTTATACGTAATGGAACAAATAGAGAATCAGAATAAAGATATGGTTTTAATCAGATTGGGACAAACTAGGTATGTTAAGGGTGCTTTGCTGCCAATGGTGAAGGTGCTAAGCAGCATGTCACACTATGAACCAGGAGATGCCACACTGATATAATATTCCCTACCTGTGAGTGAGCAATGATTTGAACCAAGTGGTGCAACACTGATACGTATAATATTTCCTACCTAGGGAGTGAATGATGAAGTAGATCCTACTAAGGGAATGAGTAATGATTTAGAACCAGGTGGTGTCACACTGACATAATATCTCCTACCCAGGGAGTGAGTGATAATGTAAACCGGGTGGTGCCACATTGATATAAACTTTCCTACCTAGGGAGTGAGCAATGATTCAGAGCCTGGTGGTGCAACACTGATATAGTATTTCTTACCTAGGGAGTGAATGATGAAATAGTTCCTACTCAGGGAATTAGTGATGATTTAGAACCAGGTGGTGCCACATTCATATAATATATCCTACCTAGGGAATGAGTGATGATTTAGAGCCAGGTGGTGCCATACTGATGTAATATTTCCTACCTAGGTAATGAGCAAAGATTTAGACCAGATGTTGCCACACTGATATAACATGTCTTACCTACGAAGTGAGTAATAACTTAATACTAGGTGGTGCCACACTCATACAATATTTTCTACCTAGGATGTATGCGATGATTAGAACCAGGTGGTGCCACACTGATATAATATCTCCTACCTAAGTAAGGAGCAATGATTTAGACCAGATGGTGCCACACTGATATAACATTTCTTACTTAGGGAGTGACTGATGATTAGTACTAGGTGGTACCACACTGATATAATATTTCTTACCTAGGGAGTGAGCGATGATGGACACTTTCCCTCCATTGGCCTGGAAGTAGGGGTTCCTTGTACAGAACATTTCATACAACCTATTCAATTCCGTCTGTAAACTATGGGTTATCTAGCAAAAACAAAAATTAAAGAAGTCAAACATTTTCTCTTAAGAATCTGTGAGTGAAGTTTAATAACTATAGATGAAAGGAAAGTTAGTTCTGATCTGAAAACCCTAGATATACAGAGGGACAAACAGATCACTACAAGGTGTCCACCTTTATCAGGGCCCTAATGAAAACCCTAAGACATACAGAGGGACAAACCGATCATCACAAAGTGCCCACCTTTACCTAATACAGAGGGACAAACATCATTACAAGGAGTCCACTTTTACCAGGGTCCTACTGAAAGCCCCAAGACATACAGAGGGACAAACAGATCATTACAAGGTGCCCACCTTTACTGGGCCCTAATGAAAGCCCTAAGACAAACAGATCATAACAAGGTGTCCACCTTTTCCAGGGTCCTTTGGAAAACCCTGAGACATACAAAGGGACAAAAAAATCACAAGGTGCCCACCTTTATCAGGGCCCTACTGAAAACCCTGAGACATACAGAGGGAAAAACCTATCATCACAAAGTGTCCACCTTTTCCAGGGCCCTAATGAAAGCCCTGAGACATACAAACGGACAAACAGATCATTACAAGGTGCCCACCTTTACCTAATGCCTTGATGGAAGTTTTTAATAGTAACAACACTAAACTTTTTCCATTTCACCCTTTTAAGTCAGTTTTTTCCTTGCACATTCAAAATCAATACACAGATTGTAACTATTGATTGGAATAGCTATCTATAAAAGTTTGGTTTTATAATTAGATCACACTGTTGTCTATCCTCTTATAACTGATATGTAAGAACATGAAATTATTTGCATATGTTGATACATATATGTGTAATAGAGGTCTCTATCTTACTTCTGATCTGTAAAGGGGACTAGTATAGTAAAGTATATCCATGGCAGTGCTGTTCAGAATCGAGCGGATCCCCTTCATCTTATCTGGTGTAATGGATGTCACAATGTCTGAAATGACAGATGTACATCATGGTATTATCAATAAAAAAAAAACAGATGTGTTTGTGAAACACAAATGCCCCCAGTAGCAATCAAATCCAAATAAGGCAAACTTTGAAATGTAGGTCAAAGGTCATGATCAAGATCACAAGGTCAGTGAGCTTGGTGTAATATGAAAGGGTTTTATTAGTGGAGTATGCATGCTAAATATGAAATCTCTATCTCTTACGATTCAAAAAGTTATTGCGAAGGTTAAAGTTGACAACAGACAGACAGGTCAAAAATAATATGCCCCAATAAAAAAACTGATGATATCCATACCATCCAAAAATGTTCACATACTTGTATATGAGACTGATTGTATTTACAATTATATTTAAATTCATGTCAGTATTTGTTGGTTAAAGTGCTAACCCTACTGTTAGACTGTATCATATTAAAACAGAAATGTTTATATGAAGGATAACCATGTAAAGCTTCTTGAATAATTAATAAATGTGGTTTGTAACCTCTCATTAGCTTTTTGCAGTATTTTTACAAAATGCTCCTTCTATGCCTTTTTCCCCCAAAAAATGTCGGCAAAGGGATGGAAGATTTAACTGTCTACATCAAAATAAAGTTACATGGTTCATCAACTGAATATAAACATTGTTGCCAACATTAATCTGTCTGTAGCGTTTCCTCATGAGCAAGAATCACACAAACCCAACATCCACACAGACAAACACACTAGTAAAATCCACATATCTCACCTCCATCGAGTACTAACGATGACCTCCACTCCACAGGAAGGAACTCGGCCCTCTGATTATTTTCTTCTTCAAACTCAGGGAAGTATTTCTGACGCATACTATTCACTTTGTTTCTTAATCTACGCAAAGGAAAGTGAATATGTAATTTACTTTTTTCACACAAATTTTACTATTGATTACATGCAAGACATAACAATTAACCTCAGAAGTTTGTATCCATTACCATGACATCACAATCCTACAACTGAGGACAAACAAAATTTGTCCGGCAGTACCCTCCTTACACTAAGTATAACTGGTAAATGTTTTAGTAAGAGACTAGCCACTAAAACAAGAATTGCCCTAACTGGGAAAACATCACCTATGGCAGCAAAGTCATACAACAACAAATATGGTTATAAGCACAGTGGACCTTGACCTTGAAGATATGACTTAAGTTCAGGTCATGATATACCTATGTGTCAACAATAATGGTGACATCATACCCTGACACTAGGTTGAAAACAATAATTTCAAAAGACAAAGGCCTACGACCTTGATCTATGACCTTTTGACCACTAAAACTACAGAGATCCTCCTCAAGTCATAAGCATCCTGTGAGTAAAGCATCATGACTGTAGGCTGAAAGGGGCATAAAGATACAGTATAGAAAAACTATGGATGGATGTACATGTACCAACAATCAAATTGACACACTCTGTAAAACCAATATGACCTCTTACAACTTTGTTGGCCCAGGGGTATCTATATATCTTTCAGTTGAATAAATAAATCTGATGCTTAAAGTAACAATGCACAAAGAAAGAATCATGTTAAGTAGTAATAGTACACCATGATGAATTTTCTTAACTTACTCTGTGCTACGCTTGATGATGTTACCAGTTTCCATCTTTTGTCCAATGCCATGTATTACGAAAACAAGGTGAGAGATATCAGGGGGCTTGTCCTCCATGATTGCTTCATATTTGTACCCCCTACGTAGCTTTGTGCCATCTACAATATTAATAATTTTGTTGTTAAAAAGAGTTGAAATCTTCAATGGCCTGTTAGTATGTTCTTATTAACAATGACGCCTTTGATATAGCTTTGAAGATATCATCCAAGTAACTCAAACTGAGGAATTGCCATGGGCTGAAGTTCATGATGGTAGAATATTACCTTTCTGAAATCCTAGCTTTCTGATAAATCTTTTCGAAGCTGTTTGACTAATAAGCTGAACATCAGCAGCTGATGACCACTCAATATTGAAGTCGTTAAATTTCAGACTGTGAAGCACTGTAAAAACATTTAAAATACTGATTTACATCAATTTCAACAATTTTTCAGTCACTGGATCTTTTCTTGGTACAGAGTTATTTCCCATTTGAACAAGTATTTTATGTCAAACCATAGTGACGTCAATCAGTATAGAAACAAGTGTAAAATTATGGGAAAAAAATTGGAAATTTTATGACGTCAAAATGATTTGGCATAAAACAATAACAAAACAAATATATTTACATTATGATAGTGATCAACCATAAGCTATGTTAGGATTTCTATAAACATACAGTACAGTCCAGGTGTTTTGTAATTTTCCATCCACCACAGTGGGCCACATTCATGTGTAAATTCAAGAATTACACAATACACTGTGCATTCTACAAAGGTGTGAATGAGCACAGGTAAATTTCCACCTGGATTTCCACTGTGATTTCAGATGTTTTTCCTACTGTGTTTCGTGCAATTTCTCCAAAACACCTGGACTGTACTGTACTGTGTTTATATAGTAACTTAGTACATTGTATCTTTAAAAAACCTGCTATTTACAGCCAGGTGAACAACATTACACTTACCTGGTTTTGGTCCTTTAGTTGGCGTAGAGGGCGTACTGTCATAACGAAAGCCTAAGAACTTCTTGATATGTTCATTTTCTATTGTATTTCCAATCTCCTCATCTAACGGCTGACCTGAATTGTCATTGAACCACATCCCACGCATTATTACAGAATTCTCTCCTACAAGACAAGTGTTTGTGAGAATATAACTACCGATATCCAATATAAAGTGTGAAATCATTTTCCTTGTAACAGAGCTAAATATAGCCATCTAGCTTGTACCTATTCTTCAAAGTAAACAATAGTTGGAATCTTTCAGGATAAGAAACCAGCCCTTTGTCGTTTCACTTGAAAAGTACAGCAGAATAGACATTCACAGTTGGTTGGAATGACAAAATGTGACACAACACGAAAATTTAACAGTATGGTGAGGACCCAACATTCCAAAAATCAGAGACAAATTTAAACCTACATTTATACATTGCCAATACTAGACATGCACCACCGAGATTTGCTATAAGAATTATGTAAAAATCTGAACTTTAAACTACTAAGTAGTTGTACTTTTCTTTACCACTTACATTAGTACATGTACACAATGTAGTACTGGTAGTGGACATCATGATCGCATTCAAAAACCTTTCACTTAAGCTTCATAGAAAATATGTATTTCAAAATGTAAATTCATATGCAGCTGCTGAAATATCCTTGTTTGCTAAACAAAGTGACAGATATTAACACAATCTGATTAAAACCACATCTTTATTCTGCTTCTCTTACAATGTATATGTTAGAGGACAAACAGAGAAGCGAAATAAAGATATGGTTTTAATCAGATTGATATTAACAATGATTCAGTATAAATTTTACCCAAGAAGCAAGCATTACATTGTCGCCCTCACCTCACACTCCTTTCTATGATAATACATAAGGTAAACATTAACAAACTGCCAGCTACATCCATCAAACTCCCCTATTCTTGCACATTTCTTTATCATCTGTACTACCAGACCAAAGCATACCAATAGTATAATATTTTGGTCTTTTATTTCAGATTTCTTCAATCCATCTTTTCATTTTTCTCCCTCTTACTCTGTTTTTCTCCCAAAATGTTCCTATTTCCAAAGTCTGCACCCCTCCAACTTTCTCCTCTCTTGACCTCTCATTTCTCTCCTCTCCTTTCCCTATCCTTCTTCCTCTCTTCCGTCCTCTCACCTGCATTCCTAACCACACCCCACTTTCTTTCTCTCTTCCTTTCCCTTCTCTTCTCTTCTTCATTCCTTTATATTCCTTCCCCTCTCATTCTCTTCCCCTCTCTATTCCCTTCCCCTCTGTTCTTTTCTCTTTCTTATTCCTTCCTCATTCACTTCATATTCCCTAAATTCTCTCCCTTTTACTCCTTCTCCCAAATCAATGCAGATTCAGTCTTCGTTACACTAGTTATAACAAGCACATCTAAAAACTGTAAATATAATTTATATACAAAGGTATCTGTTCAGATGGCACAGATGGAGGATGAGCAATGGATCAATTATTCCATTAAATCCATCCTACATACATATATATATATATATCCTGCACTACACGTATGTATAGCATCAACCAGTGTGAGGGTGGATCAATAAGTTCCTAGCTTCATATTAAATTGTTCACTTAAATACAAAACTTGATTTAATTAATTTCACCAAAAAAAAATTTAAGAAACAAAAAATTACATATATATATACCGTACATATGATTAGTTTCTAAAATCTGATTTCGCCTTATGGATCATCTGTAACAAACCTACATTTAGGGATCACTGTAAATCTAACATCAGGCACTGAAACACAGCATTTTAAATATTACTTTGAACCTGTATTTAATATTAAGTTTTATATATATCTCTTATAAACTGTCAAATCGCATTATTGAGCAAGTTTCCATACAATACTTGACTTTACCTTGACTTGTATCTACTAACAAACAAGCCGATAAAATTTCAAGGGCAACTGTTTACATAGTTTAATATATCTATCATTAAAGATAACACACATTCTTTCCTCTTAGGGTATATCACCCCAGGAACTCAGTGAATAACCCTTATAAAAATATCATCTTCTCAAAGCTTATCTTCACATGATGAAGAAATTAATTACGTATAGTGGGAAGCAGTAAATGATAACAGATTTGTAATCACAAGGTTATCTGAATCCCACATGTAAAATCAGTATTATGGATGGCTGACTTGGATATAAATAAGTATTTGTATCACTTACAATTTTCAGATATCTTTCAGGGTTTTTTTTTAATCTATCAAAATAAATATAATAATACATGTTGTACATGTATTCAAAGTAACGAGAGAACAAGATCTGCATTTTAATTTCTCCAACGAGAGAACAAGATCTGCATTTTAATTTCTCCAACGAGAGAACAAGATCTGCATTTTAATTAGATTGTTTTCACAACAATCGGGTATCAATAAAATGAATAAAAAAGATTTTAGAATCATTCAATAAAATGACTGAATCATTAAATCAGATATTTACACACTTTCAAACATTGAGAGAAATATCTATATACATGCACCGTGTAACCAAAAAACAAATTTGACATTGCTGATTCCTTGAAAATGTTTTAAATTTGACATTCAAAGATTGTCTCCATATTTTGCAATATTTCTCTAATAATAATATGAGAAATGAAATGAAAAGAAAAATGAGACTACATTCCTTATTCATATGTAGAAAAACTTGCCATATTAGTCAAATATTAAGATCATAAGATGTCATTTCGTTATGAAAGTCATATTTCAAACACCCTTTTTTTATGTTTTCGAGTAAAACCAGCATATTAAGCATTGCTGAAGCAATACATGTCCCCAACCTGTTTAAATAATGGTGAAATCCCTGAAAGTGCAAGGGCCGCAAATCTTCCAAAAATTAAGTCAATCATGACAAAACTTGAACTCAATCTGTAACTTTCTGATACAAAGCTACGTATAGCAAGTTTCAAATCAACAATTTCAAGATTACAAAAAAGTCTCAGACAGACTGACGGACCAACAGAGAAGACGGAGTGATAACCTATAGTCCCCTCCGGTTCTACCAGTGGGGGACTAACAAAATAAATCTATGTATAGAGGTCATCCCTGTTTAAAGGTAGCATTTAAGTCTCTTCTTATGTGACCTTTATAGACAGGTTGGATTGTAAACTGATTTATAGATACATCAATCTCATTAGAATACAACTTGTACTTCTATTCTTCTACGATACTCTCCAGGCACATGTACAAAATGTACAAGGAGAATACCGCAGAGAAACGAAAGTACAAGTCACTTTTTGATAAGATTGTAGATACATTTACCTCTACCGGTACATTTTGTAAATGCCTCTCTATAATCAAACCTACAAGTAAACCAGAAACGCTGATGAATCTGTTGTTCTACTGATTAAGAAATTTTATATTCTCTGTCTTCAATCTCTTTTTCTAAATATGTATATTGTCTTCTTATCCTGTTAAGATTGATCACAATTTCATGCTTTGTATTAACTACATGTATAATACATGTAATACAGTGCAGTTCAAGCCTGTGTGGCCTATTGGATGAGGTGCTGATCCAGAGGTCCTGGGTTCGACTCCTGCCTTGGGTGCACCGGTGTTCTGTCTTTCGGATGAGACAGTAAAAACCGAGGTCCTGTGTCAGGGTAGGTGTGGCACTAAAAGATCACTCACTGCTTCAGGTGGGTCTGTTGCAAAGGTCTAAATTTGTATGCAGTGCAGCAGGCAGATGCCGCCACTATGTATATGAAATAATCGTGGAGTGACATAAAACAATATTCAATCAATCAGTACAATCCTGGTGTTTTGTAATTTTCACACAAAACACAGTGGGCCAAATCCAGAAGTAAATATACATGTAGAAATTACACAGAATACTGTGATTTTATGCAAAGGTGTGAACCAGTATAAATAAATTTATACATGTACCTGAATTTTCCACTGAGTCCCATTTTCTCCCAAGTACATGTACCTGGACTGCAATATACACTGGTATGTGACAGGTAACATGATAACATTAGTGTGAGATACTCAGCCCCTAGACCCACACTTTGGTATCTACATGTAAGTTGTGGGATCTGAGAGATTCATGAAAAATAGTGTTTTTGTGATTCTGCAATCTAACTGCTTTGCACAAGAAGTGAATGCTTACACATCAAACTTCAGACCTATATTTTAATAAAAGTGATCATGAATTGAAAATTCCTGCTCAGTATGCATATCTTCATAATATGATCTTTCTTTGTACCAAGTTTCATCAAAATCCATCAAAATTCATCAAAATCGATCAAAGGTTTTAGGAAGAGTTGAAAAAACTAGGTATTTTTGCATATGAAAATCTAAGTCATACATGTAACTCAAATAAATGTTTTTGGAAAACATTCCTTTTCCAAAGCAAATCTTCATAGGGTGTTCTTTCTTTGTATCAAGTTTCATCAAAATTCCCCATAGGGAGGAGTTGTAAAAACAAGGTATTTTTGCATAGATTAATCTAATCTAAGGCAATAACTCTTGTAAATTTTTTTGAACAGCATTCCCTTCTTCATATGCACTTCTGCTGATAATGATCTTTCCTTGTACCAACTTCCATCAAAAACATCTTAAGAGTTTAGGAGGAATTGCGAAGACAAGATGGTGTGGACATACGATATGAGTAGACGGATGACAGCATTATAGCATAACATGCTCACAATTTTATGTAGGTATATAATGAAGAGTTAAGGGGCAGAAAATCTTCAACAATTACTAAAAAGCACTTACTTTGATGACATGTATATATATTTCCTTCTTGTGAAATTTCATTAAAATCAATAAATATCAAATAGGGAAAAGAAATATTTTGCATGTATATATTTTCAAGATAGCTGCTTAAATGTTGCACGTGTGTGGCGACCAAATTCAGTTTAATACATATATTTACCTTTTTCTCCTAACTTGCACTTTTCAAGTGCCGTGGATGGAAACAGGAGATAGCCACCCTCTTAAACATGTAGTGGCACAATCTGGGAATTGAACCCTGATCATTTGCACTGCAAGCCAAGCACTTAACCACTACACTAAGCCTGCCCCTCAAATGGGAAAGTCCACCACCAATAAACATTGACCAAACTGCCACCATATAGGTGAAATATCTTAGTGTGACACATGTATACAGAATTCGAAATTAGCAGTCCTACAGTCATCAAAAACAACCTACATGTTATAAAATCTCTTTAGGCAACCTAAAATTTCATTAAATGAAAGTCTCAAAATTTTCTTTAAATCCGCCGATGTGACCACCCAAATATTTTGCCAATTTTAAGCCCTGTGTATACAATATGCATGGTTAATGAATGGTCCTAGTTCTGATTCCCATATTGGTTTTTATCTTTTTCATTACCTTTCACAGATATGTCTTTAAGCTATTTAAGGTCAATACTCAATAACTGCATGTACATGTACATGTAGTAAGTTTGTGTACTCTAGCATACATGTAGGAAAATTTTGTTTCTAATTCATTGGTCAGAAAACTAGAGCAAGGGAGGAGTGTGACAAAGAAGTTAGCCCAGGATCATGCAGCTTACATGTAGTACGTACAAGTACATGTAGAATATTTCTGCATGGTTAGTGGAAGTTTCAAACATGAAGTCCAAGTCTGACCAAAAATTTCTATATTTCCTGCCAGTTCGTGTTACAACTAGTAGACATATTCATACTCATTGATAAGAGTCTCCTGTACCTGGAAATCCAAGCTCCAGAGAACCAAATCCCAAGACAGCTGGAGTCCCTTTCATCAACATACAGTACAGTCCGGATGGAACTTTGAATGCCCACTGTCCACAGTGGGCAGTCCACCTGAAATTTCAGTGGGCATTAGGAGTGGACAATTATCTGAGCTATCAAGCTGTCCACTTACCTGTATGTTAATTCTAACTGACTCTTACAAGTGGACATTTTTAATGCCCACTCTGGTCACAGTGGGCAAATTGAGTTCCACCCAGACTGTACTGTATGTAAATTTTCAACTAACTGAATCTAATGACAATGGTGCAAGTCTACTTACGCACATTCTTAGTTCAACGAAATGTGCGTTTCATCAACCGGTGTAAGTGTGTACATATGTAAGCATCAGACTAATGAGTTAAATAACTTTATACAGAATAAATGCATGTATGAAGTATATTGAAATACTACTTTTCATAAGTCCTAGTGTACTTCTTACAGATGTTTTATCCTTCTTGAAGTTCTTTTCTACAAAAAGCCACCTGTGGAACCTACTTCCAGGAGATACTGCTGCATGAACATGTCTCCCACCTCATGGAAAATTTTAATTTCATATATGTTTGAAACCTGATTTTATATGCACTGTATACCAATAGAGACATTCATCCTGCGTCATGTGATTTTCACCCAAAATTACTTCCCACTCAACTTTATATTCTATATTCCAAAGTACAAACAAAATAGCTGACTAACTTGTTTGATGTGGTATATGTACATGTTTAACAGTTAGGCATAATATCAAATTTTATTTGAAATAATTACCCAAAAAGTAATTACCTGTCCAGTACACGGGCTTCATGGTTCTTGGTGCTACATCTACTTGGTACAGACCACCCCGCACCAGAATCACATCAGTGTCAATTTCACTCTCGTCTTCCACCGTCTCTAAAGCACGGAATCGACATTCTATTCTGAGGGAATCGTATCCAATAAACGGTACCCATTTCTTATCGTCCTCCGACTTGTAAAACCACCGAATTTCCTCTGGTCTTATGTGATCGACGAATTCTTTGGTAGGAAACAAAGGATTCTTACATTTAATAAGAGGGGGTGTTGATCTGGCATCGCTACCTCCGGAGTTTCCACTGACACTCTCTGATTCATCTTCGTCGTCCGAGGGAAAGAGACTGGGATAAAGTTTTTCTGTGGAATTTCTACTGGAAGGCCGACTGTTCGTCTGACCTGAGCTTATTCCGTCTCCAAGAGATCCAAAATCGCTGTTCATTTTAACGAACCTTTCATTTTTATTCCTATTTCGCTAACAGACAGTTCTTTATTTATGTAGCGGCTTCTGCTAAAAATGACGAACTTTGAACCAACCTTCACCTTCGAAATCAGTCGTTTCGTTTCCGAACAGTTCGATTATTAATGGGCTGATTTACAAATCACGTTCCTACTTTCTAGATTTTCTGAGTCTATGCACGGGTCCAGATGATAAGGCACGTAGGTGGCCGTTTTGCACTCTTATGCGATTAAAACATATAGGTTTATTAAAAGTAAGACTTGGATCTCTATTTCTGTGACATTTAAAATCACATAGAAAATTTCGACTCTCAAATACAGTGTACATGCGAATAGTGATCTTTGTTAACGCGAGTCAAAATCATGAAATGTGACTGTTGATATGGTTGCATGTTTTTAGCATTAATAGCAGGTAGTGCTAGCCAAACAGGGGGCGCTTACTTTTTCTGGGTACGTGGTCTCCATCCAAGAGTCTTGAGACAACCCCTGATCCAATGGCCCTCTTAAACAATATATCGGATCAGGGGTTGTCTCAAGACCCTTTATTTCGTTGTTGTACCGTTTTTATAGCAAGTGATCTTAAATTGACTGATGAAAAAAGTGGTAGAAAAACCGGCAGCGTTTCCTATGCATCATCAGTAGCACATTCCGGGGGGTTTCGCCCCTCATTCCTCTTAAATCACAAAGAGGAGAGGGAGTGTTGAGTTGATTGAGCTGTATGGCAAAATATTACACAAGTACAACAAGAATAACAAGGTACAGAAAAGACAGGAATAACATCTCAAAATGCTTAAATTATATCCGGCATCTGATATAATGACTTTGGAGGGCGAAAATTTTGCGCAATTTTTAGGTCCCAAAGCTGGGAGATTCCGGAGAGGTGGGTCTTCATCCCTGGCCAGTCCCCCTTCCCCCACCACCACAGGAGTCGTGTTGGATCAGCGGTGGACCCTGACGGTCTCCAGACCCCTCGCCTGACTTCGCCCTCTAACTTCAAAACCTGGATCCGCCCCTGATGACAGCATCCAAAAATAGATTTAATTCAGGCCCGAATTAACCAGGGGCAAGGGGGTGGCTCCCCTACTTTTTGACGACCATGCATGGACCAATTTTTATCACTTTAATTACGAAAAGAAACAAATTTCAGTGTTTGGCCACCTCACTTTCGAAATGCTTCCTACGGCCCTGTAAATGCAGCAGTCTGATTAAACTCTAGATCTGTGCGATATTGGTCTTCCACTTTATTGTATGATGTACGTAAAATAATGTGCTTCCTCTAGTTTGCAAACAAACATAGGAGCCACTGATATAGACTTGAGCAAGTCTATCACTGATTTTAAGACATGCAGTGTGGCTGCAAGCTTCATTTAATATGTTTTATGCAAAATGTATCTATGCAATGGACATTTTCAAGTATAAAGTTTTTAAAGCGTCGGCAAAATGTCAATGGAAATCACTAATAGAAGATAACATATTGACTCAAGGAAAAGTAACATCGACACTGAAAATATGAATTACAAATTTTCGAGGCAATCTACCCCTTCATCAACAGATAACAATTACAAAAGGACAATTCATCAACAAAGTAATGTACAGAACACTAAACTAAATGAATAATAGATGGATATCGAGAGCTAAATACTTCCATGTAGATCTATACATCGATTGATAAAATAAGACATAAGTACACAGAAGCTGCCATTAAGGTAATTGGTTCTGAATTTAATTTGCATTGACCCACGGTATTTATAATCGAGCATCAGAGAGACAGGAAGAAGTGGTGTAACGGACTATAGAGATAAATAAGTTGTGTTTGTGAAACACTAATGCCTCCGGTGGCAACAGAGTCAGAAAAAGTTATTTTTAGCGTGAAGATCATTGTCAAGGTCAAAAGGTCATCGACCTTGGTGTCATTTGAACGGGCTTAATTAGTTGAGTACGCACGTGTAATATGAAGTCATTATCCCTCACGGTTCAAAAGTTATGGTCAAAGGTAAAGTTGACAACAAACAAACACACAAAGAGACCTGTTGACAGACAGGGCAAAACGTCATTGACCTTGATGTTATTTGAAAGGGCTTCATTAGTTGAGTACGCATGTGAAATATGAAGTCTCTATCCTTCACGATTCAAAAGTTATGGCTAAGGTTAAAGTTTTCAGACAGACAGACAGAGAGACAGATAGATAGGATAACACAATATGCCCCCGATCTATCGATCAGGGGGCATGGAGGTGTATATAGTAAACAGTTATAGACTGGGCACAAGGGTTGTAGTCACTATTTCCTGAAGCCGAGGGCCGGGGAAAATAGTTTGTCTTGAGGGTACAAAGAAATGACTTTATCACCAGTGCCCATTTTATAACTGTTTTATTATACCGATACAAACCACACATATGTTTGTATTGAATCAAGTAGTCATAGAAATAGCGTTACGGTGGCAGGCGTTACTTTGACAGCGGGACTATACCTCGATGGACTATGATCCGAGAAAAATGAGCTATAACCCGATATTTCACCTATCCGTCGATGGATAAACCAATAGCAATATTTTTGAGACTATCTGTACGTAGGGAAAACTATGCAAATGTATAATAATAGCATATAAAAGAATTTATATAAAAGAGTAGTTGTATGGTAATAGAAAATATAATTATAATATAAAATTGCATATCGGGTCAGACAATTAAAATACCGAAACAGACTTTAATATTCTGATTCAGTACTTTTATTCATTTTAAATGTATCCGGTTCTTTTTCTTATTTAGTCCGTCATTCTCTATCATTTTCAGGAGACATTGCCAGAGCTTTTTTATCTCTACTCTGCCTTCTACATAAATCGATTTTTCCTAAATGTAAACATATTGCATCTTTGAGAGCCTTAAAATTAATATTCACAAAGGGAGGATAACTGTTCACATACTTTTTCGTTTTAAAATTGCCATTGTCATTCATGAACAAACATTTATATAGAATTGCTTTGAAATAACAATCAAAAATCATGCTCTGTCCCGAATGAACCGAGCAAAGGAGAATACTGGATTATGCAAAATCCTCGGGTACTAAGGGTCCACATGCAAATTTACTCTCCTAATGACAATAAAAGTATTAATTCAATAAGAAACTCTCCGTTCCATTTAACTTAAATTAAATGTTAGATTTCAATAAATGTAATTTTACGGCATGCGTTTCGAGTATGCAACTCTCCAACAGCGGCTATGGCAATCTAATCAAAATACGATTTTACATTCCTGCTCCTTTATTCATGGGAAATGTAAAACGAATTACATTCAAATTGTCATTAATTGGTGTATTGATGCAAATATGAAACGTACATCAAAAGTTTCACAACAGAAGCTTTTAAAAATACTTATATTTTAATTACTAATGTGTTGAATATGCCGAATTCGCCTTTGTAAAGTAAATATAACTCGTTTAATTATATACTGAACTGAGGAATAAAGAGATGGGACCCTTACTATAAATATCCTTCAATGTTACTGAGGAACAAAAGGAAAGTTCGACAATGTAAACCACTGAGATTTAAGAATAAGGCTTTGACAAATGCGTTTTATACTAGTATATATTAAGGGAATTAACTTTGTATTACGTCGTAATCAAAGTTTTATGGGAATTATATATGAAGGGCTTGACCAATAGATAGGAGATGCCTATTTACATATGTATACCCAGGGGTGCCTGATCTAATCAAAGTTCGATAATCCGTCTACCACTACTAGATGTCTTTACAGTTATCTCGTGTGCAGTGTCGGAATACTTGAGGCTGAGTGGTCTGCATGAGTAGGACATTCTCTGCGACCGTGTCCAGCTATACAGGAGACAGTATAATTCCTCCGGTCATCTGGTTTCGCTTCTGACAGGAGACACCAATTCCTCCCGGGCGACTGGTCACACCTCTGACAGGAGACACCAACTCCTCCCGGGCGACTGGCCATGCCTCTGACAGGAGACACCAATTCCTTCCGGGCGACTGGTCACACCTCTGACAGGAGACACCAATTCCTTCCGGGCGACTGGTCACACCTCTCACAGGAGACATGCACCAACCCCTCCCGAACACATGGCCTTATCCCTGACAGTGATACCAACTCCTACCGGGCCCCTGGTCTCACTCTGACAGGAGACACCAGGGCTACCCCTGCACCTGGTCTAACCTATGACAGGAGACGCTTGTAAACTTTTCCCACGCTTTGACTGGAGACTCCAATTCCTCCTGAGCTTCTGGTCTTACCTCTAACAAAAGGCACCAACTCCTCCCGGGTAACTGGTCTTGCCTCAGATCATGACAGGAGACACCAACGCCTCCCGAGCACCTGTTTTCATCACTGACAGGAGACACCAATGCCTCCCAAGCATCTGTTTTCACCTCTGACAGGAGACACCAACTCCTGCGGAACACCCATTTTCACCTCTAACAGGAGGCACCAACTCCTGCCGGACACCTGTTTTCACTTCTGACAGGAGATATAAACTGATCCCGAGCACCTGTTTTCACCTCTGGCAGGAGACACCAACTCCTCCCAAGCGCCTGTTTTCATTCGACAGGAGACACCAATTCCTCCCGAGCACCTGTTTTCACCCTGACAGGTGGCATCAACTGATCCCACGGCATGTAAAAGATCCCTCACTACTTCGGGAGGGTCCGTTGCAAAAGGTCTAAATTTATATACAATGTACAAGGGTGGTGTCGTCACCACATATATGTGAAATAATTGTGGAGTGACATAAAACAATGATCAATCAATTCTCATCCGGAAATAAATGATCCGTCATCAGTTTGGATTTTACAAAGAATGTAGTAATGTCCGAAGAAGGTTAGGCCGCTACTTTCTTACGAAATTCATTATTGAATCAGGTATTTTCGCAAATATTTTTCGTACTGTGTGTATTAGATATATTCATAATAAATGTTACTCAATCTTCTTATACTGCCGACAATATGACAGTTACAAAATCAACGGAAACTTTTCCATATACAGAAATCTAGAAACCATGCTCCAAGTCAACTCCTCTCTACCCTCTAGGTAGTAAGTAAAGGTCAGAAATTTAAAACAGAGTACAAAATTCACTTCAGTTGAAAATTAGAGAACTTGTATGCAACTTGTATGAAATGATATTGATACAAAATTTTAATGTGATAAAGAAATAATGGTGAGGAGAAATTAAAAATAATGGTTGGCAGCAGTTCTACGAATTACCGAAAACATGGATATTTACCAAAAACACTGGACAAAGCATCGAAAACATGCATGTATACCACATGTCTGGATTTACTTTCCAGACCAGTAGAATTAGAATGCCTGAACAGGTGTATGTTTTTCAGAAGCCAGCCATTGGTTGTGGTTAATCTCTTACCTCTTCTCTTCAGAGGAGCGCTACCGACAGTGGGTTTCCCACGATGAAGCTATATAGACTGATCAAGATCTCAGTAGAGATCTCAGTAATCTATCAGATTCCATTTCTACAATAAACAGGAGTAAAACCATCAATACTTGGGGCTTAGATTGTTACTATACCACATACTGGCTTTGTCTGTCAACTGACAAATGTATCGAGATTAGTGATTGGTTGGGAGAAATCAATCAGAAAGTCTGAAATATCTGTTTGTTGTTAGACAAAATCAGTGGCATAGGATCAATTTGTCTTGACACTTGCCTGATCTAGGTCTGTCTGGTTTCTCACTGATACTTTATTATGTGAGATCTGCCCCTCCTTCCAAATTGTTAAACTCCAATATGTCGTAAGGGCAAACCTTGAACAAAACAGCACCTGTGTTATTCCTCATTATAATAGATATAGCTTTCACATACATGTATATGGATTAGTAAGTAATCCAATGCTGATGAGATCAGGAATACTAGATGATCAGTCATCTCCTATCAGCTAGCAATGCCAGTCACATTCGACTCCATAGTCAAATTTCTATATATGAAATGCTTTTATTTTTATAGAATAAGTGTCTTGTTTTGTGTTTTCATGCAGGAATGAATTACAATGGCTGATGCATTTATTAGATATAATGCGCTTTATTCTATATATATGCGCTTTTAATGCCAAAATATCATGGAAACGTCCATTTCCTATTTATAAACCTCATCAGCGAATAATTTCGGAGGGAAGTTATAAATTGAAAGGAAAAGCTGGTGTCCCATGACAACATAACGTTAATCCAGAATGACATACTTTGTCAAGCACTTTAGCGTAAAATACGACTTTGATAACGTCACACAAGGTTGGAAATGTCGAATATTTCATTATGGCATCATAAGCATAACAATCAAAAGTCTGCGAAACATCGCTTTCTGTCCTGAAAAGTGGATCAAATATGGGGCTTTATGACGTCACTGATCAATGTTATTCATACAGAAATTAAAAACATATGTCTTGAAAGCTTTATCTCGGCAAATAGCTCATGAGAGCTAATGTTTAGCTGACTCTAAATAAAGATTATTTGATTTGATTTAATTTGGGCAATTATAGTGGTTGTACATATATTTGTTGATTAACTTAAGTTCATCATATTTTCAGCTTGGAATCATCAGGAAGGGTCAGCGTGTGAGAACGTGGTATAAACAGAATGTGGCCGATAATTGCGTCATTTGCTCGGAGCTATGCTGCATATATTTTTTGGCCGTTTGCTGCTGTAGTCGGAGTTGTGGGTTACAACTTTGAACAATTCATGGGACGTAAAGAGACTCCTTATAAATTGGAAGGGGTGTTAGACGAAAGACTTGACAGGAAACTAGAGCAATTGGATCAAACAGATCCCAGTAAAATACCCACGCTAAAGTCTAAGCAGGGCATTCCTAAAACAGTATTGAACAGAAATGACATATCAAATCTGAAGCAAAAAGCTACACAAAATTTATGAATGTGTATACTGTGAATTTTTTATGTTCAGTGATTTTATATCTGATTGCCACAATGTGTTGAGATTAAAGATGAATGCAAAAGATCATAATTAGTGTTTGTTATTTTTTATCATTTTGATTATTTGAAAAAATTAAACTTTTTGGAATTTCAGACTTTTTTCACTTTGAACAGGATGAAATAAAATAGTTACTAATATTTACAAATGACCAAAAAAAAAAAAACAAAACAAAAAAAATAATAATTTTTAATCCACTTAATGCATGCAAACTATGATGTTGAATTATTTTCATCAGTTTTTGTTTGTTGTTCAATATTTATTTCTCAAAATTTCTGCATCTTCTCTATTTTTTGTGCACCATTCTTAAAAAAAGAGACAATTCCACAGCTATACAAACAGTATCACAGGGTACTAAGATATACTTGCAAGTTTGAGAAAAGTTATCTGCCCTTGGAGGAGGGTAGAATGGGAGGAGAATTGTCTCTTGCACTTTTCTTCTTCAATGATGTCTTTACGCGTGACTGTAGATGAGAGCTTTAGAGGTTGGTGCAAGTGGATATAGATTGAAATTTCCTTCAGTTCTAGAAGCCGGCGTGGCCTAGTGGTATCGCGCTGGACTCCTGATCGGGAGGCTGTGGTTCGATTCCCGCTCTTGTCATGACAGTGTCCTGTCTTTCGGATGAGACAGTAAAAACAGAGGCCCCGTGTCGTGGTATGCATGACACGTTAAAGATCCCTCACTGCTTTGGGTGGGTCCGTTGCAAAGGTCAAAATTTGTATGCCCTGCATCAGGCAGATGCCATCACCATATGCGTGAGATATTCGTGGTGTGGCGTTAAACAAAAATCAATCAATCAATCTTCAGTTCTACTCCTTGATTTTTAGAGACTGAATGATATGGTTCTTTGTGGTGTTTAGTCCTACTCTAGGATTATATCACCTGTATAGCATCAGCCCATTCTGGTGTTCGATACCAGAGTGCCTAAAGAAAATAACTGAAATTTGGAGAAGGGGGGGGTTATTATTTATCTATTTTATATCATTTTCAGTATTTATACTTGGTTCAATTAAGACTGAATGATATGAAAGTGAGTTTGTGCAAAATGATTGTTCAGTTAAAGTTATAAAACTCTGGCAAAGTGAGAAATTTTGAAGGTTCACCCAGACTTTTTTTTCTGAGAAGGTGGTGTATATTTTATGAAAAAAAAAATGTAAATGCAAAGCTACTTAGAATAAAAAAATAGATTTATCACACAGTATTCTAGAAGGATGCAGCCTTGTTTTGGGGGAAGATTCTGATGTGAACAATTGACTTATCTATTTTTATTTTTATCATGTGCTTAAAGTGTTCAGGTGAGGGATATAGGCCCATGAGTCTCTTGTGGTAATGTCTCGGAGTCGGTCCAAACCACTTCAGGCATCAGACACTGAAGATGCACTACAAAGAGTCTTGAAAGGAAAATTAACATCGGTTTACGGTTTTCCAGTCCCTTTAAGTTTTGAACCAGTTTTCAAATAGGGAGGGAGGGGATAGGACAACACAATTTACATATAATTATGAATTTTTCATAAAATGAAAAAAAAAAATTAATTAAAAATTGAAATTTCAAAAAGTGTTTTCAAGGGTGGGGGTTGCTCATCAGTTTTCAGTTGGGAATTGCTGCAAATTGTTGGGGTTTTATCCCCCTTTTTATAGGCTTTTCAAGTTTCAAGTCCACTTTTTACTGTAAATGGTCATTAGGTGAAAGTATGACACTCCACGTGATGGCTCTTCAGGTTGATTGATGTATACAAATAATTCTGTAGTCTAAAAGTCAAGTATACAGCACATCCGTGTATATGTACAAGTTGTTTTGTACAGTATCATTGGTGATGAGCTCTCACGTGATTATTGCATCCTCGTCTTTATGGTGGGTGAATGACCACTTCTACACTGGCAACAGTTCATTATCCTGATCTATGACGTTTTGGGGGGACATTTTTCTTGAGCTAACTTTTCATTTGCTACCATTTGCAGGATTCCATCTTTGAAAAGAGGGGTGCATCCAGTCTGGTGGTAAACGTTACCAAGAAAAAAAGGGTAGATCTACCTTTAAAAAATTTGCAACATCGACATTTTGGTAGTTTTTATCGAAAAAAGGCGGGGTGCAATTCCAATAACTTTTGCTGGATCCACCAATGTTATTTTAGTACTGAGTTCTTTAAGATGAAAAAAAAAAAATTTCCTAATTAGCAGTTTTTAGTTCGTCCGGAGAGTTAATGTCATCCCTCTTCCCCGGCGTCGTTGTTGTCGTCGGAGTCCGAAGACAAAACCTTAATCTGGGCTACATGTTTTGAACCACAAAGGACAGGGCTTTGGTGTTTCTCATATAGATTCCTTGAGATGAGCTTTAATTTAGTACTATCAGAGATACATGTACATAGACGCATGTTACTATGACCTTAAACCCGATGACCTTGGACTTTGACCTACTTTTAAAAACTTGAACAAGGACTAAGTCTTTATCTTTTGAACCGTAAGTGATAGAACTTTGATATCAAATTTTCACATACATATTGTTCAGAGCTTTCATTTGTTACCATGACATTAATTTTGCTCTGGTGACCTTAGATTTTGAGATCTTTTAAAAACATCGTGGGATTATATTTTTAACCACGAGGGATAGGGCTTTTATATTTTACGTATAGATTCCTTATGATCAGAACTTTCATCTGGTGCTATGACATATGACCTAGTGACCTTGGCATTGGACTTACTTTTCAGAAACTTGAACCTTGGCAAGGCTTTTGCACAACCACGTTTTTTCCCTTAAATACACAAATGAAGGATTATTAAAAGTATAAGCCATGTAACATCTATCATAGCGTTACAAATCATAACAGTAAATTTGTAACGCTAAAATGAATTTTACCCCGTATACTTTATCATAGTGCATTTTATTTGGACCATAGTCAGGTTGGCGAAAATTTGTGGGTAGAATATGCAATCTTTTTAATTATACATGTACATCAACCTCACTCAGGAAGAGTTTACTTCTGTGGTCATCTTTACTCTCAAGGTGATAACATTTTCCCAAGTATTTTTGGATTCACTTCAGATACAGCAATATCGACCTTTGTTGGTAAATTGGAAATTTAAAGGGAAAGAGATGAAACCTCACTCCCCCAATCTTCTTTTGATTCGACATTGATATTATACATATTCATGAAATAAATCAATATCAGTTATAATTGCATGTATCAAAAGTACACGAGAAATTTCCGTGTGTTACACGTTTATCTGTAACCGACCCCCCCCCCCCCTTCTCCCATTTCCGCCCGATTTTATTAGCAATCAGAAAATGACATTCTGTAATACCGATTATCTACAATTCGGGTATGTCCTTCCCATCTAGATGTATTTAAAATCCTTTATCAGATGGGGACAGGACATAACGATATCAGGTCAATATTTTTCTTTTTTGAAAGGCCTCGATGGCAGAACTTGGGCTATTGATTTGCTCATACACATAATTCGTTACGTTCACTTGACTAATTTTTTCTTCCTGTCTATACTAATATCTTTCCACTGGTTCAAATGAGGAAGCACAAGACGACAAGATGCTCTATTATTGACATTTCTACAGATAATGTCATTATAGACAATCGATATTGACCCACGACAATCACACTTGCATTAGCGGAGGTATCGACTTCCGATACCGTTTTCTGATTGGTCACTTTGAGAATATCGATTGACGATACTGTTATCTGATTGGCTCCTTTGTAATGCAAGGAATCCGATGACGCGAGCGAATCATCGATTTTTCCTCTCACACATCCTCCATTGAAGAAACAAGACATATTTAACAGAACAATCACAACGCCTGATATTACGCCAGGGTAAGAGAATATCGTTATCTTAGAACTTTTTTTTCAATTTCAGACGAGAGAATAAAGTGTATAAAGACAATATTTATTAATAGATGTTCAACAATTCACCATATTTTCAATTCCATGCAGTAGAAATATGAGGTCGAATTTTCTCTTTCGGAGATAAAAATTATTGACATGATTTATTCATAATCTATGTGATTCTGTGGAAATTCATTGTAATTTTATATAGACTTGTTCATTTATCGTGACGTCATAAAACGGCCAATGTCGTGACTATTGTCATTACTGTCTATTTTATGCCTTAATGGCTAATTTGATTTGACGAAGTTTCTGCGTTGTACATAGCTCGTTTTAATCCCTCGTCCTGGAGGGTAGAAAGGTTTCCCAATGTGAGAGAATGGTACATAGCCACACTTGGAAATTGAACAAACTTGGGGGAATGACGTTTTGTAGTTGTTTTACTGCCTAATTTAGGTATCCATTCGTAAGGTTTCAGAAAATGACGCCAATCTGTTATAGATATTTCATAATGTATGAAACACAAATTAACATAATTGTAATGAATGTTAGATTTATAATAGTGACTACGTGTTTAACCGGCGCTACAGGAGACTCGGACTCGATCCCCTCGGTTTGCGCTGCTCTATTCAAGAGGACAGTAATCTGTGTTTCCATGTCATGATATGACTGAAAATTTGTCAAAGCGACCCCCTCCCGCAATAAGATAAAACATAAAAAAAACCACGGAAAAACTAAAACTAATAAATAAATAAACAGAAAAAAAAAACGCAAACAAAACAAAGCAAAAATAATTATAATAAAATAAATAGATGAATAAAATAGATAAGATATTAAAAAAAAAAAACAAATAAACCCAAAACATACCATTATCTAAGTACACACGGAGATTCCGATCCGATTGTAAAACAAGAAAAATGGACTGGCCATTAATTCTGATAATTATTTTTACAATGTTATTTCAAATACACATTATTATTTATTATTTATTTTGAAGGGATTATGGCCCCTTTTTCTATTCTGGTCCTCGCCACGGTTGGATTGGCATACGGTTACGACCTCCAAGGAGCAGGCGGGGCAGCCTACAACTCTTTATGGAATGACCTTGACCTCGCAGACATCTACCCTCTACGAGAGTTAGGGAGAGGACGCATGGACGATTTCTATAAAGACGACTTTGCCAGCAGAAGTTCCCCAGACAGCGACTGGTCGCTGTTGAATTATCGTGACCAACCAGAACCGAATGATATCTTCAGCGAAGCATCGATACGCGACCAGGAATACACCGAGCATAGTCCCTTATGGGGCTATCAATCAGTATCAGGTACGACGATATCCCGAGTCATATGATACATTAGGGTTCATGCGCGGATCCAGAAATTTTTGTCAGAGGGTGTCCAACCAAAAAAGGTAAATTTTTCTCTTAGACGAGGGTGGGTGGGTTTCCAACCTTTTTTTGGTAAAATTTTCGGATGCTAGGGGGGGGGGGGGGTTTCAGACACCCCCACTCTTCCCCCCTCTGTATCCGCGCATGGGGTTTGTAAATTCCTTTAATAGGAACGACAAACCTAATATGTATGATGCAGGATTACTTAGAGTAGCATATTACAATGAGAATTACAACATTCCGTGTTTGTATGATTCTGTGTTATTATTTCCCCGCGGTAAAGTTGTGGAGGGATAATAGCATCGCTTGTATGCGTCCGTGCGTGTGTCTATGTGTATGTGTGTCTAAAACCTTGCTTAAAAGTTACAAGAACGCCAACTCTTGCATGTGCCATTTTTGATTATGCCATCTTCTGAAGAGACGGCAACCTTAGTACAATGAATACATGTTATTTTGGGTTGCTTGAGGTAGCACACCCCTCCGAAAGAACAACTTGACAACATCAGTATACATGTTCTTGGGTTATTAAGTTTAGGTGTAACTTTCTATCAAGAATGACAACTGTGTGAATCTCAGTTAATGAAGGTAGCACACCCTTTTGTCAAGAACGACAGCCTTTTTATTTATGTTTCGTAAAGTTGAATCCTCCGACATAACGGCAATCGTAGAATGGATAAGGTATATGTATTAAAATTCTTTATATGATGCTAAATATGCGATTCTTAGCAACTCAAGACAGCAAGTTACCGTAGTAAAGTAGTGGTAACTCTTATTCCATCAGTTATGTACGTTCGTTATTTTCTGGTTACAATTATGTCATGCGCGGATACACAGGGGGGGACCCCCTCCCCCCTGGAATCCGAAAATTTTACCAAAAAAAGGTAATATTTGGGCATTTTGGGGGTTGGACCCCCCTCGTCTAAGAGAAAAATTTACCTTTTTTGGTTGGACCCCCTCTGACAAAAAATTCTGGATCCGCGCATGTATGTAAAGGTGATTCCTTTCCTAACGATGACGGTTAAACTTAGACGGTAGAGTGCTTGCTTGGCTGGCTCGTCACGTGTCCGAGTCCAGTCGCCAGCTCGTCGGTTTCCTATTGGACATAAAAACCAAAGACTCGTGTCCCGGTAAATATAACACATTAAAATCCCTAATTGTTTTGGTGGATCCGTCAAGCAGATGCTTTCACCATATACGTGCAATAGTCTTGACGTAAAACAAAACAAACAAAAAAACAAAAAACAAAAAACAAAACAAAACAAACATTTTCTTGCGAATCTAAGTATAAACAATAAGTATATACAATCTCATATTATTTTCTAGGCGGAACCGGAGACGGTAAAGAACATCCGAAGGAAGTGAAGACTGACAAAGTCCTCCCTGCTTACTGTAATCCTCCCAATCCATGTCCTATCGGATATACAGGTAACCATGACAACACAAAATACATAATATGTAAACTTTTAATGCAAAGATAACAATAAATTTGGCGAATTTCAGCCAAG
The DNA here is from genome assembly GCA_035048485.1 of Pteria penguin. Taxonomy (NCBI): domain Eukaryota; kingdom Metazoa; phylum Mollusca; class Bivalvia; order Pterioida; family Pteriidae; genus Pteria; species Pteria penguin. Next base: position 49,752,821 of record CM068587.1, read on the forward strand.
CATGTAGCATGAAAATGAATTTGAAAGTTATTTTGTGTTATTGATAACGGTTTCACCGATCAATTTGCTTTAAAGAAAAGTAAGTTGTTCTTGTTTCCAACCAGACGTCATATCAGAACAGAAACATAACATAAATTTATAAAGTTATATGCAACCAACCATGTGTATAAAACTTATCTCAAGTTGTCTTTGGTGTAGTGGTTAAGCGCTTGTCTTGCGGCGCCGACGATCCGGGTTCGATTCCCGGGTTGCGCCACTATGTTTAAGAGGTTGGTTACCTCCTGCTTCCATGTCGCGATATAACTGAAAAATTGTTGAAAGCGACGTAAAACACCAATCAACCAACCAACCAACCAACCAAGTTGTCTTTTTTATGCTTACTTCCTATGTAAAATGTAAGTTGTTCTGAGATGACGTCACAGTCACGAAAGATGGATATTCGAATTTTATAGAAAAAAACATACGTTTCCATGCAGCATTTGTCATGCTAAAAATGGTAAATCTTGACTTCAAAATATAATCAGTTTCGATTAAAAAGAGAAAAAGGGAGAAATACATTTTCATTAAATCTTTAGTAGGTAGTGTCATTATTTATTATAATAAACGAATATTTCTTTCTCCATTTCATAAACTACATCTTTAATGAATTATAGAGTAACACATATACCACACAATGAAAATGAGATGAGTCTGTATATAAACGAGCGATTTGAGTACCGCCAATGGCGGAGTAGAGGGTGAGGGTAGGGGAAGGGGGATTAAGATATCTGTCCAGTTTTGCGTCTTTATCTCAGCATAAAAATCGTCATAAATTATAGAACTATGATATTCTATACATATTTGATCTTTGTCGCTTGTTTTATGGCCTCAGGTCTATAGTTCGGAGACATATTATTTTTGATCTGTCTGTTGATGTGCGTGTTGATTTGTCTGTGGGCAACTTTAATATTAGACATAGCTTTCAACAATACCACCCAGTGTTTCATATTTCACGTTTACCTTTTGGCAAGACATTTTCACAGGTACCGTAATTTATGACACTGTGACCTTGCCCTTCACGTTTAACCTACATTTAAAAAATCTTTTGATTAGGGCATTGATATGGCACATGTGTGACATCAGTTACTTCCGTATTTTACATTGTGGTCAGACCTTTCCATTGATACCTTAATTTCTTACCTTGTGACCTTGATCTTCATGTTTGACCTACATTTAGATCATCCTTGGAGGCCAGTGTTTTAATATTTCACGTGTGTGATCCTTGTGGTAAGATCTTTTCACTGATACCATAATTTATGATCATGCGACCTTGACCGTCAACTTTGACCTACATTTAACCTTTATCATTAGAAATTATTATTGGCTTTAACATTTGAAGAATAGGAGATAGGGTATTGATATATGTGTGCTCCTTGTAGCAAGATATTTCCATTAAAACCTACATTAAAAAGTTTTTTGGACTAGGGCATTGATATAGCACGTGTTTGATAGTTGTGGTCAGACATTTCCATCGGTACCATAATTTATTACCTCGTGACTTTGACCTACACATTTGATCTTTATTTATAGAATGTTCACATAACGATAACGTTTAAATTGTAGTTAGTAGAGCTTTCATATTTTATATGGTGAGACCTTTTCATTGTTCCCATAATTTTTTCTAACTTTTTGATTTTGATCGTTAAGTTTGATCGCTATCTTAAAAATGTCCTCACGAACGGAGAGGGGGGAAGGGCACTTCGCGTTTTAAAACGAAACAAAATCCCCACCCCCTTTTACACACATTTTTGAAAAGCTTCCAACGTTCTGCCTGTACATAAATGATAATTGCTCAAATATCTGCTAGTTTTGTTTTTGCTAATAATCGGACAAGAAAGTTTCAGAAACATGTAACAATATGGTGCATTGTCACTTGATTCCATTAACAGCAGGATGGTGTCATCATTCTCTTCATGACGTCAGTTAATAGTCCGATGCAATAAGTGCTCATGACCCTTTGGTAAACGATTTCTCATTTTCATACTGAAATCCCTGAGAATGTTTCCGTGTGAATCCAGTGCGAAATCATTTCGCATTGGTTAAAAGCGGAATAAATCTTAGCGATTTGAACCATGTCAACGAGGCATAAAGTTGAAGATCATTTATATATTGAGTGTGTACGGTTTTGGACATCATTGGTCATTTTTTGGGTATATGAATCGAATGCGAACAATTTTGGACATTTATGGTAATTTTATTGGTAAATATATTGAATGTGAACATTTTTATACTTTTTTTGTAATTTTGTTGATAAATATAAAAAGAGTGTGTACGTTTGTATTACAGAGGATGACAACTGCCTGGAACAATTTGAAAACACCCCAGAAAATAACGTCCGCTTAATGAAACAACAAGACTGTCCATGTGACACCGAACATATGATCAATAATTGTGGATCCAAAAAGCGAGCAGATTCGCTTGACAGCGATGATCTCATGGGACAACTTAATCTGGTAAGTTTCAATCTGTCATGAACTTTGTAAAGAGGAATTGCGAAAATGTCAATGCAATCTCGAATGAAAAAGTATATCACCATGCGCGGATCCAGAAGTGTGCACCGGGGTCTGGGCCCACCCTGAGATTCGGCGAAAATTACTTTTCTCATTTTTCGATGTAAAAAAAGAAATTTTACATACAAAACATGAGTGGACCCCCTCTGAGAAAATTCATTGGGGTGGACCTCCTCTAGACTTTCTGGATCCGCTCCTGCATTTAAATATAACTTTATGCATTTGTTCCTCCTGCTGATACAATTAACCTGTATGGGGTGGTTAAGTGGAGATGGAAATGTTGTCAATGAGGACAGGTGGTCGCTTAATACAGGTTGGGTTTCATAGACAAATATTGGTATGGAACAGAGAAAAGTTGTCATTAATGACAGACGATTACTTAATACAGGTTACCGTACAAGCAGGTTTTACTTCATTTCTACTTTGTAAAAATGTACAGCATATACTGTTAAAGAAAATTCATAGAAGTTTACTCTTAGTTTTGTGATATGCTTTGTTGAATGTGAATTCTGATCATTTTTGTGAAATAACTGATGCAAGTCCAATTTTTGGTGTTTCAGTTTCTGACAAATAACTGAATATATATATATTATATTATATATAATATATATATAATAAGTTATCACGTGACGTGTGGTAAATAAGCTATTTGTCATAGTAACTTCTCCAGCAAATTACTGCAAAATACAAAAAATATAATAAAAAATTTAAAAGAAACCCCAAAAACCAAAAACAAAAACACACACACAAAAAAAAAATCCCCACGCTTTCTGGCTGTTTTCTTCAGATTGATACGAGTAGTGCCCTAATATATAGATACAATGTAACAAAACGTTAAGCATGGATATTGATTTGATATACCCATGAAAATGGTTGTGTTATTCCTAAACAAACAACTACACATTCATACAGTAATTTTACTGAACATTTGCATCTGTTTCTAGGAAAACAACGCATTCCTGTCCAACAGTGAAAAAAGAGAACACCTGGTTGCCAAGAAACACCAGCATTTTATAAAAAAGAGGGCAAGTGATTTTGATCATTTAATATAAAGCTTGACTGCCTTTCGATTCAAGTCCATATTTTTGTTGTGTCGACTACACTCATCTGGGAACTCGATCTTGATCTACAGCGGTTTATGAATATCCACCAAGATTCGAGTGTCGAGTGTGTTCTGCAGCGACATATATTATATAATTCAGTGGCGGATCCAGGATTTAAAAAAGGCCATTTTGGTGCCAAATTTTGAGTTTTACTCATGTGATTTGAGTGTTTAATGTGATCATCTATATATGCCTTGTAAATTAGTTTCGAACAGGGGGCCCTCCCCGCCCCCTACATCTGCCAATGAAATAACCTTCTTTCTCTTTAAAAAGTAGATTTAGGTATGATGTTATCTCTCTGTCAGTCTCTCATACAGAGAGCGCTACGCTACTCTCCGCGTTTCCCCTCTGGTATCGACTCGAAGCTGTTTTTACAAGATTCGAGTAAAACTTGGGGAAATCCCATTTAATGGTATAAGTGACTTACATCAACGGGACAAATACCACCCGCGGCAACAAAGTTCGAAGTATGGCAAAGACCAAAGTAAGGGTCACGAGGTTAATTTTTTTGCCACAAGAAATACACGTGTAGTATGAAGGCCTCATCTCTGTTGGTTCAAAAATTATGGCTAAGGTAAAGTTATTCAAAAATAGACCAAAATTTTTGGAACCGACAGACAGTTCTTGCCACAAGGAATACAAATGTGTAGTATAAAGTCCCCTAGTCTTTTTTTTTTTTCAAAAGTTATGGCTAAGGTAAAAGTATTTCAAAAGTATGTCAAGGTCAAGGTCACGGGGTCAAAAATTTTGGTACCAACAGAAAGGTCTTGCAACAAGAAATACACATGTGTAGTATGAAGACCCCATCCCATTTGGATCAAAGGTTATGGCCAAGGATAAAGTTTTACAAAAGTAGGTCAAACGCCAAGGTCAAGGTCATGGGGCCAAAAATTTTGGTTCCGACAGAAAGGTCTTGTAACACGAAATGCACATGTGCAGTATAAAGGCCCCATCTCTTTTGGTTCAAAAGTTATGGCCAGGATTAAAGTTATCTGGACAGACAGACATACAGGCAGACTGACAAACTGAAAGACAGGCAGACGGGACAAGGTGATTCAGATATAACTCCCCCCCCCCCTCCGCCAAAAGAAAACTTCTTTTGCAAGGATATAATTAACCTTTTAATAGAAAAGCTTTTACATTTGGTACACCATGTAAGTCACTTATAACAGTAAATGGGATTTTCCCCAGTTTTACAAGAATCTTGTGAAAACAGCTTCGTGCCACTGACAGAGGGGAAAAACAGAGAGTAGTGTAGCGCCCTTTGTATGAGAGATTGATCTGTGTGTCTTGTCAGGCATTTCGTCAATTCGGGTGTGCGTCGGTTGGCTTTTTTTTTTTGATTGGTGTTTTACGTCGCTTTCAACAATATTTCAGTTATATCGCGACATGGAAGCAGGAGGTTACCAACCTCTTAAACATAGTGGCGCAACCCGGGAATCTGTCGGCTACGCATCTCTACGTATGAATGATGCTATGTGTGGCTATCATCTCTATGTATGAATGATGCTATGTGTGAAAAGCATCTCTATGTATGAATGATGTTATGTGTGGCAAGCATCTCTGTTTGAAAGATGGTATGTGTGGCTAGCATCTATATGTATGAATGATGCTATGTGTGGCTAGCATCTCTATGTTTGAAAGATGCTATGTGTGGCTAGCATCTCTATGTATGAATGATGCTATGTGTGGCTAGCATCTCTATGTATGAATGATGCTATGTGTGGCTAGCATCTCTATGTATGAATGATGTTATGTATGGCTAGCATCTCTGTATGAATGATGCTATGTGTGGCTAGCATCTCTATGTATGAATGATGTTATTCGGGTTAGCATCTTTATATAAATGATGCTATGTGTGGCTAGCACCTCTATGTATCTCTGTGTATGAATGATGCTATGTGTGGCTACGCATCTCTATGAATGATGCTATGTGTGGAAAGCCAAACAGGATACGCTTCTTCATCCTGGACCCCTGGGACCACTTATTCAAAACTTTAACCACTAGTTAAGCTAACCAATGGTTAGTTTGAGAGCCAATTAATTTAATTAATAAGATTTCAGTTTAAATTTCTAACTTACCGTGCTGGTTTCATATACTATTAATGAGTACACAGACAATGACTTTAAGTTTTCTTATTTCAAAGATACAGTCAGATGAACTTTAACCATCGATTAGCCTAATCTCTAGTGTCCAGGGGTCCATGAATGTCAGCATAAGAGATTTGAGTCGAAATTCATCGGTGGATCTAGAAATTTTTGAAAGGTGGATTTGCAGCTTCCCTTGACTAATGTTTTGCACTATTCGGTCCTGAAAGAGGGGTTATAAACCTAAAAATGTTCGAAAACGACATTTTTTGGTAAAATTTTTCTGTGCAAAAGGGGGAGGGGTTGCAACCCCTGCAACCCTCCCCCCTTCCTCTAAATCCGCCCATGAGTTCTGTAGTGATATTTCACATTTTCACATTTTACCTATGATGGTACCTCGGTAACATTGATATTAGACCCGGTGTAGCTCAATTGGTTATGTGCTTGGCTCCGGATTCAGATCCCGACGATGACAAGTCGGTGTTCTGTTCTCTAGACTAGACATTGAGGAGATCTCTCACTGTTTCGGGCGAATCTTTTGCATACATCTGTGCATTGTATCACACAGCTGCCGTCATTGTGTCTCACACAGATACCGTCACCGTGTCTCACACAGATGCCGTCACCATGTCTCACACAGATGCCGTCACCATGTCTCACACAAATGATGTCACCATGTCTCACACAGATGCCGTCACCATGTCTCACATAAATGATGTCACCATGTCTCACATGCCGTCATCATGTTCTACACAGATGCTGTCACCATTTCTGCGCAATAATCTTAGTGTGACGTTAAACATATCAGTAACAACAAACTCAGAGAAATTCCACTCTTAACATTCTGATAATCTGTCTCTTTTTATTTTAGGAAGCAGAGTTACCGGACATGGATTGGACACCATACTACGAAGGAGAGGTGCGCGCCAAGAAAGGTTCCTACGACCCTGTACATTAATGTTTTTCTTTTGTTCTATTGTAATGTAATTAAAGCGATATCTTAAAGAATAAGTATATCATGCAAAGTTAAATTTTAAGCTATATAACTTCTTATTTCTGTATATCTATTTATAACAGTTCCAGCAAGTTATCAGTTTGAATGTTAGCGCTCGTTCAAAGGTAAAATAAGAATGCATCATTATTTGTTAAAACAAAAATTGTTATACATATAGAATATTTAAATTAAAGGTGTTGTTTAAGTTCTATTTAGTGTTAGTTATTGATAACCTTGTCACTCATCGTATTCATACTAGAACATCCCATTTGAATAAGGTCGACATTTCAGTAATGGTATCACCGTAACTTGCGATAACACACTTTATTTTAAAACTGTCAGAGTAGTTTCCCTTTTCAAAGGGAAGCTATACCTTAACACCACAAGGCATGATTTTTTATTTACGGCGTCTATTATTGCACGGAGTCTCGTTTTTTCCGACTCATCCGAGAAACAGGACACCGACAAATCATCGGTGGGATTCGACCTCGGGACTTTTCAGTCATGACCCTAACACCCCATCTACTGAGCATGAGCTACGGCGGCTCACTGCCGGATTCAGAAATGGGCACCTTTCTTGATATTTCTCGTTGTTAAGTCTTCACATTTCAGAATCTGACCTTTCTATAAAAATTTCTAAAATGGACCTCCTTTGGATTCGCGCCTGGTTACAGAAGTCAATAATCATTTGTTGTTAATTTTAATAAGAAAATCCAACAGAACGAATCTTTTTAATGCCCATAGATTCAATAATTCGATGACAAATTTATTATATGGCCTGTTTGTCTGCAACACTTTCATTCTAATAGAACTTGAAAGAATTGGTGACGGTTCTATAATACTGCTGGCTTGCTAGCCGATACCTTCATAACAAAATCTTGACCCTCGACCATTGATAACAACGTTTGATATGGGGGCTTTGACTTTTCACCTCGAAAAAAAAAAAAATAGAAAAAGAACACATTCACAATTGGCCGTTGCCTTTGAATGGTTAGACAAAATGCTTTGATATTTCACGTAGATAATACGTGTGGCAATATTCTTCCATAAATACCAAATCTGAAAACCTACCGACAATAACCATCACTTTTAAAGATTTTGCTGCCGTAAGAAGTTTCTATTTGCCCTTTATGTTATCGGTTTCATTTTTTCTCGAAATCGTACATAATAAGGAAGCAACCATTTGATGATAATGGGAGGAGAAGACTTTTGTGAGCCAGAAAAATCATTTTTGCCCATTTTCAGAGCCGTAAATTGTTTATTCTCCAATAATCAGAGCCGAATTATTTATCTTGCCACTTATCTAGCATACGTAGGGGCAGAAAACTTATTTTTCTTACATTGGGAACTGGATTTTTTTTTCTTGCAAAGTCTTCCTGTCCCCTCTTTCAAAAATTAAATGGTTGCTCCTTAAAGGTACAAAATATATCTTGTCTGTTTCCTTTCCTTCAAACAAATAAATAACAACACAAGAAATCAATTTACATAGTGTATTATGCACAATATTAGATAGACTAATGCTTACAAGGCAGGTTACATAGGGTGCGCTGGAAAATGTGTACTGAACAAGATTGTGCTAAACAATAGAAGAATGGTTCTCGATACTGACAAACTTCCGATTTACTGTGGCATGTGACGTCACCAGCATCTAATCACCAGGTCTGTTTATCATGTGTTCTAGTGTTTTGTAGAGTTCACTTGCAACTTACTTCTGTGTTGCTTTATACTGTATAAATTACAATTTTCGAACACTCCATTTCCTCAGTGAACTTTGGTAAGGCATGCAAGATGAAAATACAATCAGATACACATTAGGTCTACGATTTTATTCCTTTGAGTACCTTGTTTATTTTATATCATGTTTTCAGAATCATTTTAAAATTTGATGATTATCTGACACTCTCTAACTTCTAAGAGAAAATGTTGTTCAAACAGGGCAGACTTGATACTCAGTCCATCGTCATTAATATTCACGTTTTGTTTCTTCATCTAAAACTCAACGACCTCGAACACTCAAAATTTTTGAGTGAATAAAGTGTGAACTGTTTACTTGCAAAATGAAACCGGAGAGACTAGCTTATCATGTGAGCAAATGAAACCGGAAAGATTTGTCAGACCATTCTATATTATTATTGTTACAAAGTAAAGATGTGATTGCTTTGTACAACATAATAAATACATGTATATCATTTGTAAACACAAACTGACTTAACATTTAAAAATTCATAACAAATGAAAGAACTTCATACTGCAACAAAATGCGATTACATGAAAATATATGTCTGCGCTAATTTAATAAATTGAGCATATAGGATGAAAAGGTAGGTAGGGTCTGTGCAAAAGGGGAAAGGGAAATGGGGTGAGAAACTGAGCTTGTTATAGTGCTTAATGCACCAACAAGCCATGGTCCCTGTATAGCACTATACAGTGTTAAGAATGTAAATGAAAATGCATTTTTATATGTATTTTGTATATACAACAAGTACATACCTCACAAAGAGTGGCAAATTTTGGATAAAAAAGTGGGGTTGAAAATCAGACTGTAAAAGCAGGCCTTGGCTGTTTGAAAAAATGAATAAGACTTTTTGGAAATGCCTTTCCCCTTTAGTTTGAAGGGATGAGGGGGCATTTTGTTCTACAGCAAACCTTCAGAAATACATGTACATCTTTAGGATCTGTTGTATAAAAAACGATAATAATATCTGACTGAAGCACTGGTATTATATATATATATATATGATACCAATTTAAAGAAAAGGTAAAAAATTGCATAGATTTACCAAGGCCATAAGAAATATGAATAAAAAGGTGAATAATTACATCGTGAAAGATACACATCGCAGTTAATAAACCACAAAAATTTCCGATTTTATTCGAAAAATGATGTCTGAAAGATAATGAACACAATCTTTGTAAATTTTCAGCTTTTACATTAGATACATTTCGTTGTTAGAGTAAATGCTCTTTTTCTTTACAATGTCTTTGACATTTTTTTCCTGTGACGACATTTTGTTATTATGAATCTGATTCACTATGTACCAAATAGATTGATTGTGCTCGACAACACCTGGGTATATTTATGAACATTTAAACGAATAAAGTACAAATTTACAGAAAACATACAATGACGTTCATCTGAGGAACAAATCATTTGATGACTTTACAAGAAATGAAAATAAATAAATGTTGCCGAAAAAAGTTAAAATCTGTATCAAAGCCTCTACTTATACACTATAAATACATATGTATTTAGCCTGCCTTCAGATTGTATTTGTCTATATATATACTACATATATACAAATATTTATAATTTTACACAATACATAATATTAGAAAATACCCCCAGCAAGTATGACTAGAATGTTAAACTGGATATTCAAGGAGGATAACTCTGATATATAATCCTTCCTTAATTGGAAGATAACTCTTGTCTTAGATCATCCCTTAACGGAATTACAACACTTCAATAGAAAAGGGAAACTCATTTCTTGTATAACAAATTTACTTTCAAGAGCAGACAACTCTTACTTATGATAATCCTTCTTACATCTCGTCATGTTACAAGACATCTACAGACATAGCAATGAAGGATAACCCAGATTTGTAGGGAAAAAGAAAACTCCGTGATAATTTTATACCTGTTTTGACAGACTTTCAATCTGCTTTTTCATCCATTTACTAAAAACCTAAATCTTGCATGTTCCCTTCCTCAGACCTTTTACCGACTGACTCCCTTTCTGACCCCTAAGCAGACTGACTTCCATGCTCCTTACCATTAGTTGATAGGCTTCAGTTCTCTGACAGCCTTACTGGCTCCCTTCTCTTGTCTACCCTGCTAGGGTCATTGATCCTGATGCTTTACCACAGGAACTGATTAGAAGAAGGGGAGGGGGTGATAATTGTTGTTTAAAAGGGCTCTACTGATAGTTTTGAATTATTTGTACCTAAGAAATGTTGCTATGTCTAAGATGTGTCTTTGACAAGCCTTGAATATACCATTATATGAAATTCTATCCAAATTGGTGTCCCCTTGCAATATTATTTCCATACTCTACACCATGCATAATGTAAACTCTATCTAGACTGTTTATCTTATCATGTCATTTTATCCAAATTCTGTATCGGTCATTGCCTAACTTCTGCCCAGACTCCATATAGGCACATTTTTATTGAAAATTCTATCCAGAATCCATATGGGCACTATGTAAAATTCTATCCAGGCTCCTTTGACTATGCAATATAAGATACTTTCCAGACTCTGTATTGATGTTATGTAAATTCTATCGAGACTCTAAGCATGTCTCTGACTCACTCATTGTGTAAGATGATCTTTTCCTGATGTAGATAGGAGGTGATGATAGGAAATGATGTTTCTATGACAATTATGTGGGATCACATGATCAGCTCAACACACAACAATGATGTTGTTCTCTAGTCCATCATCGGCAACCTTAACAGGCTAAAAATAGAAATAATATATTCTGATACATACATAGACAATAAGTGGATCAATTCTCCGAATGGAGCATAATCCAAAATGAACTGCTTTAAGGTCTTAGTTGCATGGGTTTATATATTTTTGTTTGAAGATGTCATTGTATTGCGTTTTCATAGAATTCTGTTCAGTAAATTTTTGTCAATTACTTCCCAAGCTGGATTTTCCTTGGGTGCAATTAAACCATATGAAATCAGGCTGTGTTAAAAATAGACTTTAAATTCTAGGGAGGTCTGTAATGCATGTGCAAGACTGTGGAACAAAATTAATGTATATATGCACAGTCAGGTATGAAAGGGGATAAAGTGAAGTAAATGAAGCCTAAAAGACACCCTTGCACCTGTCATTTGATAACTTTTCATTTTACTGATCAAAAGTGATCACTTTAATTAATTTGAATATTAATATTGTATAAAAAGTAAACTTTTCTTCTTGACACACCTTTTGTAATGGCAGATTTGTGGAATCATACAATTTCTTCTTCATAGTTACATTATACAGATGATTTCCGATAAATAGAATCTATTGTTAGGGTATGGTAATGATAAAGAAATCCACTAACACGCAAGTGTCAAATGAACTTAATCCATGCCTAGGCTTAACTGCCAAGACATGGACAAGTTAATGTAATAGGAAGGTTTGTGAATTACTTATTACCCTTGACCCTAAAGATTGATTTTTTTCTCCCTTTCCCTTCTTTTCAATGAACCGGTTCTTCTTGTTTTTTCATCTGGACGAAAGTAAAAACTTTATGCCCCCCCCCCCTCACAAATGCTCATGTAACGTCATAGACACTGCAGCATTATGGCATCATGAAATAATCAGTACATGTCCCGTATCATCTTCCTTACTGATACCAAGCAAATCGGTCCCTGTGATAACTCTGTGAATATGGGAGACAAATACGGAAAGCAGGCATAAAAACTAGCTGATATGTAACGATCATAATCAAAAATGATCTAAGTTTTGAAGTATTAAAAATAAAGAATAAGATTTCTTACGTTTTTCTTGTTGATAAGCCATTTGTCATCGACCAAAAATTTGTACAAGTGCTCTCCCTTTGGTAGGTCTAGTGTGACCATAAATACGTTTTCGCCGCTGAAAACAAAAAACAAGTTAACAATGAAATTTAAGGTCACTCAGTAAAAAAAAGGGCAAAAAAAAGTAACAAGAAAATAAAATAATTCAAAGTCATTCTACTTTCTTTCGTTTCAACTAAATATCATGTATTGAATAGGATTATCTTTCTTGAATTTTTTTTTTTTCGCAGGAGAGAAAGCTTCCCTTATTGGTAGCATACTTCAGAAAATGAATTTTACTGGCATATTTCCCGGTGTATCAGACTTTGCCCCAAGTAGTTCTATCTTACAATCCACTTAAGACCTTGGTATCGAGCTTGACCTACTTTTTCTTGAGAGGCACTTGATCCTTCCAGTCGTTGAATGACCCAGTAACAAGAACAGTTTCTCCATCTTCTTCCCAGCGGAATTCTGTTGCAACAGTCTCACTCTACAATGATAAAAAAGAAGGGAGTTAAAGACAAAATTTGATAAAGAATATGCAAATTAAATAGGCAGCTTCAATTTGTGAGAATTAATGTAATGAAGAAAATAATTAGATGTTCATTTCTTTGGTGACTTACCATAAAATGTAACTCCATTTTGCTATTGATCCAGACTTTAAAAATATTATTTGATTCTAGTAAAATCCAAAACAGGTCCATGTTTTGTGAATATTCACAATCTGTGGTCAATTCTATTGAAGGCCATATTTTGCAGCTAGTGACCTATTCTATATTTTTTTTCTATCTGAATTGCATTAGAACAAGGTCCACATTATCACCTGCTGTAAAGTAACTTAATTCTAATTCAATTAAATGTACCTCTAATACCAGTATCAGTTTTGAATTCAATGAATTGGCTACACTGCTATTTTAAGGCTCTTTAATTCAGAAACACAGTCTTTCCCTACAGTCTGCAATTTCCTGAACAGAATTAATGAATGAATTAAAGATCTTAAGTTCTGTTCAAGAGCTTTTCCCCCTTTTTTCCTCTGCCTCTTTCCCTGAATATGCTAAAGTTTAAACACATTTTGTATCATACTATTTCTTTTATCATTTTCTCTTTTTCCAAACATTGTCGAAGCTGGTGTGGCCTAGTGGATAAGGTGCTTGGCTCGTGACCAGGAGGTCTCTGGTTCGACTTCCGCACTGGGCGCACCGGTGTTCTGTCTTTCGGATAAGACAGTGAAAACCAAGGTCCCGTGGCACGTAATAATCCCTCACTGCTTCGGGTGGGTCTATGCCCATGCATAAGGCAGATGCCGTCACCATATACGTGAAATAATCGTGGAGTGACGTAAAACAATATTCAATCAATCAATCAATCAAAACATTGTCGAATTCTGAAATTGAAAAAAAATAGATGTGAAACACCTCCATATCTACCTCCTTCCTTTCTTTGTGTCTACATATTACTATAAATTGCCATACCTGCACATCTCCATTTTCTACTGGTTTGTCTTCCACTGCTGGCTCAGTTGTCTCCTCCTTGGGAGGTTCTGTGACTGGCTGTTCTGGAGGGGTATCCTCCTCCTCCTGCGCAATCATAGATAGCAAAGTTCAAATATTGAATACCTCACTCACCTATGGTAAAAGCTCATATCTCTAATATGACTTGAAAACAATTATAGTTTACATTATGTAAATAACTTTGCTTTGGTAAATAAAGCATACTATAGAAAAGAACGTTTTTTTTTTTCAATTATTCCTTGATATGCTGATTATTCAATTTAATGAATAATTTTTTCAACATTGACATATTTAGTGGTTGGGGGAGCTAGGGGCTATCCCAACCCTTTTTTGACTGATTAAACACTTATATCAAATTTCAAATTTAATCTCCACTCAGGCAACCGAAAATATATTGCAAAGTTTTTGCCCTTAACTCCTCCCTTACCATCGATTTGCTTATTTTACCCTTGTAAAAACAAGTGGAAAAATTGAAAGTGCACATAAATGTACATGTACGTGTGCAGCTGAAAATTTGGAATTAAGCCAACAAATAGTATCAAGAGTGACCTTTTAAAACAAAATATAATATGTTATTATTCTGAAAATTTCATAAACCACTTATTATCTTTAATTGCCAAGGCTTGTTTATCGCAAGTGCTCGCTCATTGCAGGTGCCCGTCCACCATTGCTAACACTATGCGCTGCATTCATACCCACATGCAGGTCTTATAAATGTGTACACCTTCTATGCCATGCAAATGATGAAATAGATGAATCAATGTAATTTTAATTAGCTAAAATAATGTTTTATGAATTAGAAAATACAGTACATTCTTAACACATTAATGTAATATACGAATATATATTAAGTCAATACACAAAACACGTGGGCGTACAAGCCTTTTACTTCACCGTATAATACTCATGAAACGACAAAAAGAAAACAGACACAATTATTGACACCGATATCTTACCTTCTTTTCCTCCACTACCGCCTCTTCTTTCTCTTGAATTTCCTCTGTTTTCTGTTCCGCTGACGTTTCCGGTTTTGCTTCATCCGCTTCTGCCGGTTTCTCCTCTTCCTTTTTTTCTTTAACTTCCTCGGGTTCTTTCGAGACTTCCGATTGGTCGGCATTTGTTTCTTCTGATTGTTCAGGCTTACTGTCTACTGATTGGTCGGGTTTAGCCTCTTCTGATGGGTCAGGCTTTGTGTCTTCCGATTGGTCAGATTTCGCTTCTTCTACGTTAGGTTCTTCTGTTTTTGCATCATCTGATTTTTCTGTTTGTACATTGTCCGTTTGTTTCACATCCTCTGTTTTCTCACTATCTAAAACAGTGTCATTTGTTTCTAATTTTGGTTCACTAACTTCAGAAGATGGTTGTCCGTTAACCGTTTCCTTTTCTTCATTTGCAGGTACTTTGGCTTCCTCTGCCTTTGTTTCTTCGGGCGTTACCTCCGCGGGTTTTGTTTCCTCGGTCTTTTCACTTGATTCCTCCTATTATAAATTTCATTATTAATGAACATTTTAAGTCTTCATTTTCATTTAGGAAGGGGCATTCTAATGCTACATATCTATACACTGCAGATATATTTTCAAGAGAAAAGCTTAAGCGTTTCTAAGTACGTAAAGAATACGAAAAAGAAGAGAAAATAGCTTATATCATAGCTATACTCTAGGTAGAAATCCTTGTGATAAAATCTGACAATTTAATATTCGAAAAAGTATTTTCCGTTTATATAAATTGCATAGTTATCGAAAATAATGAAATTATCTTATCATGAAAAGTCTACAACTAGAAAACCTGAGAGCTTAGTACATTATTTATAACGGTGCCGTCAGATGTTTCTTTTATCACACTGTCGGCAAGACCTTCATCAGCGGCTGAACTGTCATTGGTTTGATGTACTAATACTGTGTCTGTCGGCTCAACTTTATCTGTTGGTTCTGGGCATGGTTCCCCGCATGTTTCAGCATTTTCTTTTGTGGTTTCCTTTTCATCTGTTGTATTAAGATCGACCAAATTACTTGTACTTGTTTCCTCCAACACGGTTGTTGCATTATCTGCAGATTCCGGCAAGATGACTGGTTCACTTGGTTTGACGTCATCGGATGACGTAACAGTCTCCGATATTTGGACAGACTGGCCTAGATCTGAAGATACAGGATCTGTTTCGACCTTAGCTGACGGAACTTTATCGTTTGCGTTGCTTTCTGGACATATATTATCATTTGGCGATGAAACAGGTTGTATAACATCATTGTTCGACACCATGTCGGATGTATTGTCATTTAATTTGTTTGTATCAACTGAAACAGTTGTTGAGTTATCGGTGTTGCTTTCAGATTGGACAGAGGGCGCCACTGGTTCACTTGAAGATTGTTTCTGTTCATCAGATGATTGCACGAACTCATTTGAAGATTGTACAGGTTCACTGGGTGGTTGCTCATTTAAAGACTGTCCGGTCACAGGTTCAGAAACTGGTTCTACTTGTTCACTCTTGCACTGTGCTAAATCTTTAACCGGTTCTGTTCCATTTGAAGAAATTTCTCCCTTTGTGTCCGGCATTTCGTTGGTTTCTTTTTCTGTTGCGTTTGCAGATTCTCTCTCTGGTTTAGAAGATTTATCGCATTCTGCGTTCGGTTCCTCTTTGCCGCTTTCGTGTCCGGCCTATAGTTTATAGTAAAGTGACAACAACTGAGAAATGAAATGAATCGGTCTTGGCCATGAAGGGGAGCTAACTCTAATTTGACAAAAATAGTGATGATGGTGATTTTACTTCCTTCTTAGAATGCCATATATAATAGATTAGGTATTTAGAATGAAATTTTTAAGATTTATACAAGATGCAATCGCCATTCGTGACCAAGAAACCGTCGTATTAAGATGTCAAGAGAAACAAATGCTTTCAAGTAAATTTGGAGATTTTTTTGCCTTTCTTTTGTACCGTATTGGTTTTGTTTTCTTTGTTTTTTTTCCCATATATTTTCACAAAATTGGATGGATATCAAGTCATATCTAATATTCCATCACCTCTCAAATATTCAAAATGAGAAAACATTCTGTGATACTGTGTAATCCCTGAAGACGTCTGCGCATGTCGCAATTTTAAGTTACGTAACAGTTCTAAATGCAGAGAAACAGTTGTTTTCCTCGTTTTCTGCCGAAGAAACTGTGTTTGTAAAGCATTTATTATCTCTATGCTGAAAAAAGATCAGAGAGATAAACAAAACGACGGAAGAAAAAGAATCAAATAGAATATTTAGAATTGCATCACCAAGGAAATGAGATGTGAAAAGAAGAGGCTTCTTTCACCAAAAGTTTGCATGCGCAGATACTAAAATCTAAATGTTGCAGATTTGAGAGCAAAACAAAACTAAATTTAAGAACCATTACCAAAACTTCAATACCAATGTGACGAACCGGAAATAAAGTGACGAAACCTTTACCAAACAACGATTTTAAATTATGAATATTTTGCAATTGTAAACTAAGTGAATCAATTGAGATGTACGTACAACATCCAATTCTTCAGAGTGACATTCGAACATGCACTTTATCCTGTTACCCCTTAACAATGCACTTACCTTTTTGTCAGGTTCTTTTCCGTCGTCCGCTCCTTCTCCCCCGCCTTTTTCATCTTTATTTTCATTAGTTTCCGCAGGTTTGTCGTCTGCAGGTTTTTCGGCCGATGCGCCATCTACCGGTTTGTCCTCGACCTTTCCATTGGTTTGCTTTTCAGTTGCTTCTTCCTCGGTCTTATTTTTCTTCTTCTGTTTTCCACTTTTATTTCCCATGATGCACTAATTTATGGTTTCCTTAAAGATTATCTGAAATAACATGAAATTTCTCCATCAGTTTCAGCAACACCATTTAAACTAATATTTATAGAAAGATTAAATTTCGGGTCAGGAATTCCAGTGAATGTTGAAATTTGAACAAGAAACAAGAACAAAATATCTTATGCAATATACCCTCTAAAACTGTGTTCAGTTTTCGAAATGTCTCAAACCCTGTAAATCCGTTTAATAATCTTTTGTATACTTTTATACGAGTGGTGTTGACGGTGGTAAGAAATAAGAACACATTTTGAAATAGAAAAAAAATAAACAAGTAGTGTCTTAAGGTAAATCCCGTCCTTGGGAAGAGATGAAGAAATGGATCTCAAAATAATTTAGGATCAATGTCATTCCCATGCATACAATGTGTATGACAGTAGCTTACGTGAACTATCACACGGATACAATAGGGTGATGAATAATGTCAGGGCGAAAGGGGGAGAACAAAATTACGAGAAGCGTTATAGGCATACAGCATTATGTATGTAGTAGACAGGGTCGTGTCTCAATCTGTATTAATAAAGCTGAATAAACATATTGTGTCTGAGTAAGTTCCCGTTTACTATGTAAATACGACGTTAACATTATGAAAAGGGTCTATAAATCAGAATACGCTCTCTCTGAAACCGCATCTGAAACTGCTGAAATTATTTACGTGTTTGTTTATTATAATCTGGTCGTTTATTGGTTTGTTTGTTGCCACACAAGGATTATTTTACCTATGCGGTCTAGGCCCAATTTTAAGTGGTGATGGAAACCGGAGTCCATGGCTACAACAACCTACCTTCAGAAATCACTATGAAAGACCTTGGTTCGAATCCATGCTTAACCCAGAAAACAAGCTATGTACAGTAACTTCCCTCTCAGCGCATTTCACACACTCAAACTCTTTGGGCCAAACTAAATTCTTAGTATAGTGAACTTGCTTAATAGTACTCTCTCAGCGCATTTCACACACTCAAACTCTTTGGGCCAAACTAAATTCTTAGTATAGTGAACTTGCTTAATAGTACCCGTATGGTGTGAACAGGTTACGCCACTGACATAGTGTAGGCTTGACGAATGGTTATCTAAACTGTAATACGTTTAGTATGGAAGACAGTCTATCACAGAGGCCATACTGAGGAGGTAATGTCCCCGTGTGACGGGTGGGGGTCACCGTTCCCCTTTCAGAGGTTAATCGAGGTAATGACTGGGATAGCCTTCCCTACCATAGGCGGAACCATATAAAGACCTGGGTGCATCGAAGTACTATGTAGTATAAAAAATTCATTCATCATAAAATGTGGATCGCACTTTCTAGATTACTATTTTCTTAAATCTAAGTTCATATTTTTTAAGAAATCGACTATCTGGACGACAGATGCTTGTGGGAGACTACAAAAAACCCTAAAAACAAACAAAAACAATAAACAGAAGAATTCTGAGAGTATTGCTAAAGCAATAACTTGCAAGCATGACCAAGAATAGTGCGGAAAACTGATTTTGAACAAAGGGGAATAACTCTGGAAAAATAGGTCAACCGTGACCAAAGTAGAGCTTGATCTGTAACTCCTCATGGGTTTGCTACCAAGTTTCATCTTGATATCTGTAAGAATGGATAAAATAAGTCTGGAAAACCAGCGTGATAGACATTGCAAAGCCAAGGTATACTTCTCTACGCGTCAGAATACCTTGACTTTGCGAAAATGCAAGACTGACAGACAGACTGACAGAGTGAAAACTTAGAGTCCCCTCCGGTTTCACTGGTGGGAACTAAAAACGTGACTAAATAATCCACAAATGTACACGCACACACGCACGCACACACACACACACACACACACACACACACACACAAAATCGCGTCAGTCAAACTTCCCAAACGTATACGCACACACACACCCACCCACACACACACACACACACACACAGACACACACACACACACACACACACAATGAAACTTCTTTGCTCTGTGATAACCGTTTTCACCGCTGATCAAATATGATCTGCAGCATCATATCTACAGCGACCGTCTGTTACATAATCTTTCTACATTTTACGATCATCTACACACGTGATATAGTCCTATGCTAAACCAGCTGTGGTGAATATTAAGTATCATAAACTAAGGTTGCCTTGAAAAAAACCTCTCTTCACTACATAATTTTAAATCAGCAACAAGGAAACTGTAATTAATTTCCCCTTCTCGTAATTAAGAATCTTCATTTCGGAAATTTAATATCGCTAAGAACATCAAATGATGCACTAATTAAAATAACGTGTCAAATAATTCGTGAATGCAGGTGCGGATCCAGAAATTTTGTTGAGAAGGAATGTTTGTTTTTGAGGAATGATTCTTACCATGTAAATTTTCCTAATACATTGTGAAAATTTCCGAGGAAAGTCATTTTGGCTAAATCTTTCAGAGAGGAAGCGGGGGGGGGGTTCTGAATCGGTACCCCCATACAGCTGTTAGATGTGCCCTTGCCGGCCACGGTATGTGTAAGAAAAACGTACAAACAAAAACATCTTTTGATGTTCCCATATAATCAGTCCTACATATGCCATCTGTGATAGAAATGTGACTACTGCAAGCAGTGACGAAATATGATCCAGATTCAAGCGAACAAATGTCAAATTACCAGTTGCCATGGAAACTGAATGGAAAGTAAGGGATCTATCAATAAGTCCCTGCTCCATTTCTCTTAAAACATGTGTTTATAAACACGATACATAATGGTTGTTCCTCTGGGGATGGCAGTCGATTGTACTCGTAAACCATTGTCCAATAGAAAGAGATTCCTTCTTGATGTATATCGAAAACTCCATCATTTTTCGTTTACTAGAATGCTGTAATTAATTCTTGTCAGGCGCGGTTCCACAAACGGAAATGATGCAGTATCAATTCGTATATTCTCTATGACTAAGTAAGGTTAATTATTCTAAAAATTGGTATCCCCTTTCAAAATAAATACTTCTCAAAGGTGTTCAATCATTTCATATGGTATAGGCTTAAAACAAAAAGTATCCCCAAAGTTTTTCCTTCTCTCTCAGGACAAATCTGGACTCCTTTTCCTCAGTTTTGGAACTGCGCATGCTTCGCCCTGTATATAGGTATAAAACATGCCACATGCAACATCTGATCTTGTTATTAAGAAAAAAATGCAATGGTATGTCCTGCTTTGCTGTCAGAACTATAACATTTCAGCTGACTTAAGTATACATACAAAGTATACAGATATACAAAGCTGCAAATCCAGGGATACATGTTATGGATAACAACTGGTGCAAGTCTGTGGCTGAACTCTATTTTTAGAGAAAAAAAAGGAGGGGCATGAAATGAATCACGGATATTTGAACGTTTAAAACCTTAAGTCGTCTTGTGAACACCAATGGGTGAAAAAGAAGGGGGGGGGGCGGATCTCTCACTTTTATTCTTAATCAAGAACTGCAATTATTCTTTCAAACTTCTTAAATATCTCCTTAAGTCTCTTTATTTCTGTTTCTGTCGAAATTAGCTATAATGCTCATCTTACAAACCCTGGTCTTCCCCCGTTATTGAGGGGCAGGCGTGGTGTAGTGGTTAAGCGCTTGGCTTGCGGCGCCGACGAACCGGGTTCGATACCCGGGTTGCGCCACTATGTTAAAGAGGTTAGTAACCTCCTGCTTCCATGTCGCAATATAACTAAAAAATTGTTGAAAGCGACGTAAAACACCAATTAACCAACCAACAACCAACCCCGTTATTCCTGCTGATGTTACCCATATTATCTTAGGGATAATGATTAATGATATTTTACCACCCACCCTCCTTTTTTGTCTAGATCATACATCATCTGTATTTGTAATATCTCTCATACATCAAATCACTAATTCTATGACATATGGTGTCCACATATAATGAGAAAGCTCATATAGCTGTTTACTTTTGTCTAAAGGTCACGATCCGGTCAATAAAAACACATGTCAACAGAAATAAATACACAATGCAAGCCTACCTTATAACACAGGGGCAGAGCCAGAAATGTAGACAAAAAAAGGGGGGGAGTAACCATGAGGCTAACTAAGTGAAAAATAAGAAGACGATTTATGATTCATTAAGTGCAATATTCTGATAAATCTTGTATACTAAGGAGAAGAGATGGACATTTTAGACTCCTTTATGAATTAGTATGTATGATTGATTCTTGTTTTACTTCACACAATGATGACATATGGTGACATCTGTCTGATACAAAGCATTAAAATTAAGAACTATGCAACGGACCCACAGGATGTAAATAGGAGGGAACTTTTGTGTGCCATGCCTACCTTGACACGATACCTCGGTTTTCGTTGTCTCATAGTCATAACTCTCATCCGAAAGACAGACCATCGGCGGGACTCGAACCCAGAACCTCTCGGACTTCAATCAAGCAGCTAAACGAATGTACCTCATTCGCTCTTCTGAATTCGTTACTTGTAGAAGAGTCCATGATTTTAAAAAACATGAACGCCAGGGAGAAAAGAAGTAGATTATCATTATTTTATGGCATTTGTGATGTACACTGAATGACTATGGCTGTGGAGATCAGAAGTTTGACTTCCTGAAACCATTTCTAAATCACGAAAACAGAGGAAATACTGTACGGCCACAGGTCCTTAAAATTCCACACTAAAGGATGTCCAGCAAAACTGCCAATATTTATATAAAGTCCAGCAGTGCATCCTCTCGTTTTATAGGCATAAGGCTATCATGATTTTATGATATTCGTGATGTATACTGATTGACTAGGGTTGTAGCGATAGAAACCCGACTTCCTGAAACCATTTCTGACTCCGTCGCTATAAAAGTGGGGCAAAACTGTACCGAGGCGGGTGCTTGAATTTCTACTAAAAGAACTCTAACAAAACTGGCACTATAGAATTAATGTTGATATATTCTACAAATTATTTACTATTGTTATGATGCTATTTATAGCGATTTGAACATGCCCTCAGGAAAAAAGAGTTTGGTTGCTTGGTTTGTTTGTTGACTGGTGTATTGCGTCGCGTTCAACAATTTTTCAGTTATATCGCGACATGGAAGCAGGAGGTAACCAACTTCTTTAACATAGTGGCACAATCCGGGAATCGAACCCGGGGTCCAGCGCCATAAACTGAGAATATACTTAAGTCAAAAATTTCAATTTAATTTATTCCATTATCAAACGTTCAAATAAATTTTAATGTAGAATGGTTTAATTTTATTTATCAGTAGAATAAAACTAAATAAAATCCAAATCCCAGTTATTAATTCATTGATGACAGAGGTATATGAATTTTTGATATTCTCGGCGCCGCACACCAAGCGCTTAACCACTACACCAAGCCTGTCCCTAGAATAGAGTATGGAAAAATATATAGCAATACATGTATGTTGTATGCCTGAGTGTGTCCTGAGGCTGAAATGTTGTCGCATGAATACATACTGCAACACCTGAGAGTGAGGTCATAGGGGTCAAGATATGTATTGATAAATTATTGAGATTGGCGAATGCAATTTTTTCTGCAAAAGAAGAAACGGCATTTCTTATGTTATATAACAACATACATACATCTCGGGGCAAAAATCTCATGAAAAAATAAACGCTGGGATTTTCGCAGGTTTTTTTGTTTTTGATTTACAAATAAAACAACAGAAAAAATAACTGTAGTCTAAGGTCTTTTTTACAGTCCAGTAATATATCCTCTCGTGTTAAATACGCATTTTCTAAGTCAACATAAAGCAGAAATATATGTGATAGCAATATTACCAGTCCTGCAATGCGTAGCTATAGATTTGCAAAACAACTAGAGTAATTTTCATAGTCTCTTCTGATCGATCAGTTTGTATTGATCTGAATGCAGACGCATATGTTCTAATTTAACCTCTGGTATGTAAATAAATAAAAATGACTAAGGCATTATGAGTAACATCTGACATGTATATATACATGTATTTTCAAAGCTACGAGAAACTGCAAATAATTTATAATTAATCGGTATGCTAATACATATACTCCGATTGAGCTCCCGAGTAGGTAACTAGATAAATTTGTACGGCTAAGACATGAGAAAGTATTCCAATAGAAAGATAATTTTTTTTCCTGCGTATAAATCATGACTAATTCCTGAAAGAAAAAAGATTTTTTTCCGTTCCCAGATAAACTTTCCCGAGATTTATTGGTAATTTGCATGATGGAATCGTTCTGGTGAGTCGGTCGATTTGACATCAATAGAGTATTGACCAAAGGGTACGATACGATACAATCTCTGCTAGAGAGATTCATTGACTAAATGATGAGTAAATAATGACACATAAAGCCAGTCAGACGAGACAGGAGCAAACCGAGTGGGATCTTGAGGTCAGGGTGTAGAAAGACAGATGAAACAAGAATAATCCAGGGGAAACCTATGGATAGGGACACGGGATACACAAGTAGGGGCCTGAGGAAGGGGCAGGGACACATAAAGTCAGTCAGACAAGGCTGTAGCATTTCATGTATAGGAACTGAAAGTCAGGGTATATCAAGACAGATAGACTAAACAGGAATAATCCAGGGAAAACCTCGGGAGAAGGACATGGGATACAAAAGTAGTAGCCTGAGGGAGAGGCAAGGACATCATAAAGCTAGTCAGACAAGGCTGTAGTATTGTAGCATAGCAAGTATTGGACCTAGGCGATATTAATATAAAAAGCAAGTGAAACCCGGTGTGGGGTGAGTGGGGCCATATAACACAATCAGACGAGGAAGGATCAAACCAAGTAGGACCTAAGAGTCAGGGCATATAAGACAATAAGACAAGACAACAAGACAAGACAGAAGCAGATTGCTGGGATGTTCAGGGACATACAACACACTTGTAAGTACCTTGGGAGGAAGCTGGGGCACATAAAGCCAATCAGACGATCCATGTATAATATAGGCTGAACTTGATAAACGGGGGCACAAAAAGGCAGTTCGACGAGACAGAGATAATCAAAATCTGGGACACAGTCAGTTTCCAAGGTTGTGTCTGTGAGCATTCATACACGTGTATCCACATTCATCTTATTTGTATCATCAGTTGTTTAATTGTGTCGTCTGTGTATTTTTAATCCCGCATGGTGGGTGTGGAGGATCAAACAGGAGAGGTTCACTCCTCCAGGCCAAGTAGTCACACCTCCGATATGTGGGGATCCATGAATGCCCACCACAGCACTTTTGTGGTGAGTGCCACCATCACAAAGCACAAGTCACTTACCATCAAGAGAGTCAAGAACACAAAAGGCCGAACTTTGGGGTAAATCGGGCATAGTGAGAAAAACAACAATTAAAGTTCCGTTTGTTGTTTCATGTCATTATCAGATGTTCCACCTACATCATGGAGTACTACCTGTACATACTTTAAATTCTAGCTATGACCTACTGAACAGCGCCATGGCTGCGGGCGGCTAGGATCTTTAACCTGCCTATCCTTCTTAATAACAGCGACAGTGAGAGAACACTTTCATGCTACTGTATTTCATCCTTGACAGGGGTTCTGCTTTACTTTCAACTGCCAATACAGCATACAGTTTTATATCCATGCCAGGGCATTGTCCGAGTGGCGAGGTCGGCTCGAAATAAATAGTCGCAGACTCGATCTGTAACAGACTGTAGGCCACAGGCGCGGATCCAGAAATTTTGTCGAGAGGGGTCCATCCCCAATGTATTTTCCGAGAGGGGATCCACCCATGTTTTGAGTGTAAAATTACTTATTATACATATAAAAGAAAACAAGAAAAGTACTTTTCGCCGAATCTCAGGGTAGGTTCTGACCCCCGTCCACCCCTCTGGATCCGCGCATGGGCCATATCGAATGAATTCCGATGGCTGGGAGAAAGAAATGTTAGTACTGACATTTTGAAGACGCTACAGGGAGTGACGCCACTATAAAGATGAAGATGACCTAACACTAGTGCCGCCACTATAAAGATGAAGATGACCTAACACATCGCTGTTATCCCCTTAATTGGATCTGTTCGGATTTTCCTCTTCCTTGAACACTTACGATACTGTTCTTGTTCCTTTTCACGCCTCTAAAATCTCTCCCAAGTCGGATATAGAGGCGAAATGACGACAAATTAAACATACAAGGTACTCAAAGCGCCGTCTACGGGCACTTAATGTATCTAAGCAGATAGAACACAAAACCATGACGGTCTATTAATACAGATTAAGTGGTCCTAACAGCATAACAACGCCGGTGTTAGGTCATGTAATCCTGAACCCGAATCCAATTAATGCAATTTAAGTGAAAACTATGATAGAGTCCTGGTCGCTTTTACTGATAAGGAAGATCAATTGTGGGTGACGCAACATTCTAGTAAACCGACAAACAGCTTGGTCAGGAAGGCTTTCTTAGGATAATCAGCACGTAAAACATGGATAGGCGACAACCCAGCAGCTGTTTGCTCAATAGTTAAACTTAAAAACGTGTATGTTATGTCATTATACAACTTTACAGAGTTGAACGGTATTCCATCTTTTCAGAAGCGTAGTCACGTGGAAACACTGTGTCTTAGCCTCCCTTGATGTTATTATATAATCGTTTAGGTCATGTTTGTAATTTCTGAACAAATGATTGAAAACACATTCATGTACATTCCTCTTGTTTCATAGCAGAGTTGAACAGTATGTCAACCTTTTTTTTTCAAAGTGAGACATCTCTAAATCAAGAAGTTGTGCGATGTTCCATCTCTAGTTCAGAAAAGTCAATTTCATGTCATTTCTTATCCAGAAATTTGTCTTATCGATCAAAATATCCTCTTGAGTAACCCAACATGAGACTAACTAATATAAAAAATCATATCAGGATTATAAGAAAAATTGAACTGTCCGACATCATGAGCTTAGAAAGTTGAGCGACGTACCGTTATCGTTATTATTTAGTTTATGGAGGCGAGTGATTATTTCTAGGAAGAAGTTTGAATACCATCAAATATGGTTGAAAACTACAAAATCTTTAAAAAGTTGAACAGTATGAGGTATTACATTTTAGTAGAGGGTTGAACGGTATGAAGTCTTGCATTTAGAGAATAAAGAAGAATTAAATTTTGTATAAAGAGACTGTAAACAGCATGAAATCTTTCGCAAAGAAATTTGATATATATGAAATGTATCATGTAGCATTTGGTATTTAGACTCAATCGTAACAACTCGTCCATTTTCGTACGCAATTTTTTTGGTAAAAAAAAGTGGCGATGGTGTTCCGATTGATTTAGACTAAGAGAATGTAAAAATGCATTTTGAGAGTTGCGCATAATGGAATCTTCCTTTTAGAAGGATAAATGGTATGAAATTTTTACATTCATAGACTTGAACAGTATGAAATCATATGTGTGAAGAGTTGAACAGAAAGGAGTATTGTTATGTCGAAAGTTGAACACATACAGAGACTTGTACAGTATGTACTATTGTGCAAGCCCGTGTTTATCTCTACGTGATACGCGCGTCGAGTCCTCTGCATCAGATACTACCGATATGAAATTCGGGATTTACTCTTGATACAAAACGAGGAAAGCTACGATATGTATATGTCCTATTACATCTACGTTTCCTTGATTTTCATTTACAATCCCGTATCTATATTCAAGTATTTCCCGGATCCTAGTTTCCGTTTCATACATTAGTACAGGCTCAATAAAGTCCAACTCTCAATGACGGTACGAAAATCTCAATGTGGGCGTTTTCTCACAGTTTTGGGGAAGACGGGATAAATTTCGTATTACGTGCAAGGTTGATGCTCCAATGAATTACACATAGATTATACACAGAAATGCTATACAATGCAGCATGGTGACGGTGAGACGCCACCTCTCTAATAGAAATCGTATAACTCTTGTAGTAAACATACCCCTCCTCCTTCGTAAGAATCAGTATATATATATATGCAGTATGTAGACTGGATTTACTGAATATGACGACCCTCCCCCTCCCTTTTTCCCAACACCCCTTACCAAAATCAGATCAGAAAATGTACTGCTTGCAAACTCCAGCTTAATCCTCGCTTACCCTCGTATAAAATCATAAAATAAAATGTAGCTTACAGAACATATATACACAATGAGCAGTGCTCATCCCTTCCAGCTACTACAATCATACCATATAAGTCTGAAATACAGCATTTAAATCGGGTATATCATAAGCATACGAAGTCCCATCCCACTCTTTCATCCCTTCCACAAAAAAGTCCTAACATGCTACAACACACCACTTAGATGAAATGCATCAGACAAGTTCAAAGTTCAATATCTGGATCTGAAATCTCTTACTCCTCAACATGATTATACACCACCCCCACCCCCCCTTTATTGTTCCCTCACTGCGACAATATGAGATACATTACTTACCGACTGTCATCCGTGTACTATCCGCACTGTAACACGAGGAAATCGGATTGCGTCTCGTATGTCTTACTCTCGCTACGACGATAGAGTGACCACAGGTCATACTGCGGACACTTCTCACAATACATTACTCATCTTCGCCGTTTTCATTAGTTGTTATTGTGAGATATAGTATTACTCGTGAGGCCGTGCTAGAAAAAAATCTGGTGATAGCACAATGGTGGGTGTCGATAAAAAAGAGAGTGATATGAAGGGGATTCCCCCTCCCTCTTTTCTCTACTTCAAGGCAAATGATCACGCCCACTGTAGGTGTTAATTCATGTACTATAGGCAGGACAAGTGAGTAGTCATTCGAAGGTTATGAATCAAATATTGAGTGGAAACAGTGCAAGTAGGTTAGACACTCATCTCCCAATATAAAGTAATGGTTAATTCAATCAAACGGTTGTAAATTAACCATATGGTTGTTATTTAACCATATAGTTGTAATTTAAACATATGGCTGACCCGAAATATCTCAGTAGGTAGTGTTCGGACAGAGAATTCCCAAGTTCGATCCCAGCCAGTGATGTGTTCATTTCTGCGTAATGTATCATGAGGTTACATTTACAATATACGTGAAATAATCTTTTTTTTATTATTATTTATTTTTATTATTTTTTTTTGGGGGGGGGGGGTCCTCAAGTAATGACTCAATGATGCACCCACGTTGAAGTACAAAAAATAAAAGGAACCTGTGTTAGTGGCGTAGGAAACCACAGCGGTCAAACGAATTCCCACAAGTACGTTGTGCCTCGGTAGGACCGGGATCGAGCCCCAAGTTTGTAAAGATTGGGAGGCAACAGCGGGAAGAGAAACCACAAATATTTCAAGACTACTTCCGTTTACGGGGTCAATTAAGCGTACTAAATACAAGAACATTGTCTCGTTTTTGCGCTGACCACTAACACGGACACATGTATAATATTGTGTCTATCAGAGTCGGTCAATTTACCGCCTGTCCGTCTATATACCGGGAATCACTAGGTCAGTATCTGTCTGCCTGTTTCCTAGTTGGATTTAAAGATACCGGTAATAGGTTGCTCTAACTTGCATCTTCCTTTTAGACTACACCATTGTTGAATTAAAAATGTATAAATAAAGGCTCAAATTCATGTTAATAGTTTGAACCTAAAATTACACAGCAATACGATATCCGGAATGCAAAATACGATGCTATGCCACTGTGTTGCTACCACCAACATACATTTACGGCCTCTGGAAGGTAGAGGCGCGACAAGACCCGGGTGGAGTAAGCGTCTCCCGTTTGGCTAGCCACGTGCACACAAGCGATGAATGCCTAATATATATACAGTTTACAGAAAAGTTTCAATTCTGTAATCAACAAAATATGTTTACTGAGCAATATTTCTATTCTTTTTTTTTCAATTTTTTGCTTTCAAAGTAAAACAGTTATCTCACCTTTTTGCTTTCATACGTAATCCCGAAGGTAATGGGGTTCGTTCATTCACTTTGTAGATCTATATAGATTGTTCTTATTTCCGTATGATTGCCACTTTAACGATGAAACCAGAATGAATTAAATACCCGAATACCTTCTACAACTCGTAAATACCATTTAGAATTATGGCTGTGACCTAGTTAAGGCATCTAGTTACATCAAGGGGGATTACTCTGGCTAATATTCAATGCAGACCTTCACGATTGTCACAGCTTGGTCAGTTACAATGTATAACAATGTCGGCTGGTATAATACAGTATTATTACAATCTGCGAAACAACATCCAGTATACAATTCGCCTCCCAAGGTCATTCGGCTTGCTTATTATTTACCTATCTATTTAATCAATTTATCTCCCGTCATTCGATTGCTCTTATTTATATACTGTTAAGTCAGACGATAACGTGCCTGACTCGGGATAAAAGACTCATGGATTCGATTCCCATAGATAGCATGTCGAAGAAAGAGTCAGAATTCGTAGAATCCGAAGTCTCCGAGATTTTGGCGCCGTTAGATCAACAAAGCAGACGACAGACAATCCCGCCGAGTGAAATCATGGCCAGAGTGTGTTTTACCTGTAAAACCATCAAAGGATATCATGTATTAACATTATTTAGATATATATTTTACGGATATAAAGGAATAATTAGGGTATGAATGCAATAATGTCCTGCACCGATGCATCTGTGTACATGGTAGTTTATTTTAGTTATAGATTATCTTTTACAAACCAAACATCGCATTCAAGTGGCAGATCCAGGATCGTGAGCGGGTACTATGTACAGCTGTAATATCTCTTTTCGGGGGTAAATTATCAAATTGAAGATACCTCTAGGGGCTGCGCTCATCATATATAGGAATCACCCTGTCTGTCCGTTTGTCCATCAACCTTTGTCCGGGGCATAACTTTTTTATTCTTTATCATATGATGATCATACTTGGTACATTTGTTCCTTTGGAGATGCCGGTGTGTCATGACCCTGAACCAAGGTCGTTGGTCAAAGGTCAAGGTCACTATTCACTCTATTGTAAAAATCTTGTCCGGGGAAAAGTATAGTCATAGAGACATAGGGAGTCCATTTTACATGTGTGTATTCTGTATGACAAGTCCTGTACACTGATACAAGAAGAATTTACACAACCGCCTTGACCTTCACCTTCTTCTCCAAAACTTAAATATTGGTCATATATTTAGTTCTATGCCCTATTCTGAATTTTGGTGCCGCGGGGGGTATTTGTCCCGTTAGGAAAGTTCTAGTTTTGTAATGTTAATAGTTCTCAGAACGGAGGGTGGTATGGCCGAACGACCACATTTCTGCTAAATATACATGGATCTGCTCATGGTCTATAGGTATGACTAAGTACAGGTGAATAAGCAAAGTTGAAAAACAACCTGTATCCAAGATTCTTTACATGATTTTGGTTTTAAAAATCGGTGAATAACAGCAATAAAGGGACCAGGCCTATGTGTATTCATAATCATTCGAATGACAGCCAACCGCAACATCGTATGTAGAGCAAATGACTGAAATATTACGACAGGGGGGTGTGTATCTTGTATCTTCAAAATAGTTTGTCTTGTGGTAGAATGCTTAAGTCGGGAAATGAGACTTTTATGTCATAATCATCTACATCGTTCCTAATCGTAATTTATTTCCCGGCCTTTTACGTACATGGTGACTAACATAGTACAACAGCCATGCGTAGTTCTCAGTACAGGAGTATATACCAAACTCATTACCTTGTGGTAAAACCATTATTATATTAACGTCGACAAAGGGATCCACTACGTCATAAGCATCGACATCGGACCCAATCGTTACTACTCGATCATCTCCGTCATGAAAAAATACGACGGGAGGTGGATCTTAAGGGGACCTCTATGTCATGTATACTATGTACGCATTATTTCGACTTCAAACGCAACTAATCGGCCAATTCTATAATCTTACAGCAAAACCAATGTGTTCAGGGTCCGGCGCCATAAACTGAGAAAATGCTTAAGTCAATTTTTTCATTATAATTTATTCCATTATCAAACGTTCAAATAAATTGTTGTGCAAAAATGGTTAATTCTATTTATCGATAGAATAAAACTCAATAAAATCCAAATTCCAGTAAATAATCCATTGTTGAACAGAAGAATTTGAAATTTTCTCAGTTTATGGCGCCGGATCCAGATCGCTTCGACCCTTTGTATATCTTGTATGTATTTAGTGTTGTATAAACATGGTCCAGGAACAAATACTACGTCACAGTCATAAAGGTATGAATCCTCCTTCATGTCAATACATACATTGTAGATCAGCGCAACTTCTATGTCGTGTGTAAGATACAACTACTTTAGTAAAATAAGATGACCCTTCTTCCACCTGACACCTTCCCTTCTATTTAACTATAATTAAGATGCTAGATATGTTACATCGGGGACTCAGTAGCATTGTTGACACGATTCCGCGCATATTTGTCTGTGGTGTTAAATGACCGGACTAAACCGGAGTAGCAGGTCGTATTTCATACTAGATATGATGGATCTGACCTCAGTCGGGTCTGACACTCCTCATCGGCCGTGCAGCTGGCCAGATTACACTATCGCTCAACCCGGACCGTAGCTGGACAGCAGGCGAAGAAACCGAATCAAAATGAACTACTACAAAAGAGGGCCCTTGACGTGATGCGATAGATATGGGTAAACCGCTGCCGGTTATGGTAACTGTAGAGGAATTGATTGCGGTTTGACATCTGAGACGCCGGGTTTGTGCCACGCTACCCTATGTTATTAGACTGACACTCCTGGGGAAAAATCGTGCAGCTGTGTGCTTAGTGGTACGCCGTCGTTCCCGACAAGTCTAACCTGGATAACAGTAGAGAAAACCGAAACTGGGTCCTCTTTTCCCGAAAAATGCCAAATCTAACCTACGTGCATTCCGTACAAAGCGCTTTGTCTATTTTTTTTTTTTTCGTGTAGATGTATTTTTCCGCAAAGACGCCACTGCATACTTATACTTTTGCGTACCTTTTTGCACTAAGCCAAAGCAATTAACAGACATTAATAAGTACAGGTTATTAGTACATGTAATCAGATATAATTAATTATTTTCTTTTATCGTTTTATTTCATTCATTTAGATAAAAAAAAATGTTAAGCAAATTAACACACACATGTTCGAAAATGAAAATTTATTTTTTGCAGTATGCAAACATTTGTTTTCATTTGCGGGTTTCAATTAATTTTCTAGTTGTTTTTACCGGAGGATATGAAATGGCAATTCATTGCATTTGCTAACTGTTGACGTATTTACACGGACCCAGGGATACCTTCTCCATAGATCTCCTTAATACAGTCTCCCTGTCTCAGCCAGACACGGCACTTGACACGTGGATTTGTCATTTGAAGCAACACTAGAATAATTTTATCAACATGGTGGTGACCAGTGTTCAGTGGTGTTTGATACCAAAATACTCTTCGAAAACAAGTCAGATTTTCCCATTTGGCCCGATGAGGGACCGAACCCAGAACTGACAGAAGATATCTAAGGTGAGTCCCACCACAGCTTTACACCCCACTCGGTAACTTCGTACTTTCGCGCCAAAGAGCTCTTAACTACCGTAAGAGGATTACCGGTCTCCTGACTCTCTCCAACTTGAGGTTTCTTCTTTCTTATCCCTTTCATTATCTCTTCTTTCTTTTTCCGCTTTCCATCCTCCGTGTCCTTTCCCCCTTCCCTATTCTCATGTCTTCACTTTTTCGACTTTTCTCTTTTTCATTTGTCTCTTCTCACTCCGCTGTGATGGCTACTCCTTTGTGTCAACAGTTTTCATTAGCTCTAGTACTCGTGATATCAATATAGCGAAAGTGTTCATTTCGACTCCTTTCTTGTATTGAAACGAAAATGACCAAACATTACTTATAGAAACTGATTGGTCTATTTGTTTGATATTGTTTTACGTCACTCCAAAGTTATTGCACTTATATGGTGGCGGGACCTACCCAGTGCAATGCTTCATAATTTTGTCTTACGCTAAGGACCCACCATAAGCAAGCAGTGTGGGATCTTTAACTTGACATGGAGCCTCGGTTTATACCGTGACAAGGGGACTCGGTCTATACATTGACACGGTGATCGGTTTATACCGTGATGTGGGCCTCGGTTTACACCGTGACGTATGGACTCGGTTTATACCGTGACACGGGGCCTCGGTATATCATATCTCATCCGAAGGACATATACATTTGTGGGAGTCAAATGACGGTGAATCACCTTAGGAAAATCCGAGGCGATAGCCAGAATCGAACTTAGGTCCTCTGATTTCAAGTCCACTAAAACAACTTGCCCCACTCCCCCTGAAAGGAAATGCATTTGTATTGCTTAGAGAATTTCTATCACATGCATTGAAAGCTCTAAAATTCTACGACAGAGTGGATGAGAGTGAGGAAGGTTTGAAATATGGCCGCCCAAGACCGCTGGCGCGCTCTGTGGGCGCTTCGTCGCTGGCTCTTTGTGTGCGCTTTGTGGTTGACTACCTGTGGGCGCTTCGTCGCTGGATCTCTGGGCGCTTCGTCGCGGGCTCTCTGTTGGAGCTTCGTCGCTGGCTCTCTGTTGGAGCTTCGTCGCTCGATCTCTGTGGGAGCTTCGTCGCTGTATCTCTGTGGACGCTTCGTCCCTTGGATCTTTGGGCGCTTCGTCGCTGGATATCTGGGCGCTTCGTCTCTGGCTCTCTATGGGAGCTTCGTCACTGGATGTCTGGGCGCTTCGTCGCTGTGGACGCTTCGTCCCTTGGATCTTTGGGCGCTTCGTCGCTGGCTCTCTGTGGGCGCTCCGATATCCGTCACCATCGAACACTTCATGACCGCCATCATATAGGAAATTTACTCCTGTTGTGATGATATACAATTTCAAAGGAATGTGTATTGACTGATAATGATTGCCTCCTTCCCATCACCGTAATTATGCAATCATCTTCCAAATGCACGCAACTTAAACACAAAATAAAAAACTCCTAGATCAAGACGATGATTTAGTGGGGCTGATAACTCTAAATATACACAAATAATCGATCTGGAAATCAAAACACGAGCTGCTTGTATTAGGGTAACACGAAACTCAAGTGCTAAAATTTGTTTTGAATAATGCACTTAACTGAGAAGAATGCATTCCACTCAATGAATACATCAATATCCTGGACTTTTGATGAGTATTTTCTCGAAACTCCATGGATCAAGCCTGCATCATTGATCAATGAATGTATACCATGCAGCGGTGAATCTAGAAAGGCATTTTCAGGGATTGGGGTCATACCTTTTCATCTGAATTTCCATGCATAATGGTCTTATATTTCAAAATCCAATCTTTGGTAACCCTATCCCATTTTTCTAAAATATTGGATCCGCCGGAGTCATGAATATAAAGTATTTGTCATTGGAACCTCCCATGTATCATGGATCCACCCCTTGTGTCTCGTGTCCAAATGGAAATGAAAATCTAGTCCTTGACTCCGCACATCTATTTTAGTCACCCCTTTTCATGGCGATACCATTTTACAGTCTCTATATACCTCCATAACATCCCTACCACAGGATCCACCCCTGAGCCATCATGCCATTTGTACAAATGAAAATGGAAAAACATTGGTTCATTACAATAACAGAGACAGATGGCGAGTGGTATTTTAACCAGAAATGATGTGGAAATAATACCAAACATCAATCAGTGGTGGACCCGGTGTTAATTATGTGATCGTCAAAACATATCCCTTTTCCTGACATAGCCTCCCCCCTCCTTCTTTCTCCTATTTTTTGGCTGACTTTAAACATGATATGCCACATAAAAATCGCCGCATTTGCCACGAAAATAGACAATATAAGTCCCCCTTTCTTTATAAACTATTTCAATTAATATATTAGTTAGTAGTTACAGCACAACGGAGGAGAACCTACCGCCTTCCTCCTCCGTGCTGTAACTAATTAGTTACCATTCTTTGTACGACTAATATTACATGTCGGGATCTGGGTGCCACTTTTTGTCAACCCTCTAAAAATAGTTTCACATACAAATTTTACCTTCGCAGTGGTTATGAAAAAAAAAAGATAATAAACCGACCCCATCCCCACCCTCCTTTTTCTTTCCTTTTGATATGTTTGTTTTGCTTATGTTAGTTCTTTATCTTATTAACATTACTTCTCTGCGACACGTGGAAACAACAGGCAGTGAATCAATCTATAACACAACAGGGAATCGAACTCAGGTCTAGCAAGAACGACATCAACAACGACGTCCCTTTCTCTTGAAAACGAGAGTTGATGAGGTATCTCAAATTTCTATGGCATAGTTATGGTGGCGTAGTATCCATTTTCTTATTTCTTACACAAAAATTATCCAGGCGCTCTGTGTATATCATAGTGAAAAGCTGAAAATCCCAGTCCAGTAAAATCCCAGCCCAGTATCAGCCTCCTATCCGATCTCTCGACATAGGACTAACCACCAAACCAGTCCACACTCGGACGGAATTCAATACCAGGATTGCATCCAGTCCGACGAATACTCACCCCAATCTTGTCTATTATTTTCACACAAACTGTTGCCGGAATTCTGATACATAAAATGCACGCTAGATGTACTTACCCAAGCTTCCTTTTCACAGACTTTTCCTGAATCTTTAAAGCAACAATCCACTCAACCGACGAGGAAGCAATGAGAGACCCTACAGCGAAGCGTGCAGCAGAAGCCGATTCGAGGAGTGTTCCGTTCCTGCTCGATGCATCCGAGAAGGATCCGATATACCGCTCACCGAAAAGTCAGTGCCCCTGTCGACTTTAAAACATCTCAGGAATTTCACAGGATAAATTAGATACAGTCAACTACACTCATTCTCTGAGCTATAAATCGCAAGATTGCGGTTGTTTGTTGTGATAAAACAGTTCTAGATGCCGAAGGGGTCCCTTTCACTGTCTGTTTCTGTGCGACATGCGCGGTTCCGGAGAGAGTGTAGTACTGAAACACATATTTAAGAAAATAGGGGAGGCTACAGTGAGGTTAAGAAGTAAGAACTTCAAAACTATTTACAGCATTTTTAAAGTATATAAAGATATACATTGGAAGTAGAGAGGGAATTGAACACCTCTCATTATCTTTTAAGTCCGCTGCTGGGATGCTGTTTGAGAGGGATTCTTCGAAAGTGTCTCACATACAGAAACTAAGTGACCGGGTTATGGCATAATGCATCCTAATTTGCGACCCTGTGTCACGGTAGACACTTCTATAAAATATACCAACTAGATGCGCCTTTAAATAGCATAAATTCTGACATACTTGTAACTGAACATAAAAAATCCAAATATCTTAATTTTACAGCAGACATCCCCCTTTCCCCTTTCATCAATTTTTATTTTCATCATTCATCTTCTCTTACAGTACATTTACAATTCAAGTTTATGCCCTTTCCCTTTTTCTATAAAATTTTCCAACCAGCACTGCATTGAATACACAAAACTCGCGATCTCGTTAGCTGTTTTGTTGATTGAACTTCACTACAGATATAAAAGAAACCCCTTCCGCCATCCGCACTTGATAAACGGTATTCACATTACAAGCTTTATTGACTTCCTCTCCGTTTGCTACATGTGTATTTACACGAATGCAAGAAAATCGTTTCTGAAAAAGCCCTGGTTCTCGAGAGCACGAGACAATTACATGTTTGTCTGACATCCTCTAACAGACAGATAGAGAGCACTCATAACTTACAAAAACGATATTATAATGAACATTATATCGTGAAAAATCTCAAAATAGAATAATCAACGAGAGAAATAAAGAAGCAAATTGGTATATGCCCCTTTTCAAGACGAGAAAAGGGCCGAGATGAGCGTGATAACGACGAGCGAATGTAAACGTTTGACTGCACATCGTCAGTTGTGAGAGATTTAAAGAATAAGTCAATAAATAAAATGCAGAATAAGTTAATGCTTAGGTGTTAGCAACTGTTTTGAAAATTAAATCCGACATTCCTGCGCGTGTTCGACTGGTATGAGAGCCTTAATATTCTGAGCGTGTTCGACTAAGAGGGATCAGATATATTTACTGGTATGCGCTCTACCCTCCAACATAAGAATCACTTTTATTGTTTGAAGTTACAAACCTCTCACATCTGGAACGTATCTCTATAGAATGTATAATATACACTTTATATTTCTTAATACAATTTTCATTACATCTGTATTGGATTCTCGTCAGTGTCAGCCATGTATGAAGTTATATACAATGTTTTTAACAATGCAGAAAGTTCACAGATGGTCCCCATACAGTGAAGATCCAGTGATTGTGGATCAAAGGGTGGGAGTTCAGGCCTAAATTGTTAAATGTGTGATTACAAAATGGAGAGGAGTGGCAGCCCCACCCCTTTCCATCCCCATATCAGTTTAAAATGTATTTTGCCATCTAGTGTCAGTTGATATCCATCTCATTGTTGCGCAATGTTTAAATCTTTTTTGTATTATCTGTATGGCTGTATATTATGTCTGGTGCGATTGGTCAAACAGGAGATGCCTACTTCTCCCGGGCATCTGGTCTTCCCTCCAAAATCCTAAGGTCCAGATATGTTCACCTTCGTATGTTGTTGAGCCATAGTGACCATTCAGGAGAGAAATGTGGGCTAAATTTTCAGACCTTCGGACAAAAATGAAAGAATGATATATTGCCCTCTTCAACACAATCAAATACCACATGATAAATTTAACAAAATGTTACATTCTCTAAACTGAACTTAACAAATCTCTAAATCCACCCCATCCCCTATGAAATAAATACGTCACCTGACCTAGAGACCTTATATTATAATAACATCAACATTCCTGGTGTCAGTTTCACTGAAATAAACACTCTGTTCCCATTAAGCATGGAGACAATCCCAACAAGAACCGCTCATCTATGTTTATGCTTGACAAATTTCTGAGGTAAACAAGAAGCTCTGATAGGTGCAAATCGCTCATTTGATTGTGTTTTTCGGTACTTCCATTATTCATTTTCACCTGTCACAGGTAATAGAGAGAGAATCACAGGTAAATATCTACATGCATACATGTACTTTAATATGTACCTGAATACAACACATTTCGATCATCTTAAATCTGCATACATGTATGCCGCTGTTTGTAACCTTATTCAGGTCTCATGCCGCTATGGCATGTTTGCAGAAGTTCATATCTAAATAAATAGTCAAATCTTCTTTGAATAGCACCTGTATTAACTAATCACCTGTCTTTAACGACCACCTTTCTTCGATCTCTTCGACTTACTGTCATACAAAATCAACCTGTATATAGAGGTCACCTGTCTAAAGTGGTCATTTTACCATCCTTCCTGTGGTGGTCGCATTAAACAGGTATAACTGTATATGAAATCATTGGTCATTCCCCGCTAAACAACTGTGAACGTCAGTGTACTATTGATTTTATTAATTCACTGATCATGGGCGGATCTAGAAATTTTTGAAAAGGGGGGGGTTGCAGTCTCCCGTGACTAATGTTTTGCACTATTCGGTCTGGAAAGGGGGGTTTCAGCCCTACAAATGGTCGAAAATGACCTTTTTTTGGTAAAATTTTCCGACCAAACGAGGGGAGGGGGTTGCACGATCCGTCAATTCTGATTATTGTTTCACGTCACTCCATGATTATTTCACGTATATGATGACGGCATCGGCCTAATGTACATATAAATTTATACCTTTGCCACGGACCATCCCGAAGCAGTGAGGGATCTTTTTACGTGCCACGCCCTACGTGACACAGAACCTCGGTTTTTACTGTCTTATCCAAGAGAATGAACACCGGTGCACCCATGACTGGAGTCGAACCCGAGCCTCCCGGTCACGAGTCGAGCACCTCATCCACTGGGCTACACCGGCTTCAGTGTACTATTGTAATAACTTCTAACATTGTTATGACTGAAGAAAGCACATGTCTCGAAACGGTGTCAGAATCCTTGAGGATTCAGAGTGAAGTTAGTTTTGAATGGAATCCATCTACAGCTGTATCAAGAAGAATACGGTGTGAACGAACCCCAATATGACGTCATAAGACTGCACAACACGGGCGGATCCAGATTACTTTTTCCAGGAGGGGGTTCCAGTCCACCCAGTGGGGTCGAATCTATGGTTTTAAGTAGATCATAAGGGAAAGGGGGGAAATGCATTTCTGACGAAATCCGCGAGGTTGAGTCCCAGATTCCCTGACCAACCCATCATCCCGGCTAGATCCGCGCGTGCACAATCACTTATTTATATCTAAACTGACAACTCATAACTGAAATGTAATTCCTAATTGATTAGCTATATCAGGCAGGAAACTATGATGGTTTGTAATGACATTGACCCGACTTGTTCGCTGAAGTTGTACATGATTACAGAATAATTGAAGTCTATAGGTGCTAGAGGCCCAGAGAAAAACAAAGGGGGATGTGAGTCATATTGAAAGACAAAGCACACCGGAACCAATACTCCGAGCGGGGCAATCGATATAGGAAAACATGAAGTTCAATTCCTCTGCGTAACCTTGACCTTGTCATTGGTGTGCTTTAGATTGAAGTAATTAATATCAGACTGCATTATACTTAAAAATAGTACAAATGTATTATGTATGATCTAGCATCAAGGGTCATATTGATGTAAAGCATTTAGGGAAATGAAATGAAGAGGGTAGAGGGGTTTTTGGCAAATGATTCCTTATACTTCCTTCTGTTATTTTGTTGTCATTGAAAAGGATGTGAAGAGGGCAACGTGTAACCTTGGACATGGTGATTAAAATAAACGTTCCAGTTGCATATCTTATTTCAATTAATTCTATTTTGATAACATTGTCGAGTTAAGCGCCCCCCCCCCTTTTTTTTTCTCGTCGGTACTTCACCGCGAACTAAAATTTTCAGCGGTTGTATGTTAGTTCATAGCTAAAATTGCTATCATCGATCTCTTTTTAAAACTTGGCTAAATATGAATAAGATATGGAGTAAGGCGACGAAATTGGGAAGGGGTGGGAGTATCAAAACGGTCAGTCTTCCTAGAATAATAAAGTATAAAAATAAAAATATCACCAAAATACCCCCAACCAGATTAATTATCAATCTGTTTTCTGACAAAAAAAGTCTTTCGTAAAATGTATGGCATACGAGCAGTTGTATTTTTAGAAGGGCGTGGTCAGCGAACATACCTAGAGTATCGAGTACGACATTGAGCGCACGGTAATGAATAAAATATATATATATAAACCTGTAGATTGATTCGAGGTGCCTTTTCTATATACAGAAGACTTCATTTGTCGAGCAAAAAAGGGGGGATATCTAGTACATGTAGATCATGCTTTGAAATTTCAAAGGACCGCGCCCTTTTTCATGCGCGGATCCAGAGGAGTGGACAGGGGGTCTTGGCCCACCCTGGGACTCGGCGAAAATTACTTTTTCTTGTCATTTTTCGATGTAAAATTAGTAATTCTAATGCAAGAACATGGGTGGGTCCCCTCTCGGAAAATTCAGTGGGGATGGACCCCCTCTCGACAAAATTTCTTGATCCGCCTCTGCTTTTAATACACTCAACAGAAATGTACCTCTTTCACTCGTTCAACTGTTTCCAAAGCACTGTCTATTCAACGCTTACCTTTAGCTTCACTTTAAAATATTTTGCACAAGGGACTAAACTACCATGTTTACGGATCAAATGCTTATTTTTGACAGGTGCGATATAGAGGGACACATCAAGTGGTCCGTGCCCGAACCCAAGTCAAGTTATAATGCATAAAAAGTACATGCAAGTAACAACTGCCCTGTAAAAACGGGATGAAAGTTTATCTTACTGATGCACGTCATAGACTAGTTCATCTACGGGATAACTGCGTACGTATATCTACTAGGTGCATTTATTTACACATACATTGTTAATATCTATTTATTTAAATACTTGGAGCGACAGTGGATCTCCCAGACACCTGTTGATGCACGAGATACCGGGCCGACAAAACCCTAGCATCTCGATCTTCGTCCTCCTCTCGCACGGTTGCATGTTTCAAATTATGTAATACAAAATCTGAAAACTTCTGCAAAATGAACATCATGAAATGAGTAAAAAAAATTACTTACATGATGAAGGAATGTGGCAGGGTCTGTAAACCTCGGAAGTGTACTCGGTCCACGATTGATCACTCTCTAGTTCAGGGCCTATGCTGCAGACCTGATCAACGTGCGTCTCTTAGTCATAAAGCCTAGTCTGTCACATACAACAAAGAGGCGCGGACCCAGAGCAGTCCGTCAAATCGAGGCGCGCGCCCAGGGAGGTCAAATCAATACTGCAGTGTCCTATTGGGTCGCAGTAAGAGAGATGAGGGTGAATCTAATGCACGCCACATATAGTCTAGCCTGTCACCTTTGAAGGAGGTAAAT
Organism: Pteria penguin; assembly: GCA_035048485.1. NCBI lineage: Eukaryota > Metazoa > Mollusca > Bivalvia > Pterioida > Pteriidae > Pteria > Pteria penguin. The sequence continues at coordinate 49,794,677 of CM068587.1, forward strand.
CAATATGACCATGTCTGCATTGGTAGCTACTATAAATTGTGATAGTTGCCGAGAGGGGGAGGGGTATATTAGAGAATCTATAGCATTTAACACCTAGGAGTGGACCCAGTGAGGGAGGTAAAGGCAACACGACCATGTACATGTATACACATGTTCTAACACTGCCTCGTGATAGTCGCCGAGAGGGGGAGGGGTGTATTAGGGAATTTGTAGCATTATACGGCAAGGAGTGGATCCAGGGAGGGAGGTAAAAGCAACACGAACACTTATATATGCTAACACTGTCTCGTGATAGTCGCCATGAAGGGAGGGGTTGAGACCATTATAGCTATGTCTACACTAAGGCGCAGCACCAGGGTAGGAAAGAAAATCAACACGGACATGTACACGTAGATTGTAGATAAATGCGCAATGGTCGTCTGAGGGGGTGCACAATAGGGTTCTCTTTTCGACATGACGTCCACTTATTTATTATCAGAAAGGATGAAAATTTGGGACACTATTAAGATAGAAGATGGGGGATCCACCATATTCCTGGATCCGCTGTCGTCACTATAGTGTACTCTATGCTTAAGTATTATGTTTATCGAGGATGGGGTACATTGTCTAGTCTAAGGCACAGAACTAAGGCAATGTTGAAAGCACTTTTACTTAAATGGGCGTGAACTCAGGTAGACTAAACTAGATCTAATGGCAGGGAGAAAGAATATTTGTCTGGTAGTTGAAAGAAAAACCACGGCTATATGATAGCTGTATGTTTATGATATAGTATCACATATCAGTACTTTGTTGTTAAGTGAGGGAACATTCAGTGACGGATCTACAGTAACAAATCCTTAACTGTTGATTGTCACAGGGACTCTTCTAGATATATAGTCGTAAATAGGCATGGATTAAGATTGATTGATTAAATTTTTTTTTTTATGTTTTACGTCACTCCACGATTATTTCACATACATCGTTTTGGCATCTGCTTGCTGCATTGTAGAGAAATACAACCTTTGCACTGGACCCAACCGAAGCAGTGAGAGATTTTTTTACGTGCCACGCCTACCGTGACACAGGAGCAAGGTTTTTACTGTTTTGAAGAACAGGACACCGATGAGCGCACAGCGGGAGTCGAACCCGGGACCTGTCGGTCACGAGCCGAGCACCTCATCCACTGAGTTACTAAAGGAGAAACAAATTGTTACTTTGCTTGGAGAGTGAGGAAAGGGTTATATGGTAATATTATAGCCATTGGTGCGACGCGTAACCAGGGATGAAAACAGTCTTCTTTATAAGTCTTTCCTGTAATGCAGATGAGTGGGCGGAAATGGTCAGTTTGGAGATGGATCATTAAAATTTGCAAGCGAACATTTTTTATTTCATCCATCACGTTTGCGACAACTCATTTGGCTGGCGGGAATCGTGAAAAACGAAAATTAAACAAATGGCTATCGACCACAATTTATCTCTTAATTAGACATTTTAAAACGTTATATTGAATAAACTTTACTCTAAAATAAGGTCATGTACTTGTCTTTCAATGTCTGATATTTTGTACAATTCAGTGGCGTATCCAGGGTTTCCGAAAAGGGAAAATTTTTTGATACATGCCAAATATGAAAGCTTAAGCTGTGACAATGTATTAGATATGGTCAATGTTAGACGGACGGACTGACAGAGTGATTTACTCTACAGGCCCGTAGGAAGCTATCCAGAAGTGGAGGGGTCAATCTTGTAAACTCAAACCAAAATTGGCAATATGATATCACTGTTTTAGCCACTTTTTGAGCCAATGCAGCCTGTCATGGCTACTATTTTCCACCACAGTCTGGAAAGGGGGGTTTTACAGCATTGAAAATGTTTGCATAAGTAAATGATTCCAGCGCCCGAACACTTTTAATCTTTGCATGATGAAAAGTAGTATTAACGTTCAAAAAGAAAAGAACAAATTTATACATACTGCTGCAATACAACTTACAAGATTGCAAATCAATTGCATGTTAAGAATAATCTAATGAAAACAATTTAGTATATTAAATAACAACCTATGAAACAATTATGATTGGCCAAAAAAGTGGGGGTGTCCCCCTCCCCCGGTTCCTACGGTCACCCGCTTAAGAAGCCGGACCCTAACAAACAAATGTATTTATATATAGGGTGCCTTTGCAGCTTGTCAAAATGCTGGTGTCAATACAAAAATTCATTGATCACTCGTAAAAACTTGACAAAGTCCGGTAAATTACGCCGTACCATCGAGAAATTAGTGCCATTGATATGCACTGTTGGACATGACAGACATCGGACACGTAATACTGGACGAATGACGTAATCGACATTCGCTCGCGTTGCCTCTCCTTTCCCTTGATGGCTATCTCCTGTGGTTAACTACTTCTTCACCTGTATAGCTTCCTCCGGTGCTTTACTCCCCGTCACAAATTTTGTCGAGGATTGACATGGGTATCTATTACACCGTACTTCATTATAGCTATACTCGATATAAGGCGCACGAACGTCGTGTAAACAGCAATTATAGAGAGAAAAAAAGACCAATGTCAAAATCGATAGGTTTGTTTATCCAAAGATACTATGTTCACGAATTGTCCACTTTGTACAGTGGCGGCACAATTCATTATTTTTATATTCATTGCCACATCCCTTATCTGTATATTTATATATCTGTTTCAAATGAATCGATTGCTGTCAACGATTAAGTTGACTTTGTCACGGAGCTGCGATGTTGACCGATTTATTTTTACATTTCGAATTGGCCTTGACACCGCAATTACTCTCTCTCTCTCTGCTTAGACATGATTTGAACCTTTATCCATGTTTTCTGTATTTAAGCACTTAAGCATACACACATGTATATAATTCTTAATATTTATGTCAATCTCTCGTCTTTCTTCTTTTTGTCAAAATGATCAATTATTGTTTCTACTTCAATATTTTTTATCCAGAATCTTTAAAATTCTCAGTTGCAATGCAGTACTACTTACCCTGAATCTCTGAAGTCCTTGGTTGACATGTGATTAAAAAACTTACCTGGAATTGCTGATTCCTCGGTTGTAACTTAATATAATCTAACTCTCTTATATCCTCGGTTGCAATGATATAAAAAAAATTTCGATTGTAATTCTATGCTTGGGTGTAATGCGATATAAAATGCTGTCCTCGGTTGTAAATCAATATCTGTGTTGTCCTCGGTTGTATTTCAGCATCAATTACAATCCTCGAAATAATAGATGCTCACCGAGAACTATATGCCAATTAGCTTCCGTTTTCTTCTTGTAACGTGGCGTAAAATTGAAAAGTCAAAGAGCATCCGTGCTGCACATAAATGTGTATATATATAAATATATATCTGTGATAGAGATTACTCTCTGCAAACTGACTCTGACTGCATAAATCAAAATATTTCCTGCTAGAAATCGTCATGTGATTCCTCTCGTTTCTCGAGAGTTTGATATATATATATATATATGGAAAGTGATTTCACTTATAGCCTAGCAAAACTTGATGAGGGCCAATTAGTCGCCTTCCGTATGAATATTATAGAAATGTTCATGTCATAATTGATACGAGTAGAAAATGTGTGAAATTACGAACAGAAAATGTGTTGTCTGTTTTATTGAACGTCATAGGGACATCACAATTGTATTTATACATGTGCTACCTTCATTTTTCTTTCTAAATATGGCTGTTGTATGATTGTTAGAAATCCATCCACGTTAAATCAGAACGCCTTTTTAAAAACGACAAAAAATAAAGCTAAATATAGATAATGTACAGGTTTACTTTGAACATATGAATATAATTGGGGGGGGGGGGGGGTCCAAATACAGCCCTGGATCTCCTCCTGAGAGCATGTGTCGTGTTAGACCTGATTCAGTCGAATTTTTCAACAACTCAGAAAAGGAAGTAAATGAAAATCTCTGTATTTGTTGAAATAAGATGATAGAATTGGGCCCGTACATGCCGACATTACACGAGTACATATATTTGACACATGGAAGTTGTATTTACAAATAGGTTGATTGACAGATTGAGTATCGTTTACGTCATAAATTCACGTACATGGCGACGGCATCTCCTGATGCATTGCGTAGAGATTTATACCCTTGCAACTAACCCACCCGAAGCAGTGAGGGATCGATACGGGACATGGGTTTTTACGGTCTCATCTAAAAGACAGAACACCTGTGTGCTCATGGCGGGAG